>CM074722.1:307749135-307789135 GCA_037306005.1 Rhinophrynus dorsalis
CCTAGATATCAACCTTGTAGTGCTATCTCACACAAGGTTTCTGAGGTTTGCGATCTTCGCCAGTCACTACTAATTCAAGGTGCTACCTTTTTGCCTGGCCCCTGCCCCCAGGGTCTTCATGAAGGTCCTGGCCCCTGTCTTGGCCCACCTCAGACAGAACGGAATTTGGGTAATCCTCTATCTGGATGACATCTTACTGGTAGAGGAATCCAGGGGATGTGAAAAACACGGCTCTGTGCCTGGAAATTCCTCTCCAGCCTAAGTTGGATTATCAAAGAGTCGAAAAGTCAATTGATCCTATCTCAGGAGCTGGTGTTCCTGGAGTTTCACTTCAACACTCTACAGGGCTCAGCTTACCTCTCTCAAGACAGAAGATTCAATTTACTCAAAAGGGTCTGAAACATTCTAAAAAAAAAAAAAAAAAAAAAAAAGCATGTGGCCAGAGTTCTCACGGCTGCTGGGAACCCTGTCCTCAACAGTCCAGATTGTACCTTGGGGCAAGACACACATGCGCCATGCCCAGCTAAACCTCTTTCTGTTTTGGAAGAAAAGAACCTGGGACTTCAATGAATTGATTCCAGTTCTCAAATCCACAAACTTAGAGCTAGTTTGGTGGTTAAAACCACAGAATCTAGCAAAAGGAAGACTCCTTCAAGAACCCACATGGCAAATATTGACAACAGATGCCAGCAGCACAGGTTGGGGGTGACATATACAATCAGGGCACTGTTCAAGGTCTATGGTCCAGGGAACAATTGCTTCTCCACATAAATATCTTGGAACTAGAAGCAATCTGGAGGAGTCTGATCCACTTCACTGCCCTAGTGGGTCAAGCGGTATGCATTCGCTCAGACAACATGACAGCATTACGCTATCTCTTCAATCAAGGTGGCACAAGATGCCAGCATCTCAATTATCTGGCTGTAAAGATCTTAAAAAGGGCAGAGAAAAACCTTCTGTCTCTCTCAGCATCCCATATCTCAAGGATGACAAACAACCAGGTGGATTTCCTCCTCAGGCAGGCACTTGATCTAGAAGAGTGGTCTCTCAAGAGAGAAGTCTTCCTGGACATCACCACAAAGCTGGGCTATTCATCAATAGATCTGATGGTGTCAGAATCCAACACAAAATGCCAGCTATTTCTGTCCAGGTGGAAGAACAGCAGGGTAATAAGCCAGCATTAAAGATCAAGTGGTCCTTTCTGCTGGCTTACATCTTCCCTCCCATACCACCACTTCAGGTAGTAAGCAAGATCAAGATAGACAAGTCACATGTGATTCTGGTGGTCCTGAACGGCCGAGAAAGGTGTGGCTTGCGGATTTGGTTCAGATGTCCCTTCGTTTACCGCTCATTCCGGACCTGTTATCTCAGGGCCCAATACTTCATCCCACTCCAGCTTTCTTGAGGCTCATGGCCTGGAAGCTGAGTGGCGATCTTTAGCCCAAAGGGGATGTTCCAAGGAAGTTATCGAGACCATTATTGCAGGCAGAAGGCCTTCAACTTCCAGGATTTATTACAGAATTTGGGGTATTTTCCACGCCTGGTGTCAAAAACATAACATCAACAAGGCTAATATTTCTCCCTAATGTATCTTGGACTTCATAAAAAAGGCTTTGGAAAAGGTCTAAAACCTTCCATGCTCAGAGTCCAACTGTCCACCTTTTCACCCGTCCTAGCATTCCCATTTGCAGAAGATTATACTGTCAAACGATACATGAAGGCCATAAGTAAAATCAAGCCGCCTACCAACAGAGAGTGTGTTCCTCCCTGGGACCTTAATTTAGCTCTAAATCAAATTGCTGCTTCTAAGCAATTTGAACCTTTAGGATCCATATCTATTGCAAATCTCACTCTAAAAGCTGTGTTTCTCACTAATGTTACCTCAGCAAAGAGAGTGAGTGAACTGCAAGCCTTATCATGTTCTCCTTGCACATTGAACCAGACCCTCATATAAAGTCATGTCTGAAATCCACCTCGGCCAGGAGATAGTCTTACCTTCTTTTTGTCCTAATCCTCAAAATTTGAAGGAAGAAGAATTACACCACCTAGATCTCGTCAGATATCTTTCCACACCTTGCAAGAACGAAGAGTTTCAGGAAATCGGATGTACTCTTTATTCACTTTTTTGGCAAATTCAAAGTATCGGCAGCCTCTAAACTATATATAACCAGATGGATAAAGGACTGCATACGTCTGGCATATACTTCTGATAATGAGGATCCTCCCATTATTATTAAAGCACACTCCACTAGAGCCATTGCTACTTCTTGGGCCAGGAAGTCAATCGCAACCCCAGAGGAAATTTGCAAGGCAGACACATGGACTTCAGGTTCCACTTTTATCAAACACTACAGCCTGGATGTTCAAGCCTCAGTTGACACCAAGTTTGGCAGGAAGGTGCTAGAGGCTGCAATTTCTATCTAAGGGTAGGATCTTATCCTATTATTTCCCTCCCTTTTTTGGTACTGCTTGGGGAAGTCCCATTTCTTGGCGTGGTAAGGACACAGAGACTCACCGATATTTATTTGGTTTTCCTCTGTGTCCGTTCATGAGACTCTTTCCCTATTGCTGTCTGTGTGCATATGTGTATATGTATGTATTTCTATAATATGCCTATGGATACCTGCTCTGGAATGGTCCTTTGATTATGACATTTTATCATTACTAACAACCTCTGTTTCAACAGCTTGTACAACAGTTAACTGCACCATCCCTTCCAGAGCACGCTTTTAAACTTTGTGATTAATTGTCTTGCCAGCTGGAAGGCGGAGCTATTACCCATTTCTTGCTGTGGACGTACACAGAGGAAAACCAAATATCCATGAGTAAATTTCACCTTTTTGCATTTTTAATTCTGACTTGAGTCCATCAGATCTTTTTGTGGCCGACCCCATTTTCTGGTGATCCAAGGAAAGACTTCCTGATTCAAGGACCACTCTCCCTGGTCCAGGTATGTTCTGCTTACGCAATCTGCTTGGCGATTCACTTTACCTGAAATGTGTGAGGTTGTGATGTCCCTCAAAATTCTTTCTGACCAACTAAGAATTCTATCGACTTCTTTCAGTAGACTTCTGCTCCTGGTTCCCATCATCATAACCATAATGTCTTTCTTGCTGTCATGGACAGTGATGATGCTCTAGCTGCTAGTCTGATTATGTTTAAAATGGCAGCGCAGGAAAAACTTACAGCATGTTTAATTGTCCCCACGTCCTTAATTTTGAGCGGGAGACTGAAGAGTCTGTGTTCGCTTCTATTTCATTCAACCATATTCGGATGGTTCTGGTCATACAGATCTCAGATCTTGCCCTATTATAGAAAACTGCTTTTTTAAAGCTGATTCCATTTTCCTATCCATAGGGTCCTTGAGAGAAGAACCATCTTCCATAGGAATAATGGTCTTCTTAGCTATATGAGCTACTGGCACGTCAATCTTTGGAGGGGAAAACCAAGATTTAATATCATCCTCCATAAAGGGATACAACTTGGAGAATCTCTTAGTAATCCCAGTTCTCCTATCCCCGTTTTCCCACTCGGATTTAATTAAATCCGAAATAGAATGATGCGCAGACAAAACAAGAGAAACTATGTGGTTTTCCAAGAAATCTGTATCTAGAATCCCTAATTCAGACCCAAGTTTTCCTCATGCTCTTTAGGAAATAAGCTATATTGTCTAAATTAAATGAACCAGACTCTTCTGTATTTCTCCTTCAGATGAGAATCCTGATGCAATATCATGTAGGCTCCCTTTATTATCTGTCATCTAATCTTATAGATGTCCCCGCATGGAAGATCCTAATGAGGGTGCGTTTCTTGGCTGAAAAGGTATCTTACATTGATGACTTTATCCACGTTAGGAATTCTTGGAACTGCATAGGCATATCCTGCCCTTCAGCTTTTTTAAAGAGTTCCTGGGAGAGTGTGGAATTTTCTGTGCTACGAATTTTCATATTACAGGCATAACAGGGCTTAAATTTAGGAACT
This sequence comes from Rhinophrynus dorsalis, assembly GCA_037306005.1. Lineage (NCBI taxonomy): Eukaryota > Metazoa > Chordata > Amphibia > Anura > Rhinophrynidae > Rhinophrynus > Rhinophrynus dorsalis. The sequence continues at coordinate 307,753,117 of CM074722.1, forward strand.
GATTTGTCATCTTTTGACAAACTCTGAATGCTTATCCTTGGAAAGCTGCTTAACATGAGCAGACATAATGGACTGCTAAAAGCACAACGTATAATAATAATGTTTAAAGAGGAGCTTTCACTTTGCATAAAGTCACCCTCCAATAATAAAACATATGGCAACTGGCTTCAGAATAGTTCTATTAGATGTCAAAAGTACCTGATTCTAAAGTTATCCTTAATCTTCGTAGACTGACGGCCAGGTTAGTACCGTCTGCGCGCCTGCGCCATCAGTCCCTTCTGGTTGCCTTAAGGTAATATGCAATGCCTCCTAGTGGAGACCAGGATCTACAGCGCAGGCATGCAGAAGTCTCTAAGACAAGATGTCTGCACTGATGCCTGGCTTCCAGTCTCAGAAGATTAAGGATTACTTTAGAATCGGGTACTTTTGAGATCTAATAAAACTATTACGAAGCTAGTTGCCAAATGTTTAATTATTGTAGGGGGATTTTATACAATGTGAAAGTTCTGCTTTAAAATTGAAAGGACTAAAGAAACTACCCCCTGCCTCAACCCTATTCTAAACAATAATGACAAAAGGAAAAACTGCACAGTAACCCTATATAGCCTCACAAGCACAACAGTTTCCTGTAAATAAAATAGGTGCTTACCGTTCGCCAGTTCCAAACGAAGTACATTCCAGCAGCTTAACGTAAGAGAAGGGAGCATGCGCAGAAGTACCAGGATCTATGTCCGGTCCTTTGCTGGCTGCTTTGCACAGCATGGAAGCCACATACCCACTTCTGGCACTGAGGCAGTCACGGGGAGCATCAGTGGTAACAGTCGTCTGGATCGGTGGCATGTACTGCAGCCCAGGTAGAGAAAAAATAATAAATAGAAGGGAACAATTAAAAAAAAATAAAGTGCTTACTCCTAACAAGCTGAGTGAGGCTAACAGCCCTACACCAGCTTGGTAGCACCAAAAAAAACCTACCAGGTGGCTGAAGGGGCTTCATTATATTGACTCAACCAATTGGTCCTACCCCAGCAAATGGGCAGAAACAATACCCATTATATACAGCCGGGGATAGGACACAGAAGAAAATTATATATTGCTTATCAGCCTGCCTCAGGTGGTGGAGTTGAGCAATATAATTAATCCACTGTTAACATTCTTAAGTTTAAGGAATCCAGTAAGGATTGGGATCTTAAACTACCCCTAGTCCTTGTGGCTATTTGTGCTATGCCTAGGTCAGCCATGAAAATGTCACAATTTGCATTGATGACAGGTAGAAAAAAATGGTCCTAACCCAAAATTTGCTGTACCGTACATCCGATCAAAATGGAATGCCTCCACAACACTCCAATACATAGACAATCTTAGCAAGCTTTTACAACATTTGTGTTTGCCTAGAAAAACCTGAAGAAGGCAGCATTAAGTATTATGCTCTAAAGACTATCAAAAAGGAGTATGAGAAATTATCATGTATATCTGTATAATTTTGCTAGCAAGCAGATGAAAGAGAAGAAATTCCTTACCCTCATGGCGAGGACCATATATCATAATTGATAAACTCTCTCTCCAGTTGCATACAAAGTTTCTGTCCCTACAAATGGTGAAACTTTAGAAAAATGGGTTCCTATTAACCAATTATTTGCTTGTCAACCTAAATCTCAATTACAGGTCATAGAGGGAGAAGTTGAAGAAGAACAAGGAACCTAATTCAAGCACTGGATACATAAGTATTTATTGATTGTGCCAAGTTGTATTTGACATTGTCATATGGTTTATTTTCTTCCTATGAAACATTCTCCTCTCCTTTCTCTATCTGTTGTTTGTATGTCCCCACTAACACATCTATAATCTCTTCTCCAAGTGAATTGTTGCTCAATGTATTCTCAGAGAATAAAGCTCAGAATGCTTCCTCTATGTAAGGGGGAAGAGCAAACTGTGTTAATGTTTCCTAGCTCAGCTTAATGCAAAAAGTGCCACAAGCAGACTAGTGAGGAATAGGCAATTAACCCTAGTATTTCTAGAGTTATAGGTGTCTGTTTAAACTGTAATGCAGATATGCAAAATTTGTTTAAAATGTCAGACAACTCATGAGTAATTTCTTATAGATTCTAAGAGGTCAAAAGATTGAGAGGTCAGACTAATCCAGTTGCTATGGACATCCAGACCAAGGCCGTGATGTGGAACATCCTTCTGTGCCAGGGGTTCCAGGCAGAGCCAATTTGTAGTTCCAGGACCATCATCAGTTATCATTGTGCAAGAGATGCCAGGTTTTATCCTGACAGAGAAAAGACGCATGTCCCAGAAGATATTTGTCAGTGTGGATCCAAAGATCGCTATTAAGAAGAAATTTGATATTTCTCTCATCTAGTCTCCAGGGCTAGAAGCCTGATATGTCACGTGTTCCAGGTTATCTCAAGCTGGGATTAAGGAGATCATCGAGTAGGCTAAGACACTGTTCATATCATGTACTGTTTCATTTACTCGGCAACCAAATCGGTTTATTGATTTCTTGATTGTAGCTATTGTCTTAGCTGTTAATAAGAACAATAAAGACTTAATCGTAAAGGGACAATTCGTTGATGAAAGGAAGTGAACTCCAGGGACAATCCTAATCACGGGAACAAATAATATAACAGAGTTCTCTTCCAGTTTTAGTGTTAACATTTCAAAACTTTTGCCAAGTTTACATTATGCTGAAAAGGGGTATTTTGTCAGTCTGTCCTATGTCAGCACATGGTTAAAATAGTCTGTAGAAGCCATTTTAGTTTGCCGTTCTATTACTTTAGCCTGTGTATTTAAGAGAAATGGCTTTGTCTCTAAAAATGAGTAGCAACAGTTTCTGAAAAACTTTACAACGATTCATAGGGCTAGTTTCAATTGTCCCAGTTAGGCAAAAAAAAAAAAGCCAACATTTTTTCAAGCACAGTAAGCAATTTAATTACTTGTGCTATGAAGAAATGCCAGCAGTAAAAAACAAAAAAAAAGCATATATGAGGCACTAAAGTTAGCACCCATTTGACCCCATAGAAACATAAACAAAATGGTGGAACATGTAATTCAATTAACTGTGTTAGCAGTAATATGCACTACGGGACTCACTTTATAATGGTAAAATCTACACCCGTTTTTTTTTTTTTGGGGGGGGGGGGCACAGAGTTGCATATAAATACATCCAATAGGGACTAAGGCTTTTTTTTTTTTTTTTTTTTTTTTTTTTTTAACACACGTTTGCTAAGGCCCCAGCTGATGTATTGATATGGGGCCCTAAACCCCATATCAATACATCCAAAGCACTCCCAAACTGTATCCAGTGTTAGTAGAATTAACTCTGAGTGCCAGCGGCGTATACTTATTCCACTGACACTCATAGGGTTAATCCGACTAAGGTACAAAGCAACGACCCCGGGGAAAAAAGCAAAACCTGCCATTAATCCTGATGATTAGCATCCTGGTCAGCTTACTGTCCGTTGTCGTCTTCAATCCTCTTTCTTCTTTCTTCCTCTGGTCTTTCTTCCGTCTTCAATCTTCTCTTAATATACCTGTAAAAACAAAGAGATGTAAATAAGTGTTCCATAAAAAAAAAAAAAAAAAAAAAAAAAAACCCGCACATCTATACATAGTATAAACCCTTGTGTACCTCTTTGGTACTTAAAGGGTTGAACTATGCTTAGATGTGCGGGTCAATAGTGTATATGCCCAAAGTTGATATAAAGTTGTCCCCATGATTAAGGCAGGGCTCAAAATTTCCACTTGCCACTAGCCAATGGCGAGTGAAAATTTAGCCCTGGCGAGTAGAAATTCAGCCCTGGTGGGTATGTTATGGCTTGCAGTGGCGAGTATCTTTTCAGGTCAGGCTAGTAGCAAAGGACTTAAAATTATAGGCCCTGATTAAGAAAATGCCAAAATATGTTGAATTAAAATATCATTCCCTTTTTCTATTTCTCTGCAGCTGTGCGCATACGCTGTATCAGCGGAAAAAAAATGAGCAACAGCAGACGGTTTGCTGTTCATCTATTTTGGTGTGTGTTTCAAGAAATCTTTGTTGCATATGAGTTTTGGCCTAACTTTTGTACAGTGGGAAGTTTCTTTAGACCTCTCACTTAAAAAAAGAAGCCGCCATCTTGGGTAGGGCAACCCTATAATTTATAATGTGTGGATTAACCCCCGGAGTGCTGTAGGTGTTATAAATAGGATTGCTATTGTCATTTTTTTGTAGTATTTGTTGCATGAAGTTTTAATTGTGCTTTCTAGACATGTATTAGATTAATTTGAGTATATTCTTAGTTAATATTTTCTCTGTCGTCCAATACAGGTTACTGGAAACTTCGGGTATGCGATCTGCCCCTTTAATTAGGCAGGAACAATTCTAGAATTGTATGCAGGGGGTGGAGTCTACCTTCCCTCCTTGGCTGCAGCTAGCAGACCAGCTCCAGTAAGATTTGTTCCTTGGTGAAGACACAAGGCAAGAGAACAGTTCTACTATAGATTTAGAAAATGTTTATTTTTCTGTTAGAAATGGAATATAACCATTAGGCGGATTACCATAATTGACAATACACTTAGATGTGGGTAGCTCAGTATTCAGGTGTTTTTTGTGGACCTTAAGCCCTGGGGAGAAAATCTTGGGTTCAAGTTCTTTCCTCAGGAGTTGCCCACCGAGGCTGCTTCTTAATTACATGGTAATCTGAAGACAGAAGATCTGCAGGAAAGGTGAGCAATCCTTTGAGTGCTACAGGTCTACATGTCCCACAGTGCCCCTCTGCACAGGGGTTTCTTCCTTTGGAGTTCTTATTGCACACTCGTGCATTCTTTGGGTTTATCTGTATGTCTGTTGGGTGTTTTGGAGCAGGTTTATGTGGTAACTTAACCCTTTAGCTGCTGGTTTTGCATCTTTTGGGGGGTTATTGTCACTTTCCCTACTGGGTTCAGTGTTTTTTGGGTCTTCTAACTTGTTCTAGTGATGTCTCATGTAATTTTATTTTACTGTTTCAACTTTGCAAAATTGAAGCTCGCTGTACCGCATAGACGCCATTGCTCCATTCACTTCTATGGGACTGTACAGTTTGGGACAAATCTCTGCAACAGTTCAACGTAGCAACTTCAGAGATGGCTCATTTTAATTGTCTGCCCTTGCTCTGTCATCCGGTTAATGCTTTGTGTGTTGGGGGGCTCAGGGGGCTTCAGGCACTGTTGGGGTACTTTTTCTAGGGAAACTACATTTCCCATGAGCGCTTGCTTTGCGCACTCATTTCTGATTGGCTTCTGCCGTGGCAGCTATTTTGTGCTTTTACCAGAACGAGTATCCTACACAGGGCTTGGACTCTTCTTCTCTCCTCTGCAGATTATCCCTTCGCCTGCCAGATAAGTGTATGTAAGTGATTTCTGGGGTGAAATTTTAATCTAACACACTGTACTTGGTTGATTCCTTATACTCTAAACGTTTTTTGACACTGTGAGAATATCTAATCCGTTGGAGCTTGGGGCCAGGCCTAAGAATAAGGACGCTGGGTTCTCTGTGTCCCCTATTGCACATTGCTTCTCATGTCATTCAGCATTACCTAGAGAATTCTCAGGTCATTTATGCCCAGCATGTTCTGATGTTCCTGAGTCTCTTCAAGGGACCTCCAGCCATGCATTAGAGCCAGTTTGGGCACAAGAGTTGAAGGCTGCTACTAGGGACCGTAAGTTTACATTGCAACTCTTTCCATCCCAGTTACAGGTGGTCTTCCATTCATGGCAGACCCCCTCTTCAGTCAAATCTTCCCTGCCAAAACCACAGAGAGTACCTGACTTTATCTGATTCCTCTGATGAGGAACTGTTGGTGTATTCAGTTGTTGAGGAATGTTCTGCTGTAGGCTCCGCTCAGTTTTTTCAGGACCCCTTTGAAGCTGATTCTGAGCCCTTGGATACTACTATCTCCAGGCTAACCAAGTCTACTGCCTTGCCAGTTTCTGATGCGTTGGTGCTGAAAGACTGGACTGACAAGAAACTTGAGGTTTCCCTCAAGTCCATCTTTGCCACGGCTGGTATTGCCATGCATCCAGTGTTCTCTGCGGCATGGGTTAACCAGGCCATTGCAGTCTGGACTGAACAGCTCACCCTAGCTGTGTGTCAGTGTGCCCCTACTTTGGATATGTTGCTGCTTCTTGCCAACATTTCTGAGGACCAGCACTATGTTTCTGCTGCCTTATTTGATGCCATCTGTTTGGTGGCTAGGGTTTCCACCATGTCTGTGGTTGCCAGACAGGCTCTTTGGCTCAAGATCTGGTCTGCTGACACTGCTTCCAAGAAAGCCTTGCTCTCCTTGCCTTTTCAAGGCACTTCATTGTTTGGGTCAGATTTCAAGGATCTGATTATTGAGACCATGGGGGGGGGGGTAAAAGTAACCTTCTGCTTTGGTCCCCAGGAAGAAAACTCCTCTCAAGCATAATAATTTTTTTCATTCCTTCCAGACTGAGGCACGTCTGGCGAACCAGGCTGTTTCCTCAGCTCCGCGTGCCTCCTCCAAGCCCAAACAGCAATGGAAGCCCAAGGTCTCCTCCAAGCCTAAGGCTTCCAATCCTTCTTCGGCATGACTCGCCGAACCCAGGTCTCCACCCCGCTGTGGGTGACGTCTGCGTCACTACCACAGCATCTGGGAGGATTCAGTGACGGACCCGTGGGTTTTACAGGTGGTGGTGGAAGGGTACAGGATCCCTTTCATCTCTTCCTCCTTTTTCGCTTTTTTCCTTCTTATAAGCCCCAGGGCGCAGAGTAACGCCCTCTGTTCAATGGCGCTATCCGGTCCCTTCTGGACAAGGATGTTCTTGAACCTGTTCCAGTTCAAGACAGAGGTATGGGTTTTTATTCAAACCTCTTTGTGGTCTCCAAGAAGGATGGCGGTTGTCGTCCCATTTTGGATTTGAAGGATCTCAATTCCTTTGTGATCAGGACCAGGAGTCCCTAAGGACAGTGATTGCTGCTATGTCCCAGGGGGAATTCCTTGCCTCTCTGGATCTTCAGGACGTGGATCTACACATCGCCTTTCATCCAGAGAGCCATCAGTATCTCAGATTTTCCTGTGACCAAGGGCACTTTCAATTTTCAGATCTTCCCTTTGGTCTGATTACAGCTCCTCAAGTCTTCAACCATGTCCTGGGAGCTTTAGTGTCCGTCCTCCATCGGAACGGCCTCTGAGTCACTCCATGAATGAACTGCTTCTGAAGGCATCTTCTTCGGAACTTCTTCATCAGCAGGTTCAGAACTGCATCCATGCGCTCACCCATCACGGGTGGATCATCAACATGGACAAGTAGGATCGTCTCATCCCAGCTTCGGGTCTTCTTGGGCCTTCTCTTCGACACTCAGCAGAGCATGGTGTTTTTCACAGATGAGGTAGCTCACCAGATCGCCCACAGGGTTTCTGTTGTTCTGGCTCAAGATCCAGGTCCAGCCAAGAAGCAGTCCTCTCTAGGGGGAAATTCAGCACCACCATAGAAGTGGTCCCATTTGCCATGGCTCACACCAGAGAACTCCAAAGGTTTGTGATCCAGGTGTGCAGGGGTCAGCCAGACCTTCTGAAGATATCAGTATCCCTTCCTCTTCATGTGGAACAGTGTTTGTCGTGGTGGCTCAACCTCTCCAATCTGCTGAAGGGCAAATCCTTCCTAGTATCCTTCTGGACCACCGTGACGACGGATGCCAGCCTCTCTGGCTGGGGAGCGGTCCTGAGTCGCCTGAGTGCTCAGGGTCGGTGGTCTCTGGAGGAATCTCTCCTTCTTATCAACATGTTGGAGCTTTGGGTGAAATTCATTGCCCTCCATCATTGGACACCTCAGCTGGAAGAGTGCCCAATCCGGCTATAGTCCGACAATGCCACAGCCGTGGCTTACATCAACAAGCAGGGAGGAGCAAGAGGTCTCGGCGCTTGGTTAGAAGTCAAGGCTATTTTGTCCTGGGCAAAACATGTTCCTGCCATATCCACAGTCCACATTCCTGGCGTAGACAACGTCATGGCGGACTTCCTCAGTTGACACATGGTGAACAGAGGAGAGTGGGAGCTGCACCCAGAAGTGTTCTCCCTCATTGTTCAGAAGCGGGATCTTCCTTGCATAGACCTAATGGCGACAAGACACAGGTTCTGCTCTCGCTGGAGGGATCCTCTAGCTCTAGCGGTGGATGCCATGTCCGTTCCTTGGTTATTTCCTCTGGCTTACATCTTTCCTCCCCTCCCCATGTTGCACAGGGTGTTATGGAAATTGAGACTGGAGTGATGTCCAGTCATTCCGATTGCTCCATACTGGCCTTGACAGGCTTGGTTTCCGGAGCTTCTGGATGTGTCAGTGGCAGAGACATTCTGGCTCCCTTGCCGTCCGGATCTTCTTCTACAGGGTTACCTGTGGAAAGAGGATGTTCATTGTTTAGCTCTGACTGCTTGGAAATTGAATCCTCAATACTGAAGAAGAGAGGTTTTTCTTCTGGTGTGGTGGCTACTATGCTTAGTGCCCGCAAACCTGTTTCCTCTAAGGTCTACCATCGTGTCTGGTCGACCTTTCTATCTTTGTGTGCTGATAGGGACCTGTCTCAGGAATTTGATCTGCCTACGGTCCTTGCCTTTTTGCAGGACCATGTGGACAAGGGCCTCAGTTTGAGTTCCTTTAAGGTCCAGACTTCTACTCTCTCTGTTTTCTTTCAGAGGAGCATTGCAATTCTTTCTGATGTCAAGGTTTTCTTTCAGGGCATTGCTCATACTCGTCCTGTCTCTAAGAATCCTGCTCCTCCGTGGCATCTTAACTTGGTTTTGGACCTTCTTCAGCGCCTTCCCTTTGAATCCTTGGCTACTATTCCTCTACGCCTGTTGATGTGGAAAATGTCCTTTCTCCTGGTGATCGTGTCTGTTCGCCGTGTCACGGAGTTACATGCTCTGTCCTGTAAACCACTTCTCAGGAGTTTCTTGCGAAGGTGGTTTCAGAGTTCCACATCAATCAGGAGATTGTGGTGCCTTCTTTCTTCCCTGACCCTACCTCTGACAAGGAGAGAGATCTTCACTTGTTGGATGTGGTGCGTTGTCTCAAGTTTTATGTCTATCACACTGATTCCATTAGACAGTCTGACGTGCCGTTCATCATTCCTGAGGGCCCCAGGGCAGGAAAACCTGCATCCAAAGTGACTATTGCGTCTTGGATCAAATCCACTATTCGTAAGGCTTATGACCTCAGGAAGAAGCCTGTTCCCTTTTGGGTCACAGCTCATTCTACTGTATCTATTGGGGCTTCTTGGGCTTACAAGAATCAGGCCTCCACTGATCAGTTGTACAAGGCGGCCACTTAGTCGTCTGTGCACACCTTTTCGAAGCTCTACCATGTTGATGTGCTGGCCTTGGCTGACGCTAGCTTTGGGAGGAAGATCCTGGAGGCAGTCTTGCCTGTCTAGGATCTCCTTCGGTTCTTGGTCCTTCCTTATCTTTTGAGCCCTGGTGGCTGTAGTTCAGTGTGCTGTGTGACAGTTCCTGGGGTGGTGTTACCAGTGTTCAGTGTCCGTTGACACTTCTTTGTTTGTTGGGTTATCTCTGATCTGATATCTGTTCTGGTGACTTTGGGGGCCTTGCGCCTGGGCCTTGCCTTACTTCCTGTCTCTGGGAAACTCAATGGTTGGACATCCAAAAGTTACCAGTAAACTGTATTGTACGACAGAGAAAAAAGGATTTTAGTCTTCTCTGTTAAATCCCTTTCTCTTAGTCCATACAGGTTACTGGTCTCCCACCCTGTCAAGGGACCATGCTTGGCTCTCTTGTGGCAGACAGTGGGGGTCCTTCAGAGTCATGCTCACAGGAATCTTCTTTCCCTTCACTATCTAATCAATAGTGATTCAAATCTTACTGGAGCCGGTTGGCTAGCTGCAGCCAAGGAGGGAAGGTAGGCTCCACCCCCTGCTTACAATTCTATAATTGTTCCTGCCTAATTAAAGGGGTGGATCGTCTACCCAAAGTTATCAGTAATCTGTATGGACTAAGAGAAAAGGATTTAACAGGTAACACTAAAATCCTCTTATTGACATTAAAAAATGCAATTGCAATGTTTTATCCAGAAGGTAGGCAATATTGAAAAGAGTAGATAGTTACATTTTATTTTTCTAAATCCGGGAGTTTATTCCAGACACATTTTCTAAATTATATATTTTTATGTGGTACAAAGAGATATTTATGAGACCTGTTATGTTTTATTAAAAGCAATTCACATAATATTCTCCTTAGACCTTAATTAGCATAGTCTATACAGATTCTGGGGCATAGGTACTCATATACGTTGCTCCCAACTGTATTGTAATTCATTTAAGGATCAATTAACCTTTTCTATGCTGCTGCTTTCAATTATTGTTATCAAATACCTCTGGATACACCTATGTAATGTTTAATCCTGTTTGTGCTGGCAATACTGTTTTGTGATATTGATTTTTGAGTTATTGTATGTCTGTTTCAATTGGTGTTCACTCATTTATATAATTTCTGGGTACATTTTATCTATAGTATATTTTACTTGTATATATTTTTGTACAAATATTTATAATTGATTATTTCAATCAATTTACTGTGAAGTAGCATATCAATACCTAGTATTGTATAAAGTTCTCAAATTAATTTAATATTATTTTATCTAAGTAAAGATATACAACTTAATTCGGTCTCCTGTTTAACCCGTTCCTGTATATCCTCAATACTACTTAGTATAATTAACCTTATGAGTGCCAGTGGAGTATAATTAACCCAACTAAGGTACAAAGCAAAAGCCCCAGCCCCATTAATCCTGATGTCCAGCAGGGTCTTCAGCACCATGGTCATCTCCTACCCTTCTATCTTGTTTCTTCTTCTATCTTGTTTCTTCTGTCTTCTTTACTTGTTGTTTTAAAACAAAAACAGATGGCCATAAAGAAATGTTAAATGAAAATGACCCACACGTCTATCCATAATTTAACCCACTGAGTGCTAGAGGGATGCGGAACACATTGCAGAGCAATGCGTTACATACACCTCTGGGACTCAAAGGGTTAAAGAATGCTTAGATGTACAGGTTCTTTGGTTAATAAAATGCCCCAAGTCAAGATAAGTGTGCCCATTAATTATTAACCCTTTAAGGACAGGGAAAAACAGAGGTCGTTTTCACTTAAGGACCGGAGCAATTCTGACCTTTTTGACTGTCTTTGTTCAACAGTGTTTTCTCTCTCTTTTATACCACACCCATAAATTATATACTGTTTTTTTTAAGCACAAATAGGGTTTTCTTTTGATACCCCACTTATATGGATAACCCACCATTTACTTTATTAAAATAAAATTTAAAAAAAAAAAAGTAAAAAAAAAACAAAAAAAAAAAACATCTTTTTGTTTTTTCTCTTTGGGTCAATTGGGCGCAAAGGGTTACATTTTTATGGAGACTGCATGAAAGGTATGACCGGTCAGTCATACCTACAAAATGTGCAGTTTAAAGTGGTCACTTTTCCCCCTGGGTGAAAATCCCCATGTCCCTTTTTCCCACCCTATTTTGTCACTTTTTTATCTGACATACGTGTATTACATGGCTCCACAACAATCACACTTCCAATATTGTTTAATGAGATTTTTTTTTTTTTTTTTAATAAAATATTTTTTTGTAAAAAATAAGTGTTTTGTGTTTTTGTTTTGTTTTGTTTTTTTAAAGTGTATCATTGCAGGTTAGCCAGCGTCCAGCACCAGTAGTGAAGGGGTTAATACCACCAGCTGCTGTATTTTCTTGTTCCACTAGGTGTCTCTTCTCTGCTTCTCTCTCCCTTACTTTGATAGCAAGGGAGACAGAGGCAGAGGAGAGACATAGAGGCAGTATGCTTTACTCAGAATGCAGGTACATGTGGTCGCTGCTATGGCAATCACATGACCCTGCACAAGCAATAAGGGCTGAGACTGAACGCCCCGGTCTCTGAGCGTTCAGTCTCAGCCTGGAATTAATGATGGCAGCATGCACGGAGGCATTGTTAATAACATTTTTGATCTCGGTCAATGAAAATAGTTGATTAAGAGATCTTTTAAATTCTGAAATTTTAGTTAATTTAACATGCTTCACTAGTTTGTGGTGGTGGTGGCAAAAAAAGTGCTACCATTGGCTATAATTTTCATTTTATTACGTTCTTTAAATTCAAATTATTTTTAAGAGTTTTATCTACTCTGTTATTATAGTACCATGTCTGCTTAACCCCTTAAGGACTGGTGGCCGGCCGCGCCGGGAGCCCTGAACTCTATGCCGTGCCAGGACAGTCACTGGTCCTTAAGTGCCGGACTGCCTTGACGGTCCTGGCACGTCAATGGTCCTTAAGGGGTTAAATCTAAATATTGTGTTTTTGTTTTTTTATTATATCATCTAATCTAACTTTAATTTGTAATTGGGAATATCTTTTTAGCTCTTTTGCTAATTTTGGAGTAGGATTCAGTTTATTCTCTAATTTAGCTAAATTAATATATACATTGGCTAATGGCCTGCCTTACTGTTTCTTAATAAGAGTCAGTTTTAATCTAATAGCCCCTAATAGCACACCACAAAGTAGAATCAGGAACCAGATTGTTATCCTTAATCTCTAAAAACTGCTGTGCCTCTTTAAAAAAAATTCTGCCGTAGACGTTTCAGAAAATAGAATTTGTTCAGTCTCCAGTATGCTCTAATATTATATTGCTATTTGAGTGTAAAACATACCGGGGCATGATCTGACTATGAAATACTCCAATATATGAGGATACACATCTATCAAGGAAAGAAGCCCATGTATAAAGGGCATCAATGCATATTAGAACAGAAGGAGAAATTATAGCAATGCATATTAGAACAGAAGGAGAAATCTTTCTGTAGGATGTTGAGTCTGCCAGATATCAGATATCTTTCCAGCAATACACCTTGAAAAATTCAATGCTGATAACTTTAATCCAGGATCTATCTTTTACCCCTTAGGAAGACACTTATCCAAACTGATATCTGCCAGACTATTCATACCACCCCCAATAATAAGCATGGCCTTAGAAATCTTATCCTTGCAATTAGTGAATTTAAAAATTTAACTAGAAAATCATTCAAAGCATATAGATTAACCAATGTGTAAATCACATCGTTTAATTTACAAACAAGAATTATAAACCTACCATTTTCATCAGCTTCGTGGCACATATAATCAAACTTTAGTTCTTGTGAGATAACAATAGCCACACCCCTTTTCTTTTTATCTCTCAAACTGTATACGACTGGAAATGTTTCTTACTCAAAACAAACATGAATTTTATCACTTACCAACATAACCTATACAAATGGGCTCTTTTTTTGGAGAATTTCATCCTTGTGAATTAAAGAATGATGTCTTTCTTCTTCTCATCCACATTCCACTTCACTGTTTGGGGCAGAGGATGATGTTGCTGCTACTAGGACCAGCACTGCAACTAGGACCAGGAATATTGCTCCTGCTGGGAAGTGGAACATGTCCTAGTACCTCATCACTTGTTGACCCCATTCCCACGGTGGTCTGTGGCACACTAGCCTACTCCTCAGCATCCTGCTACCCTTGCAACTCAGCAGGAATTAGAGTAGTTGCAAATTCCAAAAGATCACTGCTGGTGGTGGTGGTAATCATATCCCTGTCTCCCATTCCTTCTCAGTTTGGGCTAAAAAGGCCATTAATGTCTCTTCCACCCCAGCTTCACCACCACCTCCATCACCATCATCATCACCATCACCACCACCACCACCAGTCCCTCTGTGCTGCTGCTGCTGCTCTGTTACAGGCTCTGACTGCTGGTTGGAGGAAGTGATGAGAAATGTGACAGAGCTCCCCTCGTCACATTTTTATAGTGAAAAGGTGAAAAACATGTAATTCATTGGGCAGAAACTTTCTAGCCACTGAAAAAATGGTGAAGAATTTTTACCAATGGGCAAAAAAAGCAAAGATTTTAATCTCTGTTTTTAAAGCGTATTTTCCAGTGAAAAAGCAGATAACAATGTGGTTTTCAATCCCCCCCCACACACACACAGCAACGTGGGACCTTTAACCCACCCCTACTTGTGACCTCTTACTAAATAAAAAAAGGAATTATTATATTTAAGTGAACCTGTGTTTCAGTCTTTAATCAACCATCAAAAAAAATCTCATCTCATCTTTCTTTATGCCCAACTGAATTAACTTATCCTTAGCCAAGGATGGATCCGTAATACCAATAGGTTTCCATCATAAGTGAGAACTAATATTGTAGGATACACCCACTTATAGGGAATTTTTTTTTAATCTCTTAAACAAACCGTTATTTAATTGAATCACCTTCTATTCTTGTTACTAAAGATAAATCTGAAAAAAATGTTATCCCCTTAAATTTATCTGAGAAGGACTTATTTCTAAATTACTTAACTAAAACATCCTTTATATAGGTATTATTGTAACATAGGATTTACATATCTAGGTTTATCCAGAAAACTGGATCTTTTGGTTTAGCAAGCCTATGTATTCTCTCAAAGTGGAAATCGCTAGTGATGAGCGAGCACCCCAATGCTCGGATGTTCGGGTGCTCTGACCGAGCACCCCCTGAGGCTCGAGTGCTCGGCCGAGCACCCGAGCCCCATTGAAGTCAATGGGAGGACTCGAGCATTACACCAGGCACCCCCTGCTCTGATGAGGGGAGGGTGCCTGGTCCATAGGAAAAGGGCAGAAAAAGATGGAAACACTACAGAAATGGTTCAGGGACAGCATAGGGAGGATGTCTGGATGCACCTTGGACTCCAACATCGCTGCTGGGAACGATCTTTCGCCCGTAGTACGCCATTTTTACAGACTGACCGTAAAACACACAAAAAGGAAAATAAAAACGACTTTAGGCGAAAAATTGTTACCAAACAGTATTTGCTGTATATTTACTTGTATATCATCTGCAAATTCTCCCAAAAATTTCATCGATTTTCTGAAGTGAGGCCGTGATTAAGAGGGAAACGTGCGCAGAGGCAAATTCTCCCAAAAATTTCCTTGATTTTCAGAACTGAGGCCATGATTAAGAGGGAAACGTGCGCAGAGGCAAATTCTCCCAAAAATTTCCTTGATTTTCAGAACTGAGGCCATGATTAAGAGGGAAACGTGCGCAGAGGCAAATTATCCCAAAAATTTCCTTGATTTTCAGAACTGAGGCCATGATTAAGAGGGAAACGTGCGCAGAGGCAAATTCTCCCAAAAATTTCCTTGATTTTCAGAACTGAGGCCATGATTAAGAGGGAAACGTGCGCAGAGGCAAATTATCCCAAAAATTTCCTTGATTTTCAGAACTGAGGCCATGATTAAGAGGGAAACGTGCGCAGAGGCAAATTCTCCCAAAAATTTCCTTGATTTTCAGAACTGAGGCCATGATTAAGAGGGAAACGTGCGCTGAGCTGACCATCTAAAACATTATGGGTGAGGGTCTGCTGCAGAGCTGACCATCCTAAACATTATATGCGAAGGCCCGCTAGTGAGCTGACGCTATAAAACATTATATGAGAGGGCCCGCTAGAGAGCTGACCCAATAAAACATTATATGAGAAGGCCCGCTGGTGAGCTGACCTATATAAAAATTGTCAAACAGGGCCCGCTGGTGAGCTGGCCCTATATAAAAATTATATCACAGGGCCCGCTGGTGAGCTGGCCCTATATAAAAATTATATCCCAGGGCACGCTGGTGAGCTGGCCCTATATAAAAATTATATCCCAGGGCATATGGAAGAGGAGGAGGAGGATGAGAACATTAAGAGTCAACCATATACCCGTTTTTGGGATGGAAGGGGTGAATGGGAATACAGAGTATTCCCATCATTGTAAATAACATATATAAAGTGAGTTTATGTTCCCCCGGGGCTTTCCTCCAGTGGAGTGGAGAAGTCAGGGGAAATCCAGGCCTTGTTCATTTTTATAAGTGTCAACCTATCAGCATTGTCGGTGGAAAGGCGGATACGCTTATCTGTTATGATGCCACCAGCAGCACTAAATACCCGCTCAGACAGAACGCTGGCGGCAGGGCAGGCCAGCACCTCCAAGGCGTAGAGTGCCAGTTCATACCACGTGTCCAGCTTGGACACCCAGTAGTTGTAAGGCACAGAGGGATCATTGAGGACGCTGACACGGTCTGCTACGTACTCCTTCACCATCTTCCAAAACTTTTCCCTCCTTGTGACACTAGGCTGCGCATCAGGGTGAGGGTGCTGGCGGGGTGTCATGAAGGTGTCCCACGCCTTGGAGAGTGTTGCCCTGCCTTTGTCGGAACTGCTGTGTGCTCCCCTTTTCTCCCCTTCTCGGTTGGCCAAGGTAGCACGTACTCTGCCGCCAGCGTTGTCAGATGGAAAATTTTGGAGCAATTTTTCAACAAGAACCTTCTGGTATTGCACCATTTTGCTTGTCCTCTCCACCGGAGGAATGAGAGATGAGAAATTCTCTTTGTAGCGGGGGTCCAGAAGGGTGAACACCCAGTAATCCGTGTTGTCTAAAATGCGTACAACGCGTGGGTCACGGGAAAGGCAGCCTAACATAAAGTCAGCCATGTGTGCCAGAGTACCAACAGTCAAGATTTCGCTGTCCTCACCAGGAGGCTGACTCTCAATATCCTCATCCTCTTCCTCCTCTTCTGCCCACCCACGCTGAAGAGATGGAACTAAAGTTCCATGGCTACCCTCTGTAGCGGAGGCAACCGTGTCTTCCTCCTCCTCCTCCTCCTCCTCCTCCTCCTCCTCCGCCTCCTCCAATTGTCGCTGAGAAGACGAAGTGAGGGTGCTCTGGCTATCACCTTGTGTAAGCTCTTCCTCCCCCATTTCCACCTCTTCCACATGCAAAGCGTCGGTTTTAATTGTGAGCAGCGAGCATTTCAGTAGACACAGAAGTGGGATGGTTACACTGATAATAGCGTTATCGCCGCTCACCATCTGTGTCGATTCCTCAAAATTGCGTAAAACCTCGCAGAGGTCTGACATCCATTCCCACTCCTCACTTCTGATTACAGGAAGTTGAACAGAGAGGCGACGACCGTGTAACAGCTGGTACTCCACTACTGCCCTCTGCTGCTCACAAAGCCGGGCCAACATGTGGAAGGTGGAGTTCCAGCGCGTGCTCACGTCACACAGCAGCCGGTGAGCTGGCAATTGTAAGCGCTGCTGCAGCTTCAACAGGCCGGCCGAAGCTGTAGATGACTTACGGAAATGTGCACACACGCGGCGCACCTTGGTCAAGAGATCATGCACATTGGGGTAGGTTTTTAGAAATCGCTGCACCACTAAATTAAATACATGCGCTAGGCATGGTACGTGTGTGAGCTTGCCGAGCTCCAAAGCCGCCACCAAGTTACGCCCATTATCACACACAACCATGCCTGGTTGCAGGTTGAGTGGCGAGAGCCACTGCTCGGTCTGGTGACTAATCCCCTGCAACAGCTCTGAGGCCGTGTGCTGTTTGTCCCCAAGGCAGATCAGCTTCAGCACGGCCTGTTGACGCTTCCCCACTGCAGTGCTACACTGCTTCCAGCTACTGGCTGATGGGGGAGTGGCGGTGTGTGTAGAGAATTCGGAGGTGGAAACGGAGGAGGAGGAGCCAATAACGTAGGTGCTGGTGGAAACCCTGATGGAGGTAGGGCCCGCAATCCTCGGCGTGGGTAGCACCCGTGCCATCCCAGGGTCCGAGTCGCTCCCAGCCTCCACGACATTCACCCAGTGTGCCGTCAGGGAAATGTAGCGTCCCTGGCCACAAGCACTTGTCCATGTGTCAGTCGTTAAGTGGACCTTCCCAGTAACTGCGTTGGTCAGGGCACGGGTGATGTTACGGGACACATGGTGGTGTAATGCGGGGATGGCACACCGGGAAAAGTAGTGGCGGCTGGGGACCGCGTACCGAGGGACAGCTGCTGCCATCAGGCTGCGGAAGGACTCAGTGTCCACAAGCCTAAATGGCAGCATTTCGATGGCCAGTAATTTTGAAAGGTGTGAGGTTAGTGCTATGGCCTGTGGGTGGGTGGCTGGGTACTTTCTCTTGCGCTCAAATGCCTGGGGTAACGACATTTGGACGCTGTGCTGGGACAGGGAAGTGGATGTGGTCGCTGATGGTGCTTCAGATGGTACAGGTGCAGGGCGGGAGGTATGCGGGCCTGCGCCTTCGACAGGCGATTGGCCGGCACCGAAAACAGGGGAAGAGGAGGCAGTGGTGTGGCCTGCAGACACAGATGGGCGATCCAGGCGTTCCTCCCACTTACTACGGTGCTTGGATGCCATGTGTCGGATCATGCTGGTGGTGGTGAGGTTTCTAGTGTTCATGCCTCGGCTCATTCTGGTGTGGCACAGGTTGCAAACTACAATTCTTTTGTCGTCCGCACTTTCCTTAAAAAAACGCCATACCGCGGAACACCTACCCCTTGGCAAGGTAGATTTACGCAAGGGGGTGCTCCGTGGAACATTTGCGGGCCGGTTTGGTGCGGTCCGCCTTCTTTCTGTAGCCACACCACTGCCTCTTCCAGCCTGTTGCGGTGCTGCAGATGGCTCACCCTCAGGACTGCTGTCATCGCTCGGCTCTACACCTTCCCAGGTGGGGTCAGTCACCTCATCGTCCACCAAGTCCTCCTCCACTTCCTCACTCTGATCATCCTCCTCAAGTCTTGATCCCACCACATACTCAGTCATTGACAACTGTATAACATTCTCCTCAACAAGGTCTTGAGACGGAAATAGTGGTTGATTTAATGGCAACTGTGTCTCATCATCATCATCATCATCATCCACTACTTCCTTTGACCTTAAATGCCGTTCACATCTGTCATCTTCTTGTGATTGGGTAGCCTCTAGAGGTTGTGAATCAGGGCACAAGATGTCATGTTCCTCTGCAAGCGTGCTTGGAGAGAGGGTCAAATGAAGGATTGGTGATGAGACGAGCTCATCACTATATCCCAGTGTGGGATCACTTCTTTGACCAGACCGTGTATGGTGGGAGGAAGGATGATCAGAGTGAGGATTATGTTGACCAGACTCTTGGCTACTGAGAGTGGACTTGGTGGAAGACAGGGTGGTGCTTAACCGACTGGAAGCAGTATCAGCTGTCATCCAACCGACCACCTGTTCGCACTGGTCGGACCTCGAGAGTGATGTCCTGCGACGCCCTGTGAAATCAGACATGAAGCTAGGTATGGTGGATGTCTTTCTTTCTTGTGCTCTGGCACCAGGCACAGTTTCTCCGCGTCCTGACCCGCGCCCTGAACTTTCAGGATCACGTCCACTTCCCCGTCCCTTTTTACCCGCCTTCTTCATCTTACACGATATATATGACTTTAATATATATGAGTTTGAAAACTTAACAGTATTTCTTACTATTCTGCAACTCTGCAGAGTACACAGAATAGGCTGTTAAACGGCGTTGAAACACACTGAATGGAATATGTGACTTTAATATTTGAGTTTGAAAACTTAACAGTATTTCTTATAATTCTGGAACTGTACAGAGTACACAGAATAGGCTGTTAAACGGCGGTGAAAGACACTGAATGGAATATGTGACTTTAATATTTGAGTTTGAAAAATTAACAGTATTTCTTACTATTCTGCAACTCTGCAGAGTACACAGAATAGGCTGTTAAACGGCGTTGAAACACACTGAATGGAATATGTGACTTTAATATTTGAGTTTGAAAACTTAACAGTATTTCTTATAATTCTGGAACTGTACAGAGTACACAGAATAGGCTGTTAAACGGCGGTGAAAGACACTGAATGGAATATGTGACTTTAATATTTGAGTTTGAAAACTTAACAGTATTTCTTATAATTCTGCAACTCTGCAGAGTACACAGAATAGGCTGTTAAACGGCGTTGAAACACACTGAATGGAATATGTGACTTTAATATTTGAGTTTGAAAACTTAACAGTATTTCTTATAATTCTGGAACTGTACAGAGTACACAGAATAGGCTGTTAAACGGCGGTGAAAGACACTGAATGGAATATGTGACTTTAATATTTGAGTTTGAAAACTTAACAGTATTTCTTATAATTCTGCAACTCTGCAGAGTACAGAGAATAGGCTGTTAAACGGCGGTGAAAGACACTGAATGGAATATGTGACTTTGATATTTTAGTTTGAAGACTTAACAGTATTTCTTCCTATTCTGCAACTCTGCACAGTACACAGAATGTGCTGCTACACTGCGGCGAAGCACACTGAATGGAATATGTGACTTTGATATTTTAGTTTGAAGACTTAACAGTATTTCTTCCTATTCTGCAACTCTGCACAGTACACAGAATGTGCTGCTAAACTGCGGCGAAGCACACTGAATGGAATATGTGACTTTGATATTTTAGTTTGAAGACTTAACAGTATTTCTTCCTATTCTGCAACTCTGCACAGTACACAGAATGTGCTGCTACACTGCGGCGAAGCACACTGAATGGAATATGTGACTTTGATATTTTAGTTTGAAGACTTAACAGTATTTCTTCCTATTCTGCAACTCTGCACAGTACACAGAATGTGCTGCTAAACTGCGGCGAAGCACACTGAATGGAATATGTGACTTTGATATTTGAGTTTGAAGACTTAACAGTATTTCTTCCTATTCTGCAACTCTGCACAGTACACAGAATGTGCTGCTAAACTGCGGCGAAGCACACTGAATGGAATATGTGACTTTGATATTTTAGTTTGAAGACTTAACAGTATTTCTTCCTATTCTGCAACTCTGCACAGTACTCAGAATGTGCTGCTAAACTGCGGCGACGCACACTGAATGGAATACGTGACTTTGATATTTTAGTTTGAAGACTTAACAGAATGTGCTCTAATCTGCAACTTTGCACACTAAACAGAATGTGCTCTAATCTGCAACTTTGCACACTAAACAGAATGTGCTCTAATCTGCAACTTTGCACACTAAACAGAATGTGCTCTAATCTGCAACTTTGCACACTAAACAGAATGTGCTCTAATCTGCAACTGTGCACACTAAACAGAATGTGCTCTAATCTGCAACTTTGCACACTAAACAGAATATATATATATTTTTTTTTTTTTTTTTTTTTTTTTTCCCCCCACACCAAATAACCTGCTGCCCCCACACACAGTAGTCCTAAAAAGGACTTTTGGTTCTTTTTTTTTCACAATTTTTGTTTTTTTCCTCCCTACACTGCCTTTCCCTTCCTATCCTCAGCTCTCCCTGGCTCAGACTGAGCCGAACTCGATGGTCAGGTGCTATACAGCACCTGACCACGGGTTCTGGCCAGCCAATCAGTGTAATGCCAGCAGCCAACATGGCTGCTGGCATTACACCGATGTCAGAGCCTCCCTGCACGTTTATTGGCTGCGCAGCAGCCGCAAAACGTGCGGGGAGGAGACCCGAACATGGCGGGCGAGCACATGCGGTACTCGTACGAGTACCGCCATGTGCCGAGCAGAGCGATGCTCGAGCCGATCCGAGCATCGGCCGAGCATGCTCGCTCAACACTAGAAATCGCCCATTTTATCTCTAGCTACAAAATGAGCAATATAATCAATACAATAAGATTCCAGTTGGTCATGAGATATTGATTTGGAAATCTCCCTTAACCTAAAATATATCCTTCTGGATCAGTCCTGTAGTTCATCAAGTTTGAGTTCAGTTATCTGAAAAGTCTCCCTAACCCCTTAAAGTGTTAATAATGTCCACAAAAAGGCTTTTTCATTTAGAAGAGCTTAAAAAGCTGAGCTAAATGCAAAAAAAGGTATCTCTCAAACAGCTATGGTTTAAGAGATACAGGCGTTTAAAGTTTGATCTCTCTTACTGACAGCTGTAAAACGATCAGCAGGAGATCCGTGTTGGCCTACACTGAGGCGCTTGAGAAGTGTCGCAATCTTGTTATTTACCACAAATCCCTTCATTGGAATGGTCTAAAACGTGTGCCTGGTTTTCAAGCACACGTTTTAGACCATTCCAATGAAGGGATTCATGGTAAATAACAAGATCGCGGCTCTGCACAAGCGACTATGTGTCGGCCAACACGGATCTCCTGCTGACAGCTTTACAGCTGTCAGTAGGAGAGATAAAACTTTAAACGCCTGTATCTCTTAAACCATAGCTGTTTGAGAGATACAGTTTTTTTGCATTTAGCTCAGCTTTTTAAGCTCTTCTAAATACAGAAAACTTTTTTGTGGACATTACTAACACTTTAAGGACCCATGACGTGCCAGGACCATCATGGGAAAGCTTCCCTAAAGGACCAGTGATGGTCCTGGCATTTCATGGATTTCAGGGCTTCAAGAGTGGATGCATGCCGTTTGGGGAGCCCAGGATCGGATCGCACAAAAAAAAAAAAAAAAAAAAAGCCCCGTGGTCCTTAAGTGACAGCCACGTGTGCTGCCAGCCCTTAAGGGGCTAAGTACAGTGTTCTGACATCGAATTGTTTAAACTTCTGCCTGCAGGATTTGAACTTAATCTGCACCACCAGACTTCTTGTTTCAGTTCCAATATACTTGTCCTGAAGTCCAGCTTGATTAGATCAAAAAAGAATATCCAAAGCTTGAGTCAACATCAATTGGGTTATATTCTTATTGGTATCAACACATTCCTCAGTGCTAAGGTTGGCTCCAGATTTTCCGGGTGACCCCATATTTCTTTGCACAGAATTCCTACCAGTGTTATTTGACTTGGGTGACTAATATGCATTTAATGATCTAGCATTCTGAGATTTATCCTTTTTGGTGCCATTATCCACAATCTATATCACCAGAAATAATCCTGCTGCTACCAACAAATATTTGGGGCAGTAAATATATTCATTATTTTACCCAAAAGCTTCTTTTCATAATGAGAGAATCAACTTTCACAGTTTCAGGGCACAAATCTAATTTGGAAATTTCATCTTACAGCCCCAGCCACTTAGCATGCATAGATTAATTTGCATTTTAGAAGACTTTCCCCTACCCATAAATTTTCCAGGCCTTGTGGGCAGGGGTTATCCAGCCATTAGATAGTCGGTCTAGAAATCTTAGAGGCAGTAGATCCCTATACAAGAAGAGCACTAACCCAGTCAGAGTTTATCCACCATCTAGTCAGCATTGAACCCAATCCTGATTTTGCAATTTGATCTTAGAAAATAAGTTATTTTACAGGTGCATTTTAACAAGAGCCCCCACGAGTGCTGAGTTTTTACAGTCTGTACTGAGCCCCCATCTGGTCAGCACTGAGCCCCCTTCCAGATTTTGCCAGCTGATTTTGAAAACCTATCTAGCTTTGGTATGTTTTTGGCAAAATAACTTTTTTCCAAGTCTATTTCAGCTATAGCACTCCTATTAAAAGTTCTGAGTTTTCATTCAGCAATCAGTTAGCCCCCTCAAAGTGTATTTCAACTACCACCATATCACGGTGCACAGGATTCCTCCGTTTGCGACATTGCTACTTCCTGGTCATTTCCTTCTAGCATTCTTATTGGTGATCAGTGATGACTCCTCCTACTGGTTACCTTTATATTCGAGCGCTGTCATTATGGCGGCGCACTTTCGTGGTGTTCCAGTATCTAGCATTTGTTCCTGGTATCCTGTGTATGACCCGGCTCGACTGACTACCTTCCTGTGAGATCATCTGTTCCTGACTTCCGTTGCGACCCGGCTTGGCTGACAATCCTGCTCTGTGTACCGACCTGGCTTGGCTGACTCTGCTGCTCTGTGTACCGACCCGGCTTGGCTCACTCTCCTGCTGTGTGTACTGAACCAACTGGTTGCTTATCCTGTCCGAGTTTCTACTCGGCCCGTTGTCTGCCCTGCTCTGTCAGTGCCTGTCCGGCACGGTGTATTCCTCTTCCTGAGATACCCACACCTATTACGCTTGACCCAGCACAGCTTGTCGCTCCATCACTACGAGCTTGGCTGTTGCTCCTGGTGCGCCTCGTTAGACTCGGTCTGTGCGGCTGTTCAGCCTGTCTAGGGGTCTATAGCGTCCTTTGCCCGACGGTGGGCTGGTGCGTGGGTTGAATGACTCCAGTCACGAGATTGTGGCCTTCGTTCCATGGTTGGTTCGGTTGCCTTGCCAAATCGCTGCCAGGATCGCTAAACCTCCTAGCATACTAGGGGTTCGGTTGCCTAGCCAATTCACTGCAACATTGATAAACTACCTAGCGTACTAGGGGTTCGGTTGCCTTGCCTTGTTGCTGCCAGTACTGCTATACCTCCTAGCGTACTAGGGGTTTGGTTACCTTGCCTTACTAATGTCAGTACTGCTATACCACCTAGCGTACTAGGGGTTCGGTTGCCTTACTGTCAGTACTGCTATACCACTATCACGGTGCCCGTGCTATACTGGCAACATTCTGTCAGTCTGTATCTACTGCTGACGCTTATTGGCTGTAGTGACTTGTCCCGCCCAGTATTTGTCCTTAAATACTGGACCTTGTCACTTCTCCAGTGCCCTTTCGTGGTGTTTCTGTTATCAGCGCTTGTTTCAGTTCTCGTGTGATCTCTGTGTACCGACCCGGACTGCCTGACTACTCTGCTGTATCAGTTCCTTCTCAGTGTACCGACCCGGCCCGGCTGACGTTCCTGCTCTGTGTACCGACTCTGATTGGCTGACGTTCCTGCTCTGTGTACCGACCCGGCCCGGCTGACGTTCCTGCTCTGTGTACCGACTCGGATTGGCTGACGTTCCTGCTCTGTGTACCGACCCGGCCCGGCTGACGTTCCTGCTCTGTGTACTGATCCGGTAGGGCTACTGTTCCAGTGCATTGCTATAGCCTGCGGTTCCATTCCGGTTCTCGTTTTGGGCTCCTCCTCCAGGCTTCTGTCTCCGGACAGTCCCATTGTGCCTCTGTCCCTCCTGCAGTCTAGTCTCGGTTCAGTCATTGTCGCGTGGGTGACATTCCGGTGCCTATTCCACCCGTGCACCACGGTACGCTTGACCCTCCTTCCTGCCTTAGCTGAGGTTGGTGTTACTTGGGCGCCTCAGGCTGTGCTTACATCAGGCAGACCTTATTGGTCTTAGCGTTCGTTAACCCTTTCGGGGAAGGTGCCACTATATCACCGGTCATTCTACTGTGCAGTCTCCGTTGGGCGCCCTCCCGGGCATACTGTCTTGTTCTCCGTTACGCCTATAAGCAGTCCTAAGTTGATCCTGGGCCTCCGTTGTCTACTGGGCGTTTCTCGCTATTTATGCACTCCCTGCAGAGAGTCTTAAGGGCCTCGCACTTGTAGGGCCTGTGTCAGCATTCCTGGCCTACTGGTAACCCATTCCTTGCTGCCTCGGTTGACCTTCACACGAAAAGTTACCTGTCGTGTGGGTATATATCTTGCTATAACCTGTCCTGTGTCAGTCCTGTATTGTGTATACATTTACTGCTGGAACCGTGAGGGTTATCTTTTCTGAGTCTGTTCAATAAAATTGCCTACCAGTGGGCAAGTGTTTTGTAGCAGAGCCATTTCGTACCCGCCTACTCTAAACATACCACGTATCACAAGCAGCTGGGCACATAGGGAGAGATCAACTGATCTGGTCTTTGTCACAATTGTTCTGGTGGCCTTCTTTACATGCTGACTGTACCGCATTCATAGCAGCTTGTACTACATGTGCCTGTGCCAAGTCCCCTAGACACCTCCCAGTTTGGTTACTTCAACCTGTGCCTAATGGCGAGCGTCCTTGGTCCCGCGTCTCTATTAATTTCCTGGGAGAACTGCCAGTATCTAGGGGTTACGCTTTCATCCTGATGGTAGTAGATAGATTCTCTAAGATGGCACATTGTGCCCCTTCCTGGCCTTCCCTCGGCCCAGGAGTTGGCTATTGTTTTCGCCGGAGAAATGTTTCGGTTGCATGGGGTACCCAGGGTACTGGCGGGAGCCAATTCGTGTCCAGATTTTGGAGAGCATTCTGTGACCAGATGGGCATACAGTTGTCCTTTTCATCTGCCTACCATCCCCAGACCAATGGAGCCGCCAAGCGTGCCAATCAGGGATTGGAACAATTCCTATGCGGTTTCGTGTCCGATCATCATGATAATTGGGCCTACCTGTTGCCATGGGCAGAGTTCGCCAGGAACTGTGTGGTTAATTCATCGTCTGGGAGCTCCCCGTTTCTCATCAACTACGGGTTCCAACCATGCTTGCTCCCGGACTCATTTCAGACGCAGCAGATTCCAGCTCTGGACGAGCATATCGAGCAACTCCGCTCCACCTGGGCACAGGTACAAAGGACCCTCAGTAATTCGTTCCAGCGTTATCAGCGCCATGCTAATCGCAGACGGTTGCCTGCGGTCTCCTTCCGGGTTGTGGATAGGGTATGGTTATCCTCCAGAAACCTCAATTTGCAAGTTCCCTGTAATAAGTTGGCTCCCCGGTCCATTGATCCATTTAAGGTTATCCGCAAAATTAACCCAGTCTCGTATGCCCTGGATCTCCCAGCATCCATGCGTATTCACAATGTTTTCCATGTATCCCTTCTAAAGCCGTTGAAATGCAACCGTTACACTACCACTCCGGCGGTCCCCGGTCCTGTTCAAGTACAAGGTCAGGAGGAGTACAAAGTTCAGAATATTACTGACTCTTGAAGGTTCAGAGGGAAATTGCAGTATTTGGTCCATTGGAAGGTCTATGGCCCTGAGGAGCGTTCCTGGGTTAGCCAGAATGATCTCCATGCTCCCAGGTTGCTACGTATATTCCATTCCAAATATCCTCAGAAACCGGGTCCTTCCTCCAGGAGAGGGGGTCTTTGAGAGGGGGGTACTATCACGGTGCCCGTGCTATACTGGCGACATTCTGTCAGTCTCTATCTACTGTTGACACTTATTGGCTGTAGTGACTTGTCCCACCCAGTATTTGTCCTTAAATACTGGGCCTTGTCACTTCTCCGGTGCCCTTTCGTGGTATTTCCGTTATCAGCGCTTGTTCCAGTTCTCGTGTGATCTCTGTGTACCGACCCGGACTGCCTGACTACTCTGCTGTATCTGTTCCTGCCTGTGTACCGATCCAGACTGCCTGACTACTCTGCTGTATCCGTTCCTTCTCAGTGTACCGACCCGGCCCGGCTGACGTTCCAGCTTTGTTTACCGACCCGGTCCGGCTGACGTTCCTGCTCTGTGTACCGACTCGGATTGGCTGACGTTCCTGCTCAGTGTACCGGCCCGGTAGGGCTACTGCTCCAGTGCATTGCGATAGCCTGCGTTCCCATTCCGGTTCTCGGTTTGGGCTCCTCCAGGCTTCTGTCTCCGGACAGTCCCATTGTGCCTCTGTGCCTTCTGCAGTCTAGTCTTGGTTCAGTTATTGTCGCGTGGGTGACATTCCGGTGTCTATTCCATCTGTACACCACGGTACGCTTGACCCTCCTTCCTGCCTTCGCTGAGGTTGGTGTTACTTGGGCGCCTCAGGCTGTGCTTACATCAGGCAGACGTTATTGGTCTTAGCATTCGATAACCCCTTCGGGGAAGGTGTCGCTATATCACTGGTCATTCTACCGTGCAGTCTCCATTGGGCGCCCTCCCGGGCATACTGTCTTGTCCTCCGTTACTGCTAAAAGCAGTCCTAGGTTGATCCTGGGCCTCCGTTGTCTACTGGGCGTTTCTCGCTATTTATGCACTCCCTGCAGAGAGGGAGTCTTAAGGGCCTTGCACTAGTAGGGCCTGTCAGCATTCCTGGCCTACTGGTAACCCATTCCTTGCTGTCTCGGTTGATCTTCACATGAAAAGTTACCTGACCTGTGTCAGTATATTGTAAATTCTGTATTGTACATATACTGGACCCATGTGGGTATATATCTTGCTATAACCTGTCCTGTGTCAGTCCTGTATTGTGTATACATTTACTGCTGGACCCGTGAAGGTTATCTTTTCTGAGCCTGTTCAATAAAACTGTGTTTTATCTCACCTACTGTGTCTGAGTGTCAATAAAATCGTAACAACCACCTAGCGTACTAGGGGTTTGGTTGCCTTACCATTCACTGTCAGTATTACTCCACACCTAGATTTCATTCCAGTCAGTCTTGCTGACCTCCCTAGCGCTCTAGGGATCCTGTGCTGTTCATACTGTGCCTCCTCCTGTCGTTCCTACTACTCGGTTGGATTCTCTGTTTCAGGACCAGATTCTCCCTGCTGCTGCACTATTCCAGATCCTGGGTCTACAGGAGTACCTTACTGCCTACACTTTGTTCTTGTATCTGTGTCCTGTATTGCCGTTACATTTACTACTGTTTTGCCTGTACTACCGTACTTATTTCTTGTTTAATAAAACTGTGTTTTACTAAGCCATCCATGTCTGAGTGTCTGAAAACCATAACACACCAATACTGGAGCTTTCATTCAGTCATCTTTGAGCCCTAATCCCATCAGCATTGAGCCCTCCCTGATTTTTGCCAGTTGGTTTTGAAAGCATATTTTACCTTGGTATGTTTTTGGCAAAATATAGGGGAATTTGACTCACCGATATTCGTTTTGTTTTCTGTGTTCCTCCATGGCAGTAGGTAGGTTTTGTCTCCGTCCTCCAGCTGGTAGGACCAATGAAAACTTTAAAAGGAAGGCTTGTTGCAAGTGTCCTCAGTTTACAAGTTGCAAGTGTCCTCCGTTTACAAGTTGCAAGTGTCCTCAGTTTTCAAGATGGAAAATAGAGCATATGATTAAGGGTAGGGTTTGCTGTGGAGAGACACAGAAGAAAACCAAATATCGGAGAGTCAAATTCCTCACTTTCTTCTGTGTCCCTTCCAACGGCATGCAAGTGGTTATTTCCCCAAGCAATGAGGAAGATCTTGCCAGAGGAAGGGGTAGCATGCATGAGAGACAGCCATATTCCTTATAGATATAAAGGAAAGATCCTACCAGATTATCCAGAACAGCCCTGGTGAACCTTATTTCCATACTTTGTTTCTGCAGGAGATGCTTCTGCCTTTTTGGCCCATGAGGTAGGGTTTGCTCTGATCAAATGGAGTGGAGCAGGACAGCTTGCTTCTTTATATGCTAATCTGATACAGTCTGTAATCCATCTAGATATGGAAGGCTTTGAGGCTTTAAGACCTTAGTCTTGCCTGAAATTGAATAAATAAGTTGTTTGTCTTTCTAAAGTCATTTTTTCTCTGAAAACGAATCTTCATACAACTTGTTAACTTCCATCTGTTTTCTCCCTTGGTTAGGATAAAAGGATGTCAGAATAATCTCCTGATTGAGATGGAACTCAAAATTATCTTGTCCTGTGCATTATGAGATAAGGAGAAATACACGATAGGGCTCGAAGCTCACTAACCCTGCGGGCCGTGGTATCTGCTGTAAGGAATATGATCTTCAAGGTGGATTTTTTTTTTATGAGAACATTGTCCAAGGGCTCAAAACATGATGATGTAGGAAGTTGTTCTAATACTAAATTGAGATCCCAGGGAGGTGTGATTTTTCTAATGGTCGGGCAAGCTTTGTAAATATCCGTAATGAATTTCTTATTGTTCTGCGAATTGAACTGCTAACGCAGGCCTTGATTGAAGCCTTCCTGCAGAAAATCAAGGATCATGGCTGTAGAAATGTTATTACTGTTTATTCCTTTGGCTTTAGACCATTTTGAAAAGGTTGACCAGAATCTATACTAAATCTTGATTGTAGAAGTTTTTCTCCCTGAAATGATAGTATGAGCTACTGCCTCAGAAATTCCCTGATTGGTTAGAGACTTCTGCTCAGCCTCCAGTCTTGTAAACAAAAGAATACCGGATTAGCATGAAGTAATGGACCCTGGGATGGGAGGTCTGGAGTGACAGTGCATCGGAGGGTACCAAGACCAACTTGCCCATGTCTGGGCTCTGACAATGACTTCTGACTTGACTTTTCTTATCTTCGTAAGTACCTGCATCAGGATCGGAATGGTAGGGAAGATGTAGGTGAGGGAGAAGTTCCAAGAGAACATCAAAGTATCTTGGCCCTTAGCTTTTGGATCCATCCAATGGAAAAATACCTCTTGTATTGGTTGTTGGTTCTTGATGCCATCAAATTGATCCAAGGCTTTCCCCATTTCTGGCTGATCTTGATGAAGACTTTGCGGTATAGATACCATTCCCATGGGTCTATCTGTGTTCTTCTTAAAACGTCTGCTTTTTTTTTTTTTTTTTTTTTTTTTTTTTTTTTAGGTGAATTCTGAAATGTTTTAGGGCCTGAAGTACTGCTTTGTGCTCTAAAAACATTATGTCAAGGGCCCTTTCTGAGGCTTTCCATAGTCTTTGGACTGAATGATTCTTCCAAATGGCTCCCCAACCCTTGAGACTTGCATCTGTGTATACCACTTCCCGTTGTGGGTCTGATAGGTCTTCCTACATGATTTTTGCTTTGTCCACCAAGTCAAATCTCCTCTTGCTGAGGGAAAGAGATGAATTCTTTGAGAGGCTCTCTGTGGTACTAATGCTGCTGCCAAACCTTTGGTGAATGCCCGAGGGACTGAGGATAGCCTGAAAGGAAGAGCTGTGAACTGGAAGTGCTGATCCTCAGGGTCTAAAATTAGAAACTTTCTGTGCACCTGCCTGATAGGGATGTGAAATTAAGCATCTTGCAGATATATGGAGGTTAGAAATGCTCCCTGATGTACTGCTCTGATGAATGACAGAGTGGGCTCTATCTTGAAGTGTCTGTATCTTAGAAACTGATTTATCTGCTTGCGATCCAGGACTGTTCTGAATCCTCCAGAGGTCTTGGCAACAATGAATAATATGTAATAAATTCCCAAACCCCTCTCCAGAGGGGGAACTGGCTGAACTGCCCTGGATTCCAAGAGGTCTGTCACTGCATCCCTGAAGGCCAAAGCCTTGATCTTGTTGAAAGGGATTCTTGATTGTAGAAATTAATTGAATGTTGGGGCATGCAAAACATCCACAGGAAGTGTCCACTACAAAGTCTGAAGGACCCAAGACTCTAAGTTTGGAATATTCCACCAATTCTGGTATAGGAGCTGGGACCGGCTATAACTCATTGAGCTTCCTTCATGAACTGGGTTCTGCCAGGAAACTCTTTCCTGAACCCAGCTCTGGAGGACTGAAGAATACCTATGCATTTCTGATCATAAAGCCTTACAGGCTGAAATTTTCTAGAGTCCCGAAAGGACTGATCCCTAGAACAGAACTTCACTGGAGATCTTTGTGATGATTGGTGTACTCTACTGAGGAAGAAGGGTACTCTTACCTCCTGATGCTTTGCGTATAATATCTTCCAGTTGATCGCCAAACATGGAACCTGTAAAGGGTAGAGCTATCAATGTATTTTTTGATTAGGCGGCTGCCCCCCAAGACTTAAGTCCTAGAGCTCTCCTAGTGGATATGGGTAAGGCCGATGATGATTTGTAGGCAGGCATTGCTAGAAAAGTTGGCAGTCTCCTAAATAGCGGCCACTTCAATGATCTTCTCTAGGCTCATGAATGAAGACTCAATCTTTTCTTCCAGGTCAGTGAGCCAGATCCTCATTGTACGCGTGATGCTGGCCATAGCAGTTGCCACCTAAAGATTTTGCCACATAATAGCAAATTGCTTTCTTAACCATTCATCATCTTCTCTATCGCATCTCTGAGAAAAGTGCCATCTTCCTAAGGTAAGGTGGTTTGCTAGGATAGGTAGGCAATGAGGGCTTCTATCTTGGGAGGGGAAACCCAAGAATTCACTTTTTCCTCATTAAATAATTCATCTTGGTGAACTTCCTGGACATAGAAGTTTTTTGTTCACAGACCCCCATTAATTCTTGAGGAGATCTTTAGTAGACTGATGGACAGGAAATACTGATGAAGAATTTTTATTTATCATAAAGGCTGTATCCAGAATGTCCATTTTATTCTGTACCTCTGACAGCCCTAGAGTTTTCCTGAGATGTTTAATAAAATGATACATTTTATCCATGTTAAAGTATCCCAGCTCTTCTTCCTTAGATACCTACTACTAGCCTCTTCTGTTTCAAAGATATCCTCTTCTACTCTGGAGGAAGTGCCTTCGCCTCCCCCTGATCTTACACTCTTCTTGGGATTTTCCTTGGCACACATGGACTTGAACGTATCCTGCATGGATGCCTTCTTACATGATGATAATTCTTTGAACTGTGCTGACGTCTCGTTACCTACTACCTTTTGAAGGCATTCAGGGTATAACTTGGTACTGTTAGAAGCAGCTATCTTGGTGTCACATCCAGTACAAGATTTATACTTTAACTTTAGAAGTTGAGGCCTCCCCAGGTTACAGAACTGGCACTCCTAAGTCGCTAAAAGGTGGACCCAGGAGAGTGGGAACTCCATACAGATGTTTTTGACCTGATTGTGCAAAAGTGGGGTCTTCCTCAGATACTCCCATTGGAGTCTGGTCCCAAAAGATCAGTGAAAATACACTCAGGGATGGACACAATGGATCCACAAGACGGCTCACCCATCGTCGTAGTCACTGGTCCTTCAGGTAAAGTCTTCAGTTCCTTGAAACTTGGGGTCCCACCATGGTCACCAGTTCTGTTAGAAAAATTATTTTAATCTCTTGTCCCCAGGTTCAATGAGAAGACCCGAACAGAGAACGAAAACAGGGATCTTCTTTATTCAGAATAAAGGATAACAGGTATATAGGTTTGAAAAAGAAAACTGTTTTGCCCTAAATGGCAGAATTACAACTTATATATTGGTACTATGCCCTAAAACCATAAAGCATTATGGGAAAAACTTGGTACTACGCCCTAAAAACAAAGCATTATGGGTTGAAATATCATACAAAGGTAGCATACACATTTTGTAATCTAATAGAAGTATGAAACTTTTTCACTTACTGTAAGACTTCTCATGCAGCAGCAAGCCCCCCCCTCCCTTTTCACAATCTTGGTCTACCAAGGTTTGCTTTTGCATAGGCAGTTAAAGTGATCTTGCTATTTGTAGCGAGACAGAAACAAAAGGTGGGGGTGGTGAGAGGGGTTTGGCAATGACAATTGCAAAATACCAGGCATCACACAATATCCATCCTGGTTGTCTCGTACAAATCCAATCCTTTTTTGTCTTTACCAATAGTTAACCCCTTCTTATCTGTTACCCACCAGGAACTCAAGCCCCCCCCCCTGAGGAGACAGACCACTAGACTGAGACCTCCTGGATACCAACCGACCAGTGTCCACTCCAACACCCCAAGACTTAGCAGCCCTCTCAACTAGGAAGGGATCCTTCATATACCCACCCTGCCAACCTTCCAATAAAGATTTAATACCAACTATAAAACCCCCCTACAACCTGCCCAACACTCACCCCTGAAGGTCTGATTGCTGACCTTGGTCTGACATTCCAGTAGGCAAGGGGCCAGCCATGCTTCCCCTCCCCTCCACTTGATCCAACGTCTCCTAATCAGAAAGTTGTATCTGAACCATGACAGGCAGCCCAGTCATTGAACACGCAACTGACAACAGGGAAGCCTGCAAAAGAGAAGTGGTATTAATTACAACTGCTGTGCCAGAGGTGCACAGTATTGGAAACACCAAACAAGTGACCCTACCTGCTGCATTGGACCTGTGTGAAGAGAGAAAAAAAAAACCCTGTGTGGGGCACCAGAAGCTGACAGAGAGGTGCTGCCTGAAGCAACAGACAAATGCTCAGTGTGAGGGGTCAAAATCATAAAACTAATCCCCCCCCATGGTCCCTGAAGTAGTTCCATAGGAGAGACCCCCCCCCCAAAAGGGGCAACCCCAGTAGAAGGTAACAGATCCTGTAGAGTCCCCAAATCCAAAGCGAGCAGCAGCGGAGATTCCTATAAAAAAAACAGATGACAGCCACATCACCATCAGGAGTTACTAGCAGCACATGAGTCTCAGACACACCATCCCCCAGGGTATCTGCCACTAAGGACCTGCTGACCTCACTCCTGGAAGTACAGCCTTCATGTGCTAACCAGGACTGTGGCGTTGCAACCTCTCTGGCACCTAACGGACTTAGCTCTGCCTCCTCCTAGGCGGCACAACAGGGCTGAGCCTCACCAGAGGTCACGAGCATGATTGCCAAATGGCTTGCTTCCATCCATTCACCTGAGGGGACTGCGGCACTTCATCTAGAATGCCTCCAAATCCATAATTGAAGCCAGTAAGCAGAATGTTTACTGTACCTTGAGTTGTTGGGCACTGGAGCATTTTTAATAGGTCTGTAAGGAGATGTTGATGAGTTGATACTTCATTAAATCCACAACTGAGGCAATATGGCTGATGTCCACCCCTTTCTGCAACCCGAATCTATCAGCTCTAATCCCCCCCTTCAACAATGACGTGCTGTGATCCAGGGAACTCTGCTCATGTGATAAAGAGAATGACATATCAAAAACATCTGCTAGGGGAGTGGCCTTTATGTATCTTCTATACCTTCTAGGTCAATTGAATCAATGCACTGGTATCTAGTGCCTTTATCCAGCTACAAGAGACCTGTTGCTTTTTTTTCTTTTCTTTTCTTTTTCCTATAGTTTTCTGAGGCAAGTCTCCTTCCTTCTCCTGTGTGTCACTGGGCCTTTTCCTCCAGTATTAAACCCCAGTCTGACCTGCTTCTCATTGTAGAGTGCTGTGGATATGTTGGCACATTATTAATACATGAATAACTATATTAATGGGAACATAATACCTCATAATAACCCCACTTACCTTTCTATGACCAGAAAAAAAAAAAAACCTAATGGCCCCCTTGATTTTTGTCCTTCTGCCTTTGTTCAAGGGAGAGCATCTCTCAGTCCTGGATGTCATGTCCATTAAGGCAGTCATAACAGTTGCTATCAGGCCCACAGGACCTCAAACTCATATCTGGGAACTTTGACTTCTTGAGCCCTCAGAGAAGGCTCATGTGATGCGATTGGGGGATATAAATGACCATGTGTTGCATTACAAAGGACTGCGGTTTAATCATGGGAGGGGGCAGGGCTTAATGACCCGTGTCACAAAGTGTGTGGTGGGAATGAGGAGAATTGGGTGGGAAGTGGGAGGAGGAAAAGTTGGCATAGTTTCATAAGAAAGTCACCACCACCGGAGAATAAGTTTCTGTCCCCGGAGACCCGGAATTTCACTGTTTAAAAAAAAAAAAAAAAAAAAAAAAAAAAAAAGTCTCTGGGGCAGATACGTAGAGTTCCCAGGTATGCTCAAACTCCACTCTCTTCATAATCCATGAAGGACAAGAGGGGTGCGGAACACATTACATCACACTGTAGTACTCACCCCTCTGGTCCATAAAGGATTTAAGTAGATTCATGCACTCTTCCTCCTTCAGTATGGGAAAAAAATGCCAGAAACTGTCATGTCTGCCTCCATGGACTCGATAGCCAGGACTTACTGAAAATATTAGCTCTTGAACAAAGACACAATGCAGTGGGACCATTAGAACTTTCTGGACATAGTAAGGTAAGCATAGGCGTGCGCACGGGGTGTGCCGGGTGTGCCCAGGCACACCCTAATCGGCCCCGTGCGCACCGGCCAGGGAAGCTGGAATTTTTTTTTTTTTTTAAATATATTTGCCGCGAGGGAGCGCTGATTTACACTACCAAGCGCTCCCTCGAGGCGTCTATGTGACCCTGACACTGCAGAGAGACCCAGGCTCTGTAGTAATACAGAGCGCTGGGAGATTACATCATCTCCCAGCGCTCTGCATTACTGAGAGCATCGCACGGGAGCTTCAGCTTTGTGCCGAAGGAGGCACAGAGCTCCCTCATGACACGCAGCTAGACCACCAGGGACTGAAGGTAAGGGATGAAGGGGCAATTTGGAGATGAATGGGGCATTGTGGAGATGAAGGGGCATTATGGAAGGGGGCAATGTGAAGATGATGGGGGCAAGTTGGAGCTGATGGGGGCAATGTGAGGGCAAGTTGGAGCTGATGGGGGCAAGTTGGAGTTGAGAGAAAGTTAGAGCTGATGGGGGCAATGTTGGGGCAAGTTGGAGCTGATGGGGGCAAGTTGGAGCTGAGGGCAAGTTGGAGCTGATGGGGGCAATGTGAGGGCAAGTTGGAGCTGATGGGGGCAAGTTGGAGCTGAGGGCAAGTTGGAGCTGATGGGGGCAATGTGAGGGCAAGTTGGAGCTGATGGGGACAAGATGGAGCTGATGGGGCAAGTCGGAGCTGAGGGCAATGTGGAGATT
>CM074722.1:308991635-309432869 GCA_037306005.1 Rhinophrynus dorsalis
ACAGTTGAAGCCATTTCTAATTAAGCAATATGTGGGTAACAAAAAATTAAAGTACAATGCAGTCTGACATTTCCTTGTATCAACTGTCATAATTCATAATATTGTTCTGTTAGAAAGGTATTCATTACTTGCTTGAAGTTAATTACAGTATCTGCAAGCACAGCATCTCAAGGCAAAGAATTCCATAACTTCATTGTCATACTGTTAAAAAAAACTCCTTTGATTAAATAGCTCATAAGAGAGTTCATTGTAGTCACCTTGAATATTTTGTAAATGGTAATCATGTCACCCCTCAGATGTCTCTTCTCTAATGTAAACAAACCCAATTTGGCTAGTCTCTCTTTATAACTCAGAACCTATAATCCCTTTGTCAGTTTTGTTGCACATTTTTGTAATTTTTCCAGTTCAATAATGTCTCTCTTAAGAACTGGTTCCCAAAAATTGTACTCCATAGCCTAAGTGACACTTCACACTGCTGTGAAAGTATATTGTCTGACAGCACTCCTAAATCTTTCACTAATGAGGATTCCACAAGTAGTTTTAGTTTAGTGTGTGTATTTTATTTATATATATATATATATATATATATATATATATATATATATATATATATATATATATATATTTAATCCCCATGTATAACCCATGGTATAAATTGATGTGTATATTTATATTTTAACATTAGCATATCAGGGAGGGCACTGTGTAGACTTAGGAGCCATATAAACATATTCATTTATATTTTAACATTAGCACACCCAGGAAATTTAACATTAACACACCCAGGAAATTTAACATTAGCACACTCAGGAAATTTGAAAATGGGCTGAACAGCAGATCTTAGAACTATTAACCTTTTAAAGTTCCCCAGAAGGTGGAATTGTAGATTCTAAAATCTAGAGACCCAAGGATTGACAACCCCTGCGTTTCATTACGAGAGACTTAAACAATAGCTACGCAGAAGCAAATGCGTCTGTCACCATGGTATTTCCAGTCCTGGAAAAGTTGTATTGTATGGTACTAGGCAGGCTTCTACTAAAACATCTTTGTTAGTACTTTTTTTTAATTTGTTCATATACTCTACATGGCGTCAGTGTAACATGATTCTGATTGCCATATAGATTTGTAAAGAGTTTTGTACAGTGGTAAGTGTGATGTCAAAAAAACAGCATAATCTATTTATACAGTACCAGCTTTGTGGGATGCCCCCATAGAGAAAGAGTGGGCTGATGTTCTAGTGAGCGGGACCCTCACACTTTTCACGCCAAAGTGTAGCACTGCAACATGTCATATTCACAGTTACTTCAGCTGATTTAACAGGCTTCCTATGGTGATGTTCACTTCGGCAATTTCTTTTTCTTTTCTCTCAATATTAACAGCACCAACAAAATGTAACCACAACTACCTGCTATATTGTGCAATCCTATTGAATACCATACAACAACTGTAGGTGCATTAAAGAGAACCAGTCACCTTCAATTCAAGTTTGCATATTTAAAAACTTAATTTATAACTACCTATGTACTAATGTATCATGTCAGCCAAAAGACCAGCAGATTCTTAGTTTAGGAAATATTTTTACTTCTGAAAGTTTCTCTTAGTGAGGCACCTATGCTTATAAAACTCTCAGTACAGTGCTGAGTTTAATAAGCCCATAGTGCTGTTCTGAAAGAGACGTTCACTTTTCATAAATAGAAAGAATATATCCGAAACTATGAATCTGCTAGTCCTTTGTCTAACATTGTACAAAGTCAGTTTTGAATGAAGTCTTAAGATTTGCAAACCCATGGCCATTTCACTTTAACACAGTCAGACCAACATTGAAGCATGGTGCATCAGCTTAAGACACTGATAAAATTTTCCCATGCGAATGGCCTCATATAATACAATGATACCAAACTCATGTTTTGTATTTTCCATGTATTGTTCTCTTTGTGCTAACATTGCCTGTGTGAGAACATGCTCTAACATGGGAGTTCCACAAAAAAGGCTGCAGAGTTTATTTCACATTAAAATATGTTCTGAATCTTTCTTATACCTTCCAGTGTGCTGATCTCAACTAATTT
Organism: Rhinophrynus dorsalis; assembly: GCA_037306005.1. Lineage (NCBI taxonomy): Eukaryota > Metazoa > Chordata > Amphibia > Anura > Rhinophrynidae > Rhinophrynus > Rhinophrynus dorsalis. The sequence continues at coordinate 308,993,702 of CM074722.1, forward strand.
CAAATGCTATAGAAATCGCCTTTATGCAGTACTGTGATAATTGTCAGGTGTAGATGGGAGCACTATATGTCCACAAAGGGGCAGTGTTGTGTTATAGACTGGAGGTGGCCCCCAAATATATATAATGTGTGTGAGTGTGTGTGTGTGTGTAAGATAACTGCTCTGGCCCCCTAGCTGGATATACCTAATTAAGTGCAAGCATCTCAATCACAATGAATGAGCCACTGAATACTCACCTGTGATTAAGCAGGGATATATTGCACAGGCAATCGGTTGGTGTTACCTGAGGACTAATGCTCTGAAACACTGCACAAGAGTGTATGATAGCTTTAATGCATACTAGTGCATACACTTTGGCTTCCTTAAGACTTTAATGCCAGAAAGCCTCAGAAGGCCCTACACTCCTCCCCAATAGCTTGCACTGGGAAATTCAGAGCAATGAAACAATGCGAAACATCCATACTCTTCCCCACTGCCTTCCCCCTGGCACAAGCAGTATTATGGGGAGAATTTGCAGGCTAAGTAGCTTAACTAAATGGAATTAGGCAGGAGTATAACTAAGAAACTGGTTCCAGCACATGTTGTACTGTGAAATTGCATTAATAAATGTACGTGGGTAATATGTTCCCATATTTACCTTTACAGGATTACTGACTGGAATCCATTGCAGGAAATAAATGATATCACTGGTTTTAGCTCACATATTTCTATTAAAGTATGTTGGAAAGTGTGGAGATAAAATCAGTTATAACATTCCAACCTGCAATGGAATCCAGCATTATAATATTTTCTAGTCATTATACCAGCTCTCATTTTCTTTTATCTTGCAGCTTGTTCGACATGGGAGGGGAATATTACTGCTACAGTTCTGACATAACCTGTTCCTTCCCAGCCAATGGGAAGTTCACTCCAGATCAGAGAGACATTTATGAAGCTGTGTTGAAATCATCACGTGCTGTCATGAAAGCTATAAAACCAGGTAACCCCCCTCTCGCTGCAGGAACTGTCTGTATCCTCGAGTAAACAAAATGAGCCAGATTTACAGGAGCAATTATAGGGCAAACCAGCAGAGTCATAGGGAATAAAAATAAATTCCCATAGTTTTAATCAGGCCTTTTAACCATTTGAATGCCAGAGGGGTACGGGACACTTTGCAAGGCAATGCGTTCCTTACCCCTCTGGCACTCAAAGGGTTAACCCCTCCAGTGCTAGCTGTCTCCAGTGCATTGCTTCATAATGCACTGGAGCCCTCTAGCATTTTAAGAGGATAAAAACACCATTTAAACGAATGGAAGTCTGGGGAGTTTTCATTTATTCCCTTATCTGTTCTCATGCTCTGTTTTTCTTGTAAAGGTGCAGTGTCTAAGCAGCCAGGCTTTCCCCACGTGCAGTAGTAATATATGACCTGGGTACACATTTACAGCTTGTCCTCTCCATAATTTCAGTGCCACTGATGATTTATTTTTTGTTTGCATTTATTTTATGTGGACTTAATGAGCTAATGTATATTATTCTTTCATTCTGTTGCTAGATTATAAAGTGGCAAAAATAAATAGTCATAATATGAGCCAATGGAAAATGGAAACTGAACTGAATATGTAATGTTCACCCTGCTTAGTTTTGTAGATAAAAGGGAAAAGAGATGTTCAGCAATGTTACTACACATGACCTTGTAAATGCTGCTCTAGATGGTCTCACTGCTGTAGGCCTTTATCTCTCCTCCATTGTTCATTTCGGTCTCACATCTGGAGAGAGAAGCAGGCTTTATTGTTAGTATGCCAAGTGTCACATTTGACATATATCGACCACACACCCCAGTACATGCTATGTACACCTGGTTTTGCTCATTAGAGATAGATGACAGCAGGGACCACCTTCAGCTACATCTATATGGCATATTAAGGTAGGTTTTCTGTAGGGTGTCATCCTGTCCCTTTAAAACCTGCTGTAGCCGTAAGTCTTTATGGGTCCCTCATATTTGGTTAAAGGCATCAATGGCACACTATATGATTCTACTACCTGTAAATGTACTTCCACACTGGTGAACATCAGTAGATGAAATGTTTCTCTAAACAGAATTTAAGTAAGGACACTTCTATTTTCCTTTTCAAGTATTACTACTTCTCTGCCTTATCTTCACTATGGGCGAGATGTTCAGAAAGAGGTGGTAACTGAAATTGTCTGTAATCCGAATAAGAGTTCTTACGCCATGGTCTTTAAATTTTCATGTTTCCATCAAATGGAAAAAGACGTCTTAAAATGGGTGTGTTTAATCTACTGTCATATTGTAAGGTATTTTCAGAAAAACATTTTCTTTCAACATCACTTTTTTGTCTGATTAATGTAATTTTTTCCCGACAAAATAAAAATGGTCTAAACTTGGAGAAGACAAATTAAATTACTGTTCGCAGGAGTGAGAAGCAATTTGTTGTTTCAAAGACAAAAAATGTCTTTGAAAATGTTTGTTTCAAAGACAAAATCAAAGACAATTTTTAAAATCAGAATTTTTAAAGGCAATGTTAACCAAGAACTCATTACTGTCATTTTTAATTCTTTAGATGCGTTTTCAAATGTGACAGATTTACTTCTGAAACTATTACCTTCTTTTACCACCAACTCATGATCTGACAATTTTTTCATTATGACAACTTTTTGAACATCTTTCTCTGTGTCTTACATCTCTCAGAATCTCTTCACTACTTCCAGTCTTCTGCATTGTACAACTACAGCATCTGTCCTGTTCATTGAACAACCCAGTTGAACCCTCTTCAAAGTAGGAAAAAAACATTAAAATTACACAATTAGAAATTAAATAACCTTTCAAGTAAGAAACCCCTGCACTGATCATATCCTACAGTCCTCTTGAGCCCATTCACCATTATTTTATCAGAATTGCTTTGCCTCATCTTTGTTCATATATTGAATCTCTATCTTATCAATGACATGTTCCTTCTATTGAAAAATGGTCTTGGAACTCCCATCCTCAAAAAATGTTCTCTTGTTTCTACATTCTTTCTAATTATTGGCCAGTACTCCCTTCCTTTTCACCTCTAGTCTTCTTTTCATGACTTATTTATAAATGTATTCACTTGTTGTCTTCCAACTGTCTGTTTGACTCTACAATTTTGCTTGCAAACACTGTACACCACAGAGACCACACTGTGAAAATTACAAATAACCTTATCCCAACTTAGGCCTAGGTTATTTTGTAGTTGATAAGTGTTATTATCTTTGTTTATCTATCAAACTGCTATCTCTGTGCATAGAATAATGTATTGATACGTTTTGTTATCAACTGCATTATAATAGAGGTCTTCATATAGACACTTCATTCTATTTCTTCATTTTGATCAGTCTTCTGCCATTGGCACAATTGATTATCCTGCCCAGCCAACTCCACTGTCTTCCTTATGGCAACCCATTTGTGTTTTTTAGGATGCCTAAGTACTCTCTCCTCCATTGTCTGTTTTAACACATTCAATTGAGGTACACCAAAGTTCTACCCTTGTGCCTTTCTATTCCCATTTTATAGTTCATGCATTCCCATTCAATAGTTTATACATTAATTTGAACTTCAGTATCATATTTATGCTTGCCAAACCCAAATCTACCTCTCCACGTTCCCCTTCACATATTCTGTATTACTCCTTTTTACTTTGAAAACCCAGTTATGTATCTTCCAACATTACCTGATACTAAATATTCCCAACACATTCCTCATCTTTCTTCCTTGTGAAGTCACATCAGTACCTGCCATCCCACCTGATGCATTTCATCATCTTAACAAACTCATTGAGTAGAAGAACTGGAGCCATTCTGGTTAAACTACTGCCCCCATATGGGTCATTTAAACATTTCCATTTATTTAAATTGAGGTTTATTTAACTTTATTGATATTTTTCTAGTCATGACAATCCTAATTCTTCACAGGAAAATCATAGAGTGTAACATCATGACTTAATAGCCAACCAACATAGAACAACTAAGAATATGAAGCCAAATTATAGCAGTAAGTCAATTTAACAAGAGATCTAGCAAGCTGAAGAGGCCAACAACATCTAAGAATTCCCCCATATAGAAACAGAGGTGGAAGATGGCAAAAAAGGAGGGGGGGCACATACAGGGATAATTTCATGCCAGCACTAAATTGTAGAAGAAAAGCAAAAGGTGGATGGAAGCAGAAGGGATTAATGGAAGTTGTGTTCCAAGACAGAGTTGCTGTTAAAATCCCAGATTTTCCAAACCTTGTCTTGTTTGGGAAGGGAATCATGAAAAAGGACTTTCAACTTCCCTATACAGTCTGTATGAGACATATGAAAAATCTTTTGTTCAAGGTATGCACTGACATCTGCATTGCAGAGTTTAGCTATCAAGCATCTGGAAGATGTGAGAATGTGGAAGATGGGTATTCTTTATGGTTTTAGCAAATGCTTGTTGTGTTTATCTAGAATCAGAATTGTATGGTCAAGGAGCTGGGTCACTGTAGTGATTCACTTTATGAAAAGGATTATTTTTCACAAACATTTCAAATAATTGGTCAGGACTACCATTCATGTAATAGATTACCCACCTTGCCACATCCATGAATCATGGACCAGGTTTTTTCAATCATCTCCAGACCCAGGTCCCTCTATCACTCTAGCATGTACTTGTGTTTGAAGGATGTAGAACGTGTGTTGAGAAGGTTGCATACTCTAGAAATTTAAAACTTTTTGGCAACTTAGATTGGTAGAATGTTTTTCAAAATGGGAAATGTCATGGAAGGACAGTAGTAGTAGTAGTAAATAGAGGCCAATTTAATATAATCAATTTAAATATGTCTACACAGGCACTGTGACACTGTAGAGTAGTTAATAGGTTATAAACATGTAAATGTTATGTTTGTTGATAGGTTCACCTACACACGTGTAAATCTTTCCTTATATAAATGTTACTCCAGGGGTCCCTTTGTCTATATCAAAGCATGTTTAGTCCTATGGTTCTCCTTGCATGAAAACCATCAGTTTTTGATTAAAGTGCCACATAAATGAAACAGGGGGAAAATCACAACTGGACTAAAGAAGATAATCCATTTCTATGAAGGACCTGCTGGAAGATCTCAGGACACCCACATTATGCATATGGTATAGTACAGTAAACAATCTAGTGTAAAATATTAAAGGATTTTTATTATTATTATTATTATTATGCAGAGGAAGTAACAGTGTAACTTGTGTTTACTCCAAGGTGTTGCCTGGCCAGATATGCATCGTCTAGCTGACAAAGTCCATCTGGAGGAGTTGATCAAAATTGGCATCCTCAAAGGCAATGTTGATGACATGATAAAGGCCCACATGGGTGCAGTTTTCATGCCACATGGACTTGGACATTTCCTTGGAATTGATGTTCATGATGTTGGAGGTTATCCAGAGGTCAGTTCTCACTTATTTTGCAGAGACCATCAAATCTGTAATTTTACTGAAACATTTTTTTTTCTCAATGACCATCATAGCATTTCACCCAACCATCAGCTCTGAAGCCACATGCAGAATTCCTATACACATAAAGGGGTATTATTATAGGAATGGTCAGTGATGGTGCCGAGGAGGAGTGAGGATACTTGGCTTATCCCAATATGCTTGTGGAAAGTTCATTTTATAAGCGTACCTGTTTTAATCTTTTGAGTTACAGAGAGGTAAGCAACACAAAGTGTTAATCTATACTTCTCAGCAGTAGCAGTAGGTCATCTTTATTTATTCTGTCACTTTCAGTGTTACATACCTGTTATTTTATATTGGATCAATATTTCAGCCCTGTGAATGAAGGAAAGTCTAAACTAAAAAGACAAACTGTAACCACCAATATCTAGCTGTGCTCCTCACATAATCATCCATCAGCAGGTAACTTTGTACAAACAAGCCAAAACACATTGTGATCATCCAGAAAATGAAGTAAAAGAATGAAAGCCAAACTGCCATACTCTATCCAGTAAGTTTTTAGTTATGTGTCTCATGGTGGTTCTGATTGTGACATAAGAGAGATTTGACATAAGCTTTTATTACAATAGCCAACTAGTTTTTAATGCCTGGCAACAAAAGGAAAAAACAGATATATGTATGATGTATCTGTACATATAATTAATATATTGTGATATCTAATATATTCAAATATTTAGGTTGCTGATGTGAGTGTGTCTATATACAGAAAGATAGATGGATACTAGCAGGTGTGTGGCATGGTTTTGCTCGTACAGTAAAACTTTTTTTTTTTTTTTTTTTTTTAAAGCACCTTGAGTGTGAGAGAGGTATCCAACACGTTGCATTGCAGTACATTGGATACTTCTGGATACGGTACATTGGATACTGAAAAGGTTAAATTGTATTAATAGTCAGACCTTGTGATAGTGCATTAGGACCCCTCCCCAGGCCCTTTAGCTTATTGATCTCCCAGCTGGTAGATCACTGGAGGTGACGCAGGGTAGTCTGGGTAGGCTGGAAGTGGGGGAGCCCCACCACAAATTATGAACAATCAGTGTTTTCCAGCCATGCCCCCTGACAGCGAACCAGAATCAATAAAATATATATATATATACAGGGCTCAAAATTTCAAGTCCTGAGCTACTAGCCAGGCCTGAAAAGTTACTCGCCACCAATTTCCATACTTAGCCCCACCCATATCCCCGCCTTTAACCCGAACCATATCCCCACCTTATGTCTCGCACGTAATCTGACAGTGAATCAAAGACAGGGCAATACATGTTTCAACATATATAATAATATGGACAGGTACTGGTGATTCAAGAAAGGTAAAGGTAACCTGCTGTTAAGACAAGAGGAAGACACACACCTGTCACTGTGAGTGGAAATGTGGAATGTTTGAACATGTGTTCCCTAGACCGGGTGGTCCTTCAAAAATTAATATCCTTCAATATTAGAGCACTGCCATTTGCCAACTCCCATCTGTTAGCAGAAAAATATATATACCCCACACTATATAACACAATATAGAGATGATTTATACTGTTAACCATCAAGTGTCTGGAATGATTCCACTGTAAAAGCGAATCAAATACTCGCTGGGTATTTAAACAAGGACTTCCAACTTGGATATCCTTGTTTAAATGCCTAAACCAATGAATATTTGATTCTTTTTTACAGTGGAAACATTCCTGACACCTGATTGTTAACTGTATAAATCATCTCTATATTGTGTTGTATAGTTTGAGGGCTGAGAGTATGTGCATTTTTCTGCTAACACACAGGACTTGGCAAATGGCAGTGCTCTAATATCAAAGGAAGGATATTAAGTTTTGGAGGTGCAGCCATCGCTTTCTGTTTAACCCTTTGAGTGCCAGAGGGGTATGCAATGCATTGCTTTGCCCTCTGGCACTTAAATGGTTAAGGGTTCGTAGCTATCCTCTTCCTCTCCTGTTTGTTACCCCTTGCCAGAGGCAGTAGGGCTAGGGCTAATACTCCTGTCTGTTGAGGAGCTCAGTGTCCCTCTTTTGGTCCCTGGTGTGACTGCTGGTGTGTCCCATGCTCTGGCGCCACTAGCTGCCCTCATGTGATGCCTTCGTGGCCACCCCAGCTCCCTATCTCGTGCAGGCTGATCTTTGTCCCTGTGCTCTCCCCTCCTGCTCTCGCTGCTGTTGTTGGGGCTGCACTGCAGACAGAGGGATGGAGCGGAGGCCCACCATGGGGATGTGAGGAGTGGAGTGCCGGTGGGGGATCTCTCTGTGCTCTGATCCCGCAGGGAGCCCCCACACTGCCTGGGCTCAATCAGCTAGTGAGGAGACAACAGCACCGAGCCCTGGACAGTGCCACAAATACAGGCAAAGGGAGGGGAGGCAGAGCCGGGAAGGGGAGAAGGAATGGGGCATTTGAGGAGGAGAGAGTGAGAGGACCGGGGCAGAGGAGAGCCCTCGAGGGAGCGCTTGGTGGCATAAATCAGCGCTCCCTCTCTTGCAGCTTCTACCGTTTTGGTGTCCTTATGCTAGTGCCGTATGCCGCCTGACACATCGCTGCTCATCACTGTGTGCCTCTGGTTCTGCTCTGCCTCCCCTTGGCGATAGGTGGCACTGGCTCTGCATACAGGGCTTTAATTTATATATATATATATAATATAATATACACCTTTGTAAATGCGTGTGCGACTGCCATAATTGTTAGAACACCACTTCCATCACTTCCATGTTAAATGCCTATTTTCTTATAACTTCTGATTGAATTAAGATAATGTGAAATTTGGAAGTCAGAGTGTTAGTGCCAAATCCCATAAAACCTGAAATTTTGCATCAAGATTCTTTTACAAACTATTTCTTGATCGTGGTTCCATTCCTGAGATATTTAACACTGAAAAAATGGTTTGTGCATTCGCAGTATGTTTTATACTCAAGGAATTAGTGCGGATTGTGTATGTGCAGCAGAGACTACGGCAAGTGCCTTTATCAGAAGAATAGAATGCAGTGTGTTTTTGTGTTGAAGCTTAGTTTGTTCATTGGCAATATCATTCATTTTAAACTGTTAGATCATGTTGAAAGAATACAAACATTATCATTTAACGGTAAAGATTTTAGATGGGGGCATAAAGTTTTCTCTTGTTGCGCGTCTTGAAAGATACAGTCTATAACTGTTTTGGTAAGTACTTTCTCTTACATGCTATGTGGAACACAGCAACTATGAAGTAAAGTTTCCTATTGGAGGAGAGAAGGGTACTTGCCATAAAAGGCTTTCAGAGCCAGAGACTCTATGCTGCTTCATTTTACTCCACCAATCTTATCTGGTGACCTCATGGAGAATGCATTGCATGGGCAAAGGTTCATTCCTAGTTAACTTTCTTTTTTTGGCAGTAGGATGGGTCTGCATAATCCCCCATTAGTCAGGCTCTTTTATCTGGCCTTCATTATTGATCTGAATCGTAGCATAGATTTAAGGGGCATGGATCTGTTAGAGGATACCTTGTATAATCAGTCCTTTCCTCTCAGTTTCTGCTTAGCTGGTCTCAGCAGACATTTATATGGTAAATAGGAGCCTGAAGACTGAAGAGGACAAGCTTTCATGCATTCTGAGTGCACAGGTCCTGTCTTTTTTTCTGACAGCCACATTTCCACTATCTGTGGTAGTTTGGCTGTACTGGCACTCTGTACATTCCTGTCTATCTCTGCCTGTCCCACTAGCCCTCTCCTTTACCAGAAAGGAATTATGATTAATTTTAGTTTAATTTTCTTTCATTTTACTTCAGATTAACTTATGTTCATTCAATTTCTTTCATTTTATTCGGTTTTATTTCATCTTTTTATTGTTCTCCTTATTCTTTATTTATTCTCTAGCTTTTAACTTGTGCTTAATTCACCTTCAGATTGGGGACACGGTGCCTATAAGAATGTACACACATGACAACCATATTAGATTGTGACACATGGTATTAGGAACTTACTGTTCTACAGGTAGTACTCCAGTGGGTGTAAGAGGGTTTATTGGGCTTTCCTGTCTTTGAACCGCATAGTGTGGGACTCTACTTTGCAGCACTTGGAAAGCCACTGCACCCCTTTTTAAGGGTATTGGCTAGTGACTACATTAACCATAAGCCAAATTTTCCTGGGCTTTATGGCAAGGGGAGAGGAGGTTATGTGCAGATCCTCTTCCTTTTTTACTTCACTGTAATTCCATGAGTTCAATCTCTACTTCCTTGCATACCACTTTAACCCTTACATTAAGATAAGTATATATAACTTTATATAAGTACTTTTATCTTACTTTTACTATTCTGTAACATATTTTAAGGGGTCTCCTGGCAATATCTTTGCCTAAATGAGACATAGACAAGCTACCAAGGTTTCTGCCCACCAAGGTTGTTCCTTCCCAAACATCTCTCTCTCTCTCTCTCTCTCTTCTGCCCCTTTTCTTCAGATGCTTTAGCACAGTGAGCTAACTATCCTCCATTCTTTCTCATTTCCTAAAATACTACGTTTCCTCTTGCAAATGTGGAGGCACCTCAGAATCAGCGGATAAATACCTGGATTCCTGATTGCTGGCTTCTGATGCTGCTTTGTGTCCCACCTGGCTAGGGCCATTGCTGTTTGAGGGGTAGCCAACTTTGGAGGCTATCGTGTGGATTTACTTAAGAGAATATTTTTAAATGTTGTTATAGTTATCTCTACGATCCTTAAGACTAATGCTTGGATGGCAGAAGTAGGCTTTGCTGCTGCCAGATTTACTGGGAAGTCATCCATTTTTTTCTTTTGCAGCAAATTGTGCTTTGTAGCTAACGATCTGGTCTGCTGTCCAGTCTGCCAAACAGTAATTTTTGCCTTTTTTGACATGGTCAATCAGTTGTTTGGTCCAAAGAGAGAATTGGCTTTTACTCATGCCATAGAAGATAAGACTGTTTTAATACCTCAGGTTACTCCTAAACATTCCTTCTTTCAATGAAAGACACATGATTTTCCTTAACCCTGCCAGCGTGGGTTTGTACCCAGGGCTGCTTCTCCTTCTGCAGGCCTGACGTGCCCTACACCAAAACCCAAACTGGCCTGGACAGGTAAGAATCATCCTCAGAAACCCACAGCTGAAAGGTCTACCTTTGTATGACTCATAGGGCTGTGGTCTGTCTCGGGTAATAAGAGGTCATCTGCAGCTTTTTTCACAGTGTTTGGGCTTTTTTTTGTCATGGATCAGTGGGTTTTGTGGGTAATTTTGAAGGCTACTTCATAGACTTCAAGTCCCTTCCTCCCAGTCATTTGTTCATGCCCAGAGTATCTTGCAATCCTGTGCTGAGTATCTTTCCATATACACAGCCTCTTCCCTGGTGGATATGAAGGTTTTGGTACCTGTTCCTTCTCAGGAAAGGTTCATGGAACTGTACCCTTCATAGTTTCCAAAAAAGACAGCAGGATGCTATTCCTTTCTGGACTTGAATGTCCTCAACCATTTTCTTGTACCTGCATTTCTTGCTCTCTGTCATCACTGCCATGTGTCCAGACGAGTGTTTGGCATTTCTGCCATAAAGAATGCTTACCTGAATATTGCCATCTATGCAGATCATCTGTGTTTCCTGCAGTTTGCTTTTCTAGATTCTCCTTCTTTTTCATAGCCCTTCCCTTTGGGTTGGCTTCCTCTCTGCAGGTCTTTACAAAGGTAATGACCGCATTTGCAGCTCACATCTGTTCTTTATTGCTTGGGTATCCATTGGTCATTCCAAATTGGTTGATAGTTATGACAAATGCTGGCCTGAGAGGCTTGAGTGCCACCTTGGGCCTTCAGGTCACTTAGGATATTTGGACCAGTGAGTGTTCTGTCCATCAGTGTTCTGGAACCTCATGCAGTTTGCCTAGCTTTGCAGCATTTGTCTCAGTCCCTCCAGGGACCCCTTGTGAGGATCCATCCCAACAATGTGATGGCAATGGACTACATCCATCACCAGGGAGGGACCAGAAGTGCAACTGCATCTTCTGAGATTCAACTGATCCTTATATGCGTGGAGGCTCATCTATCAGCTCCCTCCACTGTTCATACCCCAGGGTAGAAAGGGTTTTGAACGACTTTCTCAGTTGCCAGCTTCTGGATGCCAGGAATGGGGAGCTTTACCAGGCAGTTTCCAGTTCCATAATTCATCTTTGCCGTCCTCCATCAGTGGACCTGATGGCCTTCCAGTTGCAATGTAAGGTCCCTCAACTCTGTTCCAGATACCAGGACTTTCTAACTCTTGTGGTAGATGCAATGATCTTACGATGGAGCTTTCCCCTGGTATATGTGTTTCCTTTGTTTCCTCCCTGATTCCCAGAGTGCTAAGGAAAAATCAGGATGAGCAGGCACATATTCTGATTGCCCCATTTTAATTCAACAGGCTTGGTTTTCAGATCTTCTCACTCTATCCGTTTCCAAGCAATTTAGGCTCCACCTGAGTCCAGACCTCTTGACGCGTGGTCCTTTGTATCATCCAGGGATGGTGAAGCTGACTTTAACATCTTGTCTCGTGAAGCCTGCATTCTGAGGTAGAAAGCTTTCGCCCATTGGCCAAAATCTTTCGCCGTTTTTTCAGTGGCCCATTGATTTACATTAGGCCAGTAGGGCATTTTTATTTTTTTCTCAGGGTTTGTGTTTTGGGAAAAGAAAAAAAAACTAGTCCTACAAAAAAATAAACAATTTTTGGGGGGTCTCTAACAAGCCTGAGTCCTACAAATCAATGTTTCCTTAGGGCTTGTGCCAAACTAGCTTAAGTCCTACAAATCAATGTTTCCTTAGGGCTTAGGCCTCTAATAAGTCCTACAAAGGCCTCTAACAACAAATCAAACAAATCATCCTCTACAAAATACTCTATCAAGTCAAGTATCAGTCCACCCCAGTGGCAGCTTATGTCAGGGGGTTCCTGACTCTGTCACTTTAAATACAAATATCTTATTTTATTTTATTGATTTATTTTTTTAACTGTCCCCCCAATAACAGTCAAGAAATCCCCCCAAAACAAATTCCCTGTTCAAATGATTCATTCATTCACCAACATAGGCACCCTCCTCAGACCCCTTTATACCATGTCTTATAGTTTTTATTTTATTTAGGATTTCTTTTTTATTAAGTGTCTCCCCAATCCCAGTAAAAAAAAATCCAAAATCCTCTGTTCAACTGATTCTTTCCCCACACCTCACCAACACAGGCACCCCGATGCCCCTTTTATACAATGCCTTTGGTAAATAAAATATTATTTGTAATGTGTTGTGTGTAACTTCTGTGTTCCCATTTATTTCAATGGGAGAGAAAAAGCGGGAAAAAAGTGAAGAATCGGCACTTTTCGCAAGAAAATTTTCGTCAAGCGGAAAGTGCCATTTTTCGCCGATTTCAGTTTGAGGCAGAAAGTTTCACACATCCCTAGTCACCACGCCATCTAGCCAAGTTTGTATCAAACTACAGACCAATATCCTTACACTCCACATTATCTAGAGTCCTAGAGCAATGTGTCAACACCCAATTATGAAAGTACTAGTTGAACAGCCCGTTACACGGGCCACAGTGCCTCTGGCAGCCGGTCGCGGGGCAGTCGCGCAGTAGAGACTGCCCGCGCCACTGCTGATACAGAGCTGGACGCTCCTTCAGAGCGCCCAGCTCTGTATCAGCCACGGCGCGGGCAGTCTGTACTGCGCATGACTGCCGCACGCGCAGCAGTGTGTACTGCGCATGTCGGGCGTTACACACAACTTAGCGAATTATTATATAGGATTACCTTCTGGTCAATGATCTCATCCCAATTAAATCTGTCTTTCATTCAAATTACTCAGCAGTCACTACCCTTCTAAAAGTATGGAGCAATTTTAAAAATAAGCTTACAAAACTCAGGTTTAAATAATTATTCACTAAACTAGTTTTGTTCATCTTTATCACATAGTATGCACTGTTTGTCTTTTCTGCCAGTGTTTCCCTCCTACTCCAAGTCTTACATGTGGGGTTCCCCAGGATTCCATTATTAGGCCCTTTCAATTTTCATTGTTTATAAATCATCTGCCCGTGGCTTGTAAAGCATCTTTTTCTCACATATTTGCAGATAAAACCATTACGTACACCAAGAATCCAAACATATCACAGCTTGAGACTGTATTAAAGGAAAAGTAGTCAAAATGGTCACAATGGTGTTTGGTACAAAGAGCAAATTACTCCTACTGTAAAATCTTGGGTATAATACACACCTGTGTATAATACACAGGTGTAAGTTATACCCAGTATTTTAGGGTGTAAAATACGCACCCTTGTTTTCCCCGTCTACTAAACAAATGTAGCTTTTTTTTTATGTTGTTGTTGCCCATTCATTCCCTCCCTCTACCAGGTAAGTATAATCTACTCCCCAGCTTAGAGTCAGCTTTAATCACTGCACAGCAGGCAGCACTTTTGCATCAACCGCCCTCTTCCACCGAATTCCTGTGAGGGCCTTTTTGTTTTAGCTAATGGTAATACCTCAAGGTCCTCTCAGGGCATTACAGTACATCCAATGCATAGATCTCTGCGGTGTAGAGCCGGCTCTGGAGGGGGTGAGTTAAGAAGGGGGTGTAGATTGTGCTTACTTGGTAGAGGGAGGGAATAAATTAATTAGCGACAAAACAAAAAGCTAACTTTTTTACTCATGTATAATATACACTCACATACTTCACATAAGGTTAAGTGGCGCAAAATTGTGCGTATTATATGCGAGAATTTATGGTACAAATATCTTCGTAGGTGGCTAGACTCCAATCTCCCATTTGGTCTTCATATCGATAAATGAACATCTAATCTTTATCCTTAGCCCCTTAGTGACTAGGACAAGAGCAATTTTGGTCTTATTCGTATGCCTTTATTCAACCATATATTTCCTCTGTTTAAGCATAATTTAAACTTTCTTTTGATACCATATTTATATGGCTAACCCACCATTTAACCTTTTGAGTGCCAGAGAAGTGTTCAATGCATTGGTAAGAAATATGTTGAGCACCTCTATGGCACTCAAATGGTTAATTTGATAATAATAAAAAAAAGATACACAATAGAAAACATTTTTTATAGATTTTCCTCTGATAATTTGTGTCCAACTGGTTATTTTTTAATAGTGACTGGGTAAAATGTATGAACGAGTGTTCATACCTCCCAAATGTCCCTTTTTAGGGGGGCACTGTCCCTCTGAGGCAAAAATCCCTATGTCCCTCTTTCCTTCCTTGGAGATCAGACTTTCTATTGTGTATATATGTGTATCACATTGTTCCACACAGGGCCGGATTTCCCGTAAGGCAGAGTAGGCATCTGCCTACAGGCGCACCCTACAGAGGGGCGCCTGCCACTACAATTCAATTTTTTTTTTTTTTTTTTTTTTTTTTTATTTATACACTTGGCGCGGCTTGCCATGCCGCACCGAGCCGCCAGCCGCTGCCTTGTAGGCTGTGAGCTCTCCCGGCTCTTTAGCAATGCAGAGTGCTGGGAGATTTTATCTCCCAGCGCTCTGCATTACTAAAGGGAAGGCCGCGTGGGAGCTCCAGCAGCTCCATGTCTGTGCACAAGCACAGATCTCTCCAGCCGCTGGACCACCAGGGAGGTAGGAAACGGATGAATGAGGCTTAACCCTTTGAGTGCCAGAGTGGTACGCAACGCATTGCAAAGCAATGCGTTGCGTACCACTCTGACACTCAAAGGGTTAATCTGGAGATAATGGGAGCAATGTGAGGTCAATATGGGGATGATGGGGGGCAAGCAATGTGGAGCTGATGGGGTCAATGTGGACTGATGGTGATGGGGTCAATATGGAGCTGATGGGGGTCAATGTGGACTGATGGTGATGGGGTCAATATGGAGCTGATGGTGATGGGGGTCAATGTGGAGCTGATGGGGTCAATGTGGAGCTGAAGCTGATGGGGGTCAATGTGGAGCTGATGGTGATGGGGTGAATGTGGAGCTGATGGTGATAGGGGTCAGTGTGAGGGCAATGTTAAGATGATGGGGGCAATGTGAGTGTGATGGGGAGCAATGTGAGGGCAATATGGAGATTGGAGCATTGTGGAGATGGCGGGGGGGGGGGGCGCTTCAGGTAGCTGTGCCTACAGGCTCCTGAGATGTAAATCCAGCCCTGGTTCCACAGTAATAAAACTAAAATAATGCTTGTATCAACTTCGTTATATGTGTGTGTGTTTAATTTAATCTCTCTAAATAAAGTACTTTGGTCTTGCTCTACATCATTTATTCAGTAACACAAAGAGGTGGAAGTAGTTCATTAGTGACCAAACCTGTTCAACCTCTAGTGCTACTTTCAGCAACATCAATCAAAATAAAAGTGCTCCCCTCTTTGGCCATTTTCTCTATTTTGATGTGTGTCTTCTGATTCTCTCTTCCTTACTATGACAGTGAGGAAGAGAGAGGCAGAGAGCACTGCCAAAGGCAATGTTTAAAGGGATATTAATACTTAATATGTAAAAAAAATATATATTGTAGTGTTTAGCTCCCTGAGTAAAAAAAGGGTACTCTCACTGCTGAAAGGTGTTTTAATTAAAATTTATTACAGCTCAAAGTTTAATTTTTTTAGGTGCAATATCATAGTGGCCTGAAATTGTACAGTGGAGCTGTTGTTACACCATCCTATGGTCAGCTGTGGTCCATAGACCATAAATATCCATAAGATGGTGTAGAAACAGCGCTACTATACAATTTCAGGCCTCTGTGATATTGCACCTAAAAAATTCAACTAACACCTTTCAGCACTGGGAGTACTCTTATTTAACTCAGGGGCATAAACCCTACAACATATTTTTTTTTTACATTTTAAGTATTACTATCCCTTTAAATACATTGCATTTGTCATGTGGCACCCCAGGCACATTTGTTCGATGTAGCGGAGATCACATGTGCAGAGGCAACGGGGGTTGGCTAAAATTGACTGCTCAGTTCCTGCCAGAAATGGGGAATCCACAGTTAATAATTTGTATGCTAGAGACCTCTTCAGTTCATTATAGTTTGTTGTTGGCGTCTATAGTATCCAAGAGAATTACAGTAATTTGCTTTTTCTAGAAAAATACAAATGAATATATTCTAGTAACATTTTCTTTTGCTTTTGAGTCTTTTTCTTTGGTCACACTCCCTGATTAGTTTTTCTTTCTGTGGCCAAAGCATACTTTACTGCTTGTTATAAATTGGATCAAGCTGGCTTGTGTGATGTTTTAATAGCTTTATTTTGCTGTCTATTTTACTTATTTAGTATTTGTTTTCAGCAGGCTGGGAGAAGCAGATTTTCTTGTGCACAAGTCACTTTTGTGTCAGTAAGATTTCCCTCTATTGTCCAAAACGCTGGAGGATGTGGAGAGAGCATGGAAAATTGCTTCCCTTAGCTTAGAGAATAACAGCACTTGGGATATTATATCTTAGACTGTTCAAGAGTGCAGACTTATAAATATATCTTTTTGAGTGCTACTGTATACTATGCATTAAGTTCTCATTAGTCAGGACTTAGGAGGAAGCTGGCAGTTTTTGGCCTGAGGAGCATACAGAGCAGAACACAGTAGTCAGTCTAATATCTCATTTTCTTTCGATGAGCATACTTGTAGTACAGTGGTTCCCAACAGGCATGTAGTGACAAATTAATGGGTCAGGACCCCCAGTTTAATGTGTCACATATTTCCAAGTACTATCCTTGAATCATATTGTTTTAACTGTTCACATCAGATAAATGTAAAATTTCCAGCGACATTAAAGGGATAGTAATACTTGCAAATTACTAACCCCCATATTGTAGCTTTGTTAAAAGGAAACTTATTGCCCTCAGTGTCACCTCTCAAACCCTCATGGTTTGAGAGATGATAGCGCTCAAAGTTCCTCCCTCCCTACCCCTTCCCTGACTGAACACTGACTGCAGGGATATCCGATATTACTTCCATCAGGCGGCTCTGCAGCATTGCAGAGATCGCGTTTATAAGAAAGAAATCTTTCGCTAAATTGGTCTTCTACCTGTGCTTGCAAACCAAGTACACGTAGAAGACTGTTTCAATGAAAGAATTCTTTTTTATAAATGCTATCTCGGCTCAACTGCAGAGCCGCCTGATACACATAAGACTATCGTATGGCAGCTTCCCCTGCAGTCAGCGTTCAGTCAGGGAAGGGGGAGGGAGGGGGGAACTTTGAGCGCTATCATCTCTCAAACCATAAGGGTTTGAGAGATGACACTGGGGGCAATAAGTTTCTTTTTAACAAAGCTACAATATGGGGGTTAGTAATTTGCAAGTATTACTATCCCTTTATATGTGACGTTTCATGACTTTAAAAGGTTGGAAACCACTGTTATGGTATCTGGACCATTGTATTTTATTACTATAGCCCTTAAAGAATAAAATATGGACATAAATTACAATTAATAACAGTATATTTGTCCATACACATAATGATATACATCTTTATATCCATGCAGCTACAATCGTATAGTACACAACCCTATTCATATCCCCTCCACAGAAACATTACTTAATAATCCCATGTATACAACATCCTAGACACTCTAGCCTGTCTGCATTGCTGTCTGAAGTCCTGTAACCTAGATGGAAGTCTTGTGAAGCATGCTGTGATGTGCCATTTTAGACTCTAGCATTAGACTTCCTTTTTTTCACAAATGGGGTTTATTCACCCCAAATAAGCTGCAATTTGGATTTCTGCTTAGCCTTTTGAGTGCCAGATGGGTACGCAATGCATTGCTTGGCAATGCGCTGTGCCCTTCAATCGCATTTAAAGGGTTAACAGACTGCACTTCTGTCTTTGCTATTAAAGGAAACCACATATTTAATCTATATATATACATATATATCTTTGTAAGTGTGTATGGCTTGTAAGCTTTACAAATTAAGGCCATATGCTCAAATTCAAAAGTGGAACAGTCCTGGGGAAACTCAACTGCACCATAGGGAACAAATAAATATCCCCAGTGAGTTAACCCTTTGAATGCTAGAGGGGGTGGATTGTGAAGCATGGTATTTAAGAATTTCCATCAGGGCTTCAGCTGGCAGTCTGAGTGTGTTGAGCACATGGCATGAGAGGGTAACTTTATCACAGCAAAAACTGTCAGTCATATGCACAGGAGCAATTCTGGGTTCACCATATGAGAGAAATCACATTTTCCAATGGTTTAAATGGGAACATTAACACCAGAACATAAACTGGGGTTATATATTTTAAGTTATTCCAAAGGAAGGAAGAATCACTCTCTGTGTGCCGCATAAAGTCAGGTATCACATCTCTGTGGGGTTGCTAAAATCCTGGCCAATACCCTCTAGACTGAAAAAGTTATTCTTGATATTATCCACGCTAACCAGACTGGCTTCATGCCAGGGGAATTGAGAGACATTAACAGAAGATGACTGGACACAAATCTTTAGACGCTGCATTCCAGTTCTGGTTCCAAAGTGATCCTTTGGTGATCATGTCTCCATTGCTTCTACTGCATGTCAGTTGTTGTCAGTTGCCTGGTTACTTACCTTGTATGCTATCGGTTGCTGGCATTTTAAAAATTGCACTGTCTGCTAACTAGTGTCCATACTACTCCTGAGCTAGTAGTTGCAACCCTGTAATGTTTGCTATCACTCCCGACATTTGACCTATATCTTTTTCTGATTCACTCCTTGGATTCCCTATGTGTACCTCACCTGGCTTCCTCAGTTCTCACCTAGCTCTCCTTCTCAGCTACATCTCCTGTTTCTTCTTCTTGTTACACTCTCTTACTGCCTAACTACCTGGTATAGACTATTGTCTTGTTCTTTGACTTTCTTCTTCCAATTCCAGTAATTCATCTCTCTACTAATCAGGATGGGTAGTTCATCTGTCTGCTGTTCACCTTATTCCATCAAATCTGTGAGCTCTAACAGTGTGTACCAATTCATCCATGTGCTATTAGAGACTGGCTATTCATCTGTCTGCTGTGTTGGCATATTGCAACTCATCTGTCATCTGAAGCAGAGTAGTCCTTTCATCTGTTTGCTATTAGAGTGGTTGTTCATCTGTCTTCAGTATTACTATATTGCAACTCAATTGTCAGCTGTATCAGTCTGAGTGAATTATTCCTTGACAGACGAGTGTTCAGAGTGCTAGTTGATCCTTAGTGTTCTCATCAGATAAGTCTTTTCTGGACAGCCATCTCTGATCTTCCTATTGCTCACTTTAATAAAACAGTACCTAAATTCTTAGCTCATCTTACCTTCCTCTGCTGTTTTCCCTGGTTGTTTTCACACTTGGGATCCTATATTATCAGTTACCTTCAAGTTTTCTTCTAGCTGAAGGGAGTATCCTGGTGTGTCTCAGCTCGTGCTGCAGCACAGACTCTCCTGACAGCTACAGCCCTCTCCAGATTCACACTCAATACATTGCTCTCTTGCATCATCATTGGAGGTACTGGTTTTCTTTAGTTGCCCCTTGACAGATCCTATGATACTGGTTTCACTTTTATAAACTTTTATTTAATTGTTGTATCAGGTGCTTGCTTGTGTTAGAACTAGAGCTGTCATATCCTATGTAATGCAGGGATGCCCATGTTTCTACACTTGTTTGCCATGGCTATTGAACCTCTAGCTATCCTGATCCAGGCAGTCCAGAACATTGTAGTAGGGTTCAGTCATGGTAAAGCTGTGGAGAAAATATCTCTGTACACCAGGGGTAAGACAACCCTGATCCTCAAGAGCTACCAACAATGCACATTTTTAGGGTAACCCTGACTATTGAGCTTAGGTATACCAATTAAAGGTAGTGAGGCAGTAATTAATCCATCTGTGCTCCAGCTGACATATCCTGTAAACATGTACTGTTAGTAGTTCGTAAGGACCATGGTTACCCCTGTTCTAAACAGATGATATGCTTTGGTTGCTTGCAAACCATGAGTCATCGCTCACTGCTTTACTAGTGGCTAGTTTGGTCACTTCTTGGTCCTCTGGGTCAGTTGGTCTAAATACATGAGGTTTCCTGACATTTTACGCCCCCAATCTCTCCCGTAACTGTAGCTGGCACATTTTAAATACCTTGGTATTCATGTTCGCTGAGATCATTCTCAGTACTGTAGCTTAAAGTTACACCTATGATTTCTTCTTTGTTTGCAAAAATGACTTCCTAGGAATGTCTACTGTTGTTGCGCATAGGGAAAATTAACATTATCAAAACTATTTATGTTTTCCATAACTCTCCTATTTGTTACACATTACTCTTTTACAAATAATTACAGAATATTGTACTTCTTCCTTTAGTCTACCTCTCCCATAGATTTAGCTTAGACACTCTACAAGCCCAGGCTACAAGAGGAGGGCTTGACTTCCCAAGTTCTTTAACCTTTTAAGTGCCAGAAATGTATCCATTGCATTGCACCGTAAGGCTTTAGATACAAAAGGTTAAATAATAATAAAATAAATATATATATATATAGACATTTATAGATAGATAAGTAGATATATATAAAGTCAACATAATTCATTTTGTTGTAGTGTTCCTTTAAACAGGGTAAGACATGAGTATGAATGGGAGAGACCTGTTGGGGAGATGAGATCGAGTAAATTGGGGGTGAGAGAGAGAATACTTGTGGGTTAACACTTTTGAGTGCCAGAGGGGAATCCAATGCAGTGCTAAGCAATGCATTGGATACCCCTCTGGCACTCAAAGGGTTATGAGGGAGAGGTGAAAGAAATAAAGTGGGACATTTGTTAGTGGGAAGGAGAGGGATAAGAGTGGAAAATAGAAATATTTTAGGGGATGAGAGGTAGTTAAGTTTTGGAGGTAGAGACAGGGGTTTGCTTGATGTGATTGGGGGATAGGAGTTTGGATGATGATGAGCGAGAGGGAAAGCTGATGTGTGGATATGATAAGAGAAGGAATGTTGCTGTGTGTTAGTTGTAGGACCTTGCCCAGACAGTGGAACCACTCAGTAGGTTCTTGTTTCTGGATACTCCGTATCAAGCTTTAGTTGGGAACAAATGTCTGCCATTCCCCAGTAAACCAGCGGAGCTAGTGAATTAGCTGCAGATCCCAGGGTGACATTCCATGGAGCCACATGACAGTAGAGTGAAGTCATTTTGCTCTTGCATTAGCTGGGGTTAGAGTGCCCAGCTAATCACCTCCTTGTATTAAGGAAGATAGATCAGAACAGTAAAAGATCATACTGCTTTTATACACTTCTAGATCCGCTTATCATGATAATAATTGAAATTAGGGCTTGAAACACTGTTGACACAGTTGACCATTCAGGGGACGCTATGAGGGACCAGTCAGGGACTGTTCTTTAGTATCCACTCAGAGTTCCTCTTTTCAAGCCATGCTGATGGTACTAGCTAAGCAATAGTGTTTGAAAAGGAATTGTCCTCACAGCAGGAGTGAAACAACATTCCAAACATTCCTTTGATTTTTCAGCATGTGGTGGAAGCTGTTATCTGAACATACTACATATACACGGAAACACAGTAAACTGCACCAAATTGTAATACAGGGGAGACACAATACATAGAGCGGGGAGCTGAAATACACAATATGTTTAAAATATTATAGTCGTCAGAGGTTGATGAGGGAGGGAGTAAGCCAGCATGAAGGAAATTATAAAAGAGGGAGAGAACTGATGTGTTGTGTGGGGGATTGATGAGTGAAAGGGAGAGAAGATGTGTGGGGATGTTGAGAGAGAGCGAGAGATATCTGGTCTGTGAAGGAATTATGAGAGAGGGGTAAAGTTGATGTGTGCTGGGGGAGTTGAAAAGAGAGGGGGAGTTGATGTTCGCAATTTAATTAAGGGAAGAGCTATTATATGGTATATGCATACAGATGATGATTTGTGGGGATGATCAGCGGTAGAGAGCTGCAATTCATAAAGGGGACGATGAGTGAGGGAGATAGCTGTTATCTGTAGAGATGATGAGAGTGGTAGCTGGTGTGTGGAGTTGGTAAGTGATGAGGATAGTTGGTTTGTGTGAAGTTGGTGACAGAGGTGGAAGCTTGTATGTGTTGGATGATGAGTGAAGCTAGTATATGTAGGATTGATGAGAGAGGGCAGTTCTGATGCTTGTATGAAGATACTGGTGGGGGGAGGCTGGTGTGTGGAGGATGAAGAGAGAGGTGAAGAGCTGATGAATGGGGTGATGATGAGAGATGGTCAGTGCTGGTGTATGGGGGGGGCAAAAGATGGGGAGAAGTTGGAGATGTTTGAAGGACCCCAGGTGTGTCTGTCTCCTTCATGTATCTCTTATGCTGATTATTGGATATGTTATAGGAATTTATATGGTGTAAATCTCTTTGAGCGCCAGACTGGTTAGACACCCCTTTGTCATTCAAAGGATTATGAGGTGGTTGGCAGTATGTGGATCTCCAGCTGTTTGCCTCCTCTTCAGCCAGGCACTAGTTGGTTGAAAGTGATGGAAGTAGCAGTGCAACAACTGCTTAGCTGTTTCTTAAAATAATGCTGGGGAATACATTTCTTGTGTTCATGATGTTTTTTCCATCTATATTTATATCTCTCACTTTTTTCTCATTCTCTCCCTTTGTTTTTCTTTCTTTCTGTCTTTAATTATCTCAATACTGACACAGGACACAAAGCCTGATCACTTTATATTTAAAATATCCTAACGCTGTTCTTTGTTCTCAGGGTGTTAACCGTATTGACTTGCCAGGTCTGAAAAGCCTTCGTACTGCCCGTAATCTTCAAGAAAGGATGGTTCTTACCATCGAACCGGGAATCTATTTTATTGACCATGTGCTTGACCAGGCATTGGCCAACCCTACTCAGTCTTGCTTTATTAACAATGATGTACTTCAGCGCTTCCGAGGGTTTGGTGGGGTGAGTGCTTACAGCTCAATATTACACATTTATTAATGTTTTTCTGCTTAACATACCCTCACAACTCATATATGTTTAATACCTGTGATCTCTAGAATCCCCTTACAATAATTTTTAAGATATTACATTTTATGTCCTTTTTTTCTACATGTATGAGTAGAGATGTAGCATCTTCTACCAGCTTTCATGGAGCAACATACATTTGTAGTTTTTTCAGAGGTGTGGGTAAATGTTTTGTAAACTAATAAATTACTGTAGTCTGTTAATCTGCAATGTTTTGTGAAGCATAAGATAGGTCTGGGCAGAGGCTATTATTACTGTCCCTAAACAAAGAGGAACACAACATCTGAGGGTGAAATATTCCAAGGACTTGGAGGTGGTGCTTGTACTTTAAAGGCAAAGTTACATCTCCTAGTAATAACCCCTACTTACGTTATGTTTTAAGGAAGGCGTAAGCAACACATGCATTCCATGGTCAGTGGGGAGAGTCTGTATCCTGTGGCCCTACTAGCAACTGTCATGTCCACCTACATGGTGTAACATCCAGTACTGAACCATTTAGTTTCAAATGAAATTCCCATCAAACTCCAGTCACCAAATCCTTTAACCCTCTTGGATAATAGAATGGCTTCACAATGCACCTAAGGTGTCATAAAATTTATATTATATATATGCAACTAAATGCGAGTTGGTTCAATTACTTTAATCCCTTGAGGACCAAGGAAGCAATTTACATTTTAGTCTAAAATGAATCAAATATTAGTACCAGATAATTATATTGTATCATTTTTTCTTAGAGTGGTTTGGTCAGGGATAAGCAAACTTTGGCACTCCAGGAGTTAGAGACTGCAACTCCCATTATCCCTTACCAGTCATTCGCTAGTTGGGGATGATGGCTGTTGTAGTTTCCAACAGCTGGAGAGTCAGAGGGTGCCTAACCCTGGACTAGGTTATAGTGCTTATTACAAAAGAACTCGAACAGAAAACACAGTTATACTGATTGACATTGTAGACTTCTACACATACAGAAATATGTTGAAGAGCAGGCTGTATGTAAATAAACCCTTGAGTACTAGGAAGACAATATGTTGGAGACCTCTCCAACACCCAGTGTTAACAGGTAGCTCTGTTGGTCTGTGGCCTTTATTGGTGATCAGTCGGAAAGCATTGGCATAGTCCGTACAAGTAAAACATATTTTACTGAAAGCTATGTTATACATAATGGACATGCCCTATCAAGAACATCAAACATCTTTCAGAGTGGAAGTAATAGCTGAAAGTATACCTCTTGAGGTATATTCACAATGGACAATTTGGTTTCTACCACTTATCTTAAAGTTGATTATGACTTATTTAGGCATAGGCTATATAAAGTATTTTTTATGTGACCAATGGTGTCAGTAAGATTGTGTAGCAACAGCACCACTGTTAAATTTCAGGCCATTGAGATATTGCACCAAAATTCATGTTTCAGCTGCAATAACATTTGAGTAAAATGTCTCAACAATGAGAGTAACCATGTTTTACTCCGAAGGATAAACCCTACAATATATGTGTTTTGCATATTAAGTGTTACTATCCCTATAACACATGGCAACAAAGTATAATTTTCACCAAGTTTTATTTAGAGTTCTGAAGGTCAAGGCCAGTGAATTGTTTTGGTTATTATTAACACTGCTGCGAGTCAGCAACTCCATAAATAATATCCTACAATTATTCTCCAAGTGTGCCTAAATATGGCTTTACCAGGCCCATTGGAGAAATGTAATCTACGACATCATGGATTGCAGATTCCGTTTGTCTTTTTTCAGTCAACTATATAAACAGTGGGTCAAGGATGTTAACATTTTGCAATCCGTTACACTCCCCTCTGGTCCTTAAGTGGCACACCCCACTGGTCCTTAAAAGGCCTTATCCAGCTAAAGAGGCGCAATTCTGGAGCAAACCAACGACACCATATCTTGCCTTGGTATTGACGATACCTTTTTTATTTGGACTAAGTTTGCTTTCAAGAGATTCTGTCACGTGGTTCCACTTGACCTGGTAAAAGAAGAGAATGTCTTGTTGTTCAAAATAAAAAATACTGTCCAGAAGTGTCTCAAAAATACCTACTCTAATTAGCAATTAGCATTACGCTGAATAATGAACCCGTTAGCACAGTGGAGGGTAACTAGAGGTCCTCCAGCTTCTGCTAGACTAAAACTCCCATAGTTCCCCATCAGCCACTGGTTGGCGAGGAATGATGGAAGTTGTAGTCTGACAGCAGTTGAAGGACCTCATGTTGCCTACCCCTAGCTTAGTGCTACTGTGCAAGCTCAGTATAATGATAAATGGAGCTTGCTGTAAAGATAGACACAATTCACACGACTACGAAGGGAATTGTGAATGCGATCCCTGGGGCAGCTGGGAGGGAGGTGGGAGGAGAATTACAGCACTGGGAAGTCCTGCAGAGCTGTGCAGAAGATTCAGTGTGCCGCAGAATGCAGAAGTGCACAGATTGAAGTCTGGATATCTTACAAAGTATGTAAATGAAAAAAATGAAACATGATTTCTAATACTATTTTCATAGCTAAGCATATGGCAAAAAGTGTGTTTGAGGTGAATTTCCCCTTTAAACACTGTTATATTGTGAAGAATTCTAGCCTGTCCTTAATGTGTATGTCTACTCTACAGGTGCGTATTGAAGATGACATCGCAGTGACAGCCAATGGCATGGAGCTACTCACATGTGTACCACGTACAGTGGAAGAAATAGAGTCCTTCATGGCAGAAGCTAAGGGCAGTAACAAGGCATTTGATCGTGTGGTACTCAGCCAGCAGCTGTGAGAGCACTCTGGGAATGTCCCTGCAACCAGCAAACTTATTGTGCCTTCCACTGATTAACTTTCATAATCTAAAACTGTTAACATTTTATACTAAGTAAATCTGCAAGCAACAATGAGCCATTTAAACTGTATTGCAATAATTTTATGTTTATATTAATTGAGCTATCCGTAAATGAAGAGCAGAAAATGTTACTGTTTGCTAAATACATAAATCATGTTGGCTTAGCAATCTTCAATGCTGTTCGACAAAACATAGTATTACTCGTTCTCCAGTCTTTTAAAATAACATACCAAATAAATGCATTTAAGTAGTGTGCATATACAGTATTTTTATCTTTGTTCTATGGTAAATACTTCTAATAAAAGCAAGTCTGTAGGTAAGTGGTTACATGATACATGCATGCACGCTCAATCTGCCCTATTCACTTAAAGTGGATAAATGTAGGGAATTCTCTTGCATCAAAGAATCTCTGATGACCATGAGACCATCCTGATCAGACCATGGCATGCCCGTATTTGAAAAGAGGGTGTGACAATGGTAAGCACTATTTAACTCTTCAGTTGTTAGGCTACAACTCTCATCATCTCCAGCTGGAAGTCAGCGATCTGGGTTTCCCTTGATGCAGCTGAAGCTGTGTAAAGGTGCTGGTTGCAAAACCAGGTTGTTCCTCTCCAGTTGAGCAAGAGAAAAACCAGGACGAGAAAAGTGGATGTTGACGGGAACTGGACAGGGAAATAGACCAAAGAGTAGCAGAAAGGGAGCTGAATTGGGAAATGGAATGCTTTTGAAGAATACACATTGTCCTTAGTGGAGATGGGCTTGTTTTCTTATACCAGTAGCCCTAATGGAGATACAAGTTTGTTATATCCATTAAAAAAGGAGGGAAAAAAATCCCTTTGTGTTTCTTCCTGTATTAAGATTGAGTAGTCCTGTTCACTCCTACCTATCCTGTTTTGTATTTATGTATGGCATATCTCAGTTCTCTCATTGTAAGTCTCACTATGTTTGTTTCCTATTGAATACTGCTGCAGACTATATTTGTTCAGTCTTAAGGTTAATAATAATTACCCCAATTATAATAGAAAATATCTCTGATCACATATATCAAGGTACATTCATTCTGTATAGGTGGCTCAATTAGGATCAATATCTTTCAGTTAATTAAAATGAGATTTTGCAGTCTGTATCCAATGGACCTTGCAGTTATTTTCATTTTGCTTCTCATTTTGCTATCTCTGCTCCAATTTTCATATAATACATTTACCCTTTGAGCATCAGTGTCCTATTGCCTTTTCATTAACAATTATTAGCATGAATTCTACACTTGCTCAAAACCAGCTATTTAGAATATCATGCTCAGCAGGCGTTGCATATGCATTTTGTTTTTTCTTTAGGATGTTACTCTGGATTTTCTAAGTTACCCTTAATGCATTGTGCATCATTGTGGTACTTAAAGGGTTAACAGAGTCACTATGAGCCAAGCCAACACTCGTTCAGTGTGTATCATTCATAAACTGCCAACATATCCATTCATTCCACAGCAATAACATAATAATCCTATATAATAATTCGCTAAAACATGTGTAACGCTGCAATCATGCGCAGTAATGCGCAGTAGAGTCTGCCCACGCCACAGCTGATACAGAGCGTCCAGCTCTATATCAGCCACGGCACGGGCAGTCTCTACTGCGCATGACTGCCCCGCGACCGGCTAGCAGTGGCACTGTGGCCCGTGTAACGGGCTCTTCAACTAGTATCTTATAAAAGACAACACTGCTCCCTTGTGGACATATAGAACTCTTGACTACACCTGATACTTCCACTGGTCTGGGCAAAAGTTACTTTTGTAGGTGCCTCACAATGTGTTGCATACTACACTGTTCCTTAAACCACAGAGATAACCGCACATTAGAAAGTGCTTCCACTTGAAAAAATTGCTAGCAAATACCACCATGAACATGACATCCAGGACTGATTAAAGCCGTTCTTTCACGATTAAGACACTGAGGCAAAATTCACATGGCCTTTAAGATTTTCTGGCCATAATAATGTAAGAATGAGGTTTATTATTAGGAGGTGTTAGTTTTCTTTTAACCGCATTGCAATGTCTTGCATATCTCGCTGGCTCTCAAAATTATAACTTAATAAACATACATATTGTAAAATGGGTTTCAATTGAATCGTGCAAATGTTGCAGGCAGTTGTGATATTATTGTCAGTTTTGTTTCACTGTGCTTTGTATTGAGAGCAAGAGATCCTGGGAGAAAATTAAAAAAAATAGTTGCATAGTGTTAGTTTGAAAAAAGACACAAGCCCATGAAGTTCAACCATTGCCACAATATATCAAAGAAAATGAGACATAATCCTTCCTGACTCCAAGATGGGTGTTATTCTATTTACGAAACTTCCTGTTTAATCCATTAACACATAGTATAACACTGTATGTTCCCTTCTGCTTGAAATGTATCTAATATTCTCTTAAACGTATTTAGTATAACTGCCATTGCCACATTCCAAAAGCATAGAATTCCACAATTAAAAAAAAATACCTTACTGTAAAGAACCCCTTCCACTGCTGTGGAAACTTCAATTCCTCAAATCTTAATTGTCTTAGGAAGTCTGTTCCTAAGCGATTCAAATGTTGGAGTTAGGGCTAACGCGAGTTAAATTGCAACATTTCTCTCCAGAAATCTAACGCCTATATTTTTTGGCGAATAGCACTGGAGGAAGAGTAAAAATCCACGTGGCCAGTTCTGAACAGCATTCTCTGTGCATTTCCCTACCCAGCCACTAGGGGAAAACAGAGATGGCTTTCAGCACCATGGACAGCTTTGAATGCCATAGGGATGTGCACTGCTCACCCCTGTGGCATTCAAAGGGTTACAATCAATAAAACTAGTACACCAAGCACTACACAATGCCCCCTTCCACACACACCCCCATAGTATGTCACATATATTGCATATATGTGACATACTAACCCCATCTACATCCACCTCATGGACTTCCATGTAGTGGACAAATCTGTCTTTTATTCCTCAATTAACCCTTTGAGTACCAGAGAGGTAGGAAAGCATTGCTTAGCATGTTTCGTACCCCTCTGGTACCCAAAGGGTTAATAGGCAAGGTATGGACCACATACCTTGCCTGTATATATGTGTGTGTGTGTGTGTGTGTGTTTTTTAAACTTGTTTTATTAAAATACTATTATTAGACATTAGTTTAAATTAGATCTCATTCATTTTTAACCCCCTACCTCCTGTGTCCCATTGCTATTAGTACTTTTGCTCCACTCTCCTTCAAACGGAGAGTGGAGCAAAAGTACTAATAGCAATGGGACAAAGGAGGTAGAACATTATAAATGGATGAGATCTAAGTTAACCCTTTGAGTGCCAGAGTGGTACGCAACTCATTGCAGCTGGGCACAATGCTAACGTGAGAGGAGAGGTATCGGAAGAAGCGGGCAGCAAATACAAGCCTACCACCCGCTTCCTCCTACATCTCTCTCCCCTCCTCCGCTTTCTCCAATGCCTCTCAAGTGCACAGGCTGTTCTTATGCTGCGGGCTTCACAGCCACCCGCAGCAATGGAAGTTGTCATGAATGAAGATGAGGGAAGCGCTGCAGTCACAGTGCAGCCTGCTCCCTCAGTTGTATTTTAACCCTTTGAGTGCCAGATGTTCTACCTCCTTTGTCCCATTGGAAGGGGGCATTGTGTAGTGCTTAGTGTACTAGTTTTATTGATTGTAACCCTTTGAATGCCACAGGGGTGAGCAGTGCACATCCCTATGGCATTCAAAGCTGTCCATGGTGCTGAAAGCCATTTCTGTGTTCTCCTAGTGGCTGGGTAGGGAAGCACAGAGAAAGCTGTTCAGAACTGTCGACATGGGTTTTGGATTTTCTGACTGAACTTGATACTTTGCAGTGCTGTGATTGGCTGTGGTGCTAGGTAACATTTTTATCGTGTGTTTTTAGGTAAGATTTTCTATGTGACGCAGGTTTAAGGTTAACGTGTATTTTGTTGGTTATCGCTCGTTAGCCTTTCTGGGTAAGGAAGATTTGAATCTCACGTTACCTGGTCTTGCTTAACGAGCGAAGGCAGTTTTTTTCTTCACGTTGGTTTTAACGCCAACATTTGAATCGAGCCCTAAATTCTCAGAGGTGGGGCTATATGTATGTTCATACTTGCTGTAAGGTTGGGAATGGATTATGTAAATACACTGCCAATGTTGTCATGTTCTTCATTGTTTTGCTACTAATCAAAATTACTGTTTTTTCACATATCACTCATTGAGTGCATACATTTAGATACTTAAAAAAAAAATAACAAATATATATATATATATATATATATATGTTGTCAGGTGTATCCCCCTGAGTAAAACAAGTGCACTCCTACTGCTGAAAGGTGTTTTATTCAAAAGGAATTACAGCTCAGACTTGATTTCTTAGGTGCAGTATCACATTGGCCTGAAATTGTACAGTGGTGCTGTTGCTACACCATCCTATGGACAGCTCTGGTCAGTTGATCATAAATTTCCATAGGATGGTGTAGCAACAGCGCCACTGTACAATTTCAGGCCGCTGAGATTTGGCACTTAAAAAGATAACTTTGCGCTGTAATAACTTTTGTATAAAACACCTTTCAGCAGCAGGAGTACCCTTGTTTTACTCACGGGGATAAACCCTACAAAATATATTTTTTACATTTTAAGTATTACTATCCCTTTAACTGATCTTCTCTTTCTCCTTTGACTTGTTTAAATACCAGTGCAGCAAACATTATATATATTACAGCACTTATATTGTGGGACATACACAGTGCAGTTTTTGATATTAAAATATGAAAAGATAGTTACCTAAAAAAGGGGTTTACTGATGTATTTTACCAACTAGCATACAAATATGCTTGGTACTGACATTAAATTAACCCCCCCCCCCTCCGTCTCTATCGTCCAGTAGTATAAAGGAATTGATTGGGCTCCACTGGGATTTAATTTGAAACCCCAGGACTCTACCACAACACATTATTCTAATGTTTACCTGATCACTAATGTTAAAATAGGAAAGGGCATTCTGCACATATTACATGATATTTGACTTTCCAGATATTAATGTTTAGCAGGCTGAGGAAAGCAGTGTTCATGTTCACTCCTCACTTCCTGGTAAAGAGCGTGTATTGAGTAAGATTATGCAGGAAGAGATGAGTGCAAAGTAATTTGAAAGAATGTGTATATGGGTATATATAGTTAATTGCCATTGATTTGGCATTTCTTTTTTAACCCTTTGAGTGCCAGCATTGCATACCCCTCTGGCACTCAAATGGTTAATTTTCCCTTAAGCTGCTAAACCACTGACAACTTGAGTTTAAAGCTAAACATATCCCATTCCTTAGAAATCTGACTGCACCATAGAAGACAAACATTCCCATAACTTTAGGTGGTGTTTTTACCCCCTTGAATCATTCAAAGTACAAGCAGTCAATGGGTTAAAAGCCCCATTTCAATCAGAAGTCATTTTGGGAATTTATCTCAATGGTACAGATGGTTTGCTTCAGAATGGCACCATTTTAGCTCATAGAATTCAGCACTTATTTCTATAAAGAACTTCAGCAAGTAATGGTGGCTGTTTCTAAATGTTTGTGAATTGTCTCTCCATATACATGTCAGAGATGTGAAGATGATTCACCAGGTGCACAGCTCCTAAAGACTCCTTGTTAGGAGATGTACTGCTTATGCTTTGGGTAAGTCAATGTCATTTAAAATTTTGCAGTGACCCTCTATGCCAAGATGCTGTCTTTGGAAATGTCATGCAGACCAGATGTCCTCGATATCAAATGTGCTGCTTAGCTTATACTGCATGGCATAAAGACAAGAGAAGGTGCAAATGAAAACTCATAGACCATGTACTCAAAATGGCTCAAACAAAACTCTGTAGAAGGATGAATGTTTAGTGTGATAACTGGGCCCAGTAATCAGAACACTAAATTATTATTACTATTAATACATGCTACTTAAGTAATATTATCTTGAAATTAGTTTGTTTCTACTATGGCAGGCATGTCAAATATTTCGGTCCCTCTCTGCTAAAACCTGCATCCCCTGCAGACCCTAATTTCATATTGCAATGTCAACTGTTTTAAAGGGATTCAGACTTGACTGTGTTCCAGTAGATTACATAAGCACAATATAGGGATAGAAAGTCTCCACTTGTTGTAACACCTTTGTATGAAGTTCCCTTCAGCCAGAACTGGTGAGTATTACCTGACCATTCAGACCCTCCCTCCCTCTGTGTGCTACCATAATACTTCAAAGGCAAGTACATCACCTACAACTGTTTATTTCTCTTACAGCCTATGTATCTGGATCCCGGCGACACAATCAGAACATCTTTAGCTCTGTAGTTCGTTTATGAAGAAGTTGACTTTGGAGGCTTTGCTCTTGAAGCCAGCATCTTGAGAAACAAGAGTTTTTGTGACCCAGTTATTGCTACTCTTTTTACAGGCTCAATGTCAAGTCTCTTCCAAGGCATATCACAGGGTATGGTCTGTTTTCTGTAAGTGGTGTGTAGATCAGGGGTTGCAGCCTTTTCCACTTCTGATTGTCTTGGCTTTTCTTCAGGATTTTCTTCAGAAATGGCTATTACATTTCAGATTTTGGCTCTGTCTGTCCTTTTCCCAGACTTTTGCTCAAGGGG
The DNA here is from genome assembly GCA_037306005.1 of Rhinophrynus dorsalis. Taxonomy (NCBI): domain Eukaryota; kingdom Metazoa; phylum Chordata; class Amphibia; order Anura; family Rhinophrynidae; genus Rhinophrynus; species Rhinophrynus dorsalis. The sequence continues at coordinate 309,026,475 of CM074722.1, forward strand.
TCTTTCGGGATCCTACTCTTCCATGGAATTTTAACTTGGTTTTGGGAGTGTTTCAGAAAGCTTATTTTGAGCCTTTGTCTTTGGTTTCTCTGTGTCTCTTGATGATCAAGACTGCCTTTCTATTGGCTGTTGTCATGATTCATTTGTCCCTTTTTGGTATTCTACCCTGACAGGGTTATTCTGAGGACTCCTATAAGGTTTCTTTCTAAAGTTTTTATGAGTTTTATATCAACCAGGATATTGTTCTCTCTTTGCTCTGTCTGGCTCCATCTAATAAACAGCTCTTGTATGTGGTTTGGTGCTTGAAGTACTAGCTTCATCTCTCAAAGCCTTTTGGAAATCTGATTCCCCATTTGTCATCACTGAGAGCCCTCATGCAGTCTTGGCTCTGGGAACAGTGACAGTGGCTTCTTCGATGAAGGGTACTAACCAGTAGGCATATATCTCGAGGAAGAAGCTAATAAACTTTTGGGTTACAGAGCATTCCACCAGGGCAGTATGTGTGTCTTGGGCCAACAAGAATCAGGCCTCTGCTGAACAGTTGTGACATGGTCATCACTTCACGCCAACACTACTGTGGTAACATTTTGGCTTCAGCTGAAGCTGGCTTTGAATGGAAGGTCATCCAGGCTACTGCCTGTGTGGCCCTTCTTTCTCATTCCTTTTGGACCAGTAGTTTGTTGCTTTCTGTTGTTTGATTTGTAATACTGGTGTCCATTGACACCTGAGGTTCACATCCTACCAGTTCATTTTTGTTGGACTTGGTCTGTATTTTGAAGGGGTTTTATTCCTCTGTCCCTGGAATCTTGGTGCATGCTTTGTTATATCCCCATGGTTCCTGTGTTCAACATAGGCTATAAGACGAAATGGGATTTTTGTGTACTTACTGATAAATCCTTTTCTCTTAGCCATGTGGAACACAGGATTTCCCTCCCAGAGACAAACCACTAGTTTGAGTCCCCAGGCAAGGGGATCCTCTTGGGTTCTCTGTTCTGGGGATTCCATGTCTTGTTCTAGTTCTGTCTTTTTCTTTTCCTTCTTCAGCTTTGTTATATGTCAAACTGAACATGTCTGGGTGGGGTGAAATGATGCAGGATGGGAGTCTCCACTTCAGAGAACTCTTTTACCCCCCTGAGGAGGGAACTTCATCCCATGGTTCATGTGTTCCACATTTACTAAGAGAAAGACATTTATCATCAATTACACAAAAATCCCCTTTTATAGTGAAGAGAGAGTGTGAGAAGTGACGAGTGTGGAAGACTCAGAATGTGACATGTGAGAGTAAAAGGATGTCACGAGGTGTGGGTGGGTGTGTGTGGAAAGGAATGACAGTGTGAGTTAAGCATGGAGTGTGAAACATTGTTAGTATGTGAGGGAAGCAGGATGTATGGAAAAGGGATATGTGTGTTGGTTAAACATGAAGTGTAAAAGGTGTCAGTGTGTGACGTGAAGGGATGGAAACGTGTGAAAGAATGTAGAATGGAGTAATGCATGAGATGAAAATAAGAGTGTGGTAGTCACAAATTACTACATACAATGATCACCCTAGCCTGAATCACCTGCCCACTGGTAGTTGCAGATACCCACAAATGCTCTCTGACCTCACCTCTTTGTTCCTCTCCTTCTGGTAATCTGACCCCCCAGCCTGGGTCTACTGCCCCTGGTAGTCACAGATCCACACATACAATGTCTTATTCCCCAGCTTTTCCTCTCTGTCCACTGGTAGTCATATATATATATATATATATATATATATACTAACCCGCCAGTCTGGTTTCACCCCCCACTGGTAGTCACAGATCCCCACATATACCGTATGCACCCCCAGCCTTGTTCTTCTACCTACTGGTAGTCACTGATCCCACATACATTGCCCCCCCCATCCTGGTTCCTCTTCCACCTGGTCAGAGATCCCCACCAAAGTCTGATCATGGACAAAGCACCCTAGGCACATGCCTAGTGTCCAGTGAAGTTAGGGGTCCCTGCCACACTGAACCAGGGGACAATTTCCCCAAGAGCTGCCATGTGCGGCCTCTGCTCACTGGGTTGCCATCAGGGTGGCATATATATATATGCTGCCCCATAGTATAAACCTCCAAGCCTATCTCCACCCACCCATACCTCAATAGTAAAACATACAAAAAGAGGAAAACTTAGCAGGCGGCGCTTAGTCAAGAAGAAAGATGGCCAAAAGATCTCTGTTTCCAGCATCATAGTTCTTCTCCAAGGGTGAAAATTGTTTTGAAGTAAGAATAGGGATACAGGCAGGTAGATTTTCTTTTGGGATACAATGGCTCCAACTCCCAGCTCAGACGCATCAACTTCTATATTGCAGCAGGGGTGCCGAGACAAAGTGTTGTTTAAGCTTGTCATTAGCTCCCTTGGCTTCAGGCAACCATGTCTTAGGGTTGGCACCTTTTTTGGTGAAGGCTTCAATAGGAGCAACCAAAGAAGAAAAGTTTTGTATGAACCCGAGGAAATGCTGTACAGCCTGCACGGTAGTGGGTAGGGGACAGTGGGTCTCAGCTTCAGTCTTAGCTGGGTTCATCTCGAGTCCAGAATAAGAGACGACATACCCAAGAACGGTTGTTGGGTGGCTTCAAAGGTGAATTTCTCTACCTTGACAAATAATTGAGTCTTCCTCAGATGCTGGAGGACTGTGCTGGCATATACCCCATGTAATTGTAGGAACATGAAGAAAATCTTATGTCGTCAAGGTAGACAATGACATAGAAAAGCAGAATGTCCCTTAAGATTTCATTGACAAAATGCTGTTGAACTGCAGGGGCGTTACAAAGTTAAATGGCATGACAAGGTACTCATAGTGCCTGTTCCAGTTGTTGAATGCTGTCTTCCACTTGTCTCCTTCTCTTATGTGGGTTAAGTTATAGGCTGCATGCAGATCCAGCTTGCCTTCTTTTAAGGCATCAAATAATTCCAGAAAAAGTAGCAAAGAGGTGTCAATTCTTGATCATAATTTTATTCAGACCCCTGTCATCTATACAGGGTCTAAGAGAACTGCTCTTTTTGGAGACAAAGAAAAAACCTGCTCCAGCAGGTGAAGTGGAGTGTCTAATGAGTCCATTGGCTAGATTTTCAGTGATATAATCCAGAAGAGCTTGGATAATAGAAATGTTCTGCTTCTAGGTGTAACTGCCCAGGAACAAAGTCTAGAGGGCAGTTGAAAGATCTGTGCAGAGGGAGAGTAGCCACACCTTGTTTAGAAAACACGTCTGCAAAGTCTCTGTAAGACTCAGGTATGGAATTCTGAAGCAGAGAACTGCTGCCCACATCTCAGCTGAGAAGACTGACCTTGGCCAGGCAGGAACTATGACACGATGGGCCCCAATCAGTAATTTGGTCGGTTCCCAAACTGATAGCAGGGTTGTGGCAATGAAGCCATGGAAGGCCCATGATCATGGGAGCAGTGGAACACGTGATGATGTCAAAGTTAACTGCCTCAGAATGCAGAATATCAGTGGTGAGATGAATCAGAAGGATCTTGGAGGTAACAGTACCTGGACCTAAAGTACTGCCATCAACATTGGACACCTGGAGTGGGCTCCTTTTAGGACTCAGAGGAATCTGATGGTGTATAGCAAAGTTCTTGTCCATAAATAGACTAGCAGCGTCTGAGTCTATAAAAGCCTGAGTGGAGACTGATCCCTCTGACCATTATAGTTGTACTGGAACCACTAAGCAGTTAGGACGGGTAAGAACTGTTCTCTTGGCTTAGGGACATGTCTCCATGGCTCCCTAAGCCTGGTAGTTTTGTGGCCTGGTTGGACATTAAAGAAGAAGATGCCCCTTTAGCCCACAATAGTGACAGAGTCCTTAGGTTCTTCTCTGGCACTTCTCTTCTTTGGTGAGCCTAGTCACTGAACCCACTTCCATGGACTCTTCCCTAGGCAGGAAGTTCTCAGGGGTGGATGTGTGCATGATGAGACCCTCCAGGTCATCTGGGATCTCCTGGCTAGTTAAGGCATCTTTTATGCGTTGGTTTAATCCCCTGTGGAACGCAGCTTTAAAAGCACACATATTCCAGTTAGGCTCATAAGATAAAGTGTGGAATTCTACCTCATACTGGGCGACTGATCTGGACCCTTGTCATAGCTTTTACAGAGAGGCCTCTGCCAAGGCTTTTCACCCAGGGACATCAAACAAAGTCTGAAAAGCTGCAATGAAGGCAGTGGAGACTGCTTTTCCTTCAAGGGTGAAGTCCAGGCCAAGCCCTCATCCTTCAGTAGGGAAATCTGGAAGGCTACCCTGGCAGCATGAGTACTGAAGGACTGAGGCAGAGTTCTAAAATGAAGTTGACACTAGTTTAGAAACCTCTGCAATCTGCAAGAGAAGCATTCTGGCAAAGGAATTTTGGGTGGTTTATAACCCAGTGGTGGACTAGAACCTGTAGTCCCAGAGGGAGTAGAAGTAGAGGGGCTCTGGGCTGCTTAGGAGATGGAGAGTAGCATCTCCAGGATAGCGTCTAATTTATGATCCAGGGATTGAAGATATGAGGCATGAGAGGATAATAATTGATCCTGCTATTCTTGCCAGGACTGAAGACGAGAGACCTCTGCAGGATCCATAATCTCGATCTTACTGTCAAGTCTCTATGTGTGTCCTGCAGTCGGGAAGACAACCACAAGTAGGGGGCTAGGATAGAGAGTCCTTCTCAAGCTCCTCAGGGTAGAGAGTAGGATCCGTTCAGGTTCAACTAAATGTAAATGACTGAACAGTCTGAAATATAGAACCTGAGTGACGGTCAAAGAGTGCTCCAGCTAATTAGAGTCTTTAGCCGATTAGAGTCCTTAGTTTGAACTGTAGGCCTTGAACTAGGATGAAGAAGTTTTAGAGTATTGACAGCCGCTACCATCAACAAATCAGAATATCTGGAGATGGAGGTTATAGGTCTCAGACCAATGCCCTCGACAAGTCAGCAGGCTGGAGGCACGGAGTCATAGGCTTTCGACAATCCATAAAAAATAGAAGACTGGAGGCGACCATCGAAGTTTACCAATAGCAATGCCCCCAACTTAGTTGGCAGGCCTGAGGCGGGAAGTCGAATAAGTTAAAGGTCCTCAACTAGCTGTATGAACCCTGGCTGGCGAAGGCTGGAAAGTAAACAGTTGAATTCTGGGAGCCGGCAGGGCTGAGGTAAATAGTCGGAGATGGCGAGTTGTCAGAAGCAGGCCGAGGTTGAAACCGGTCAGGCAGCAGAGGTACCAAGGGCCCAGACAGGTTCAGAGATGGAGAGTATGCTGAGTCTTAGCTAGAAGTAGAAGACAATCAGAAGTGAGATGGCTCAGTTGGGTAATGCACCAGCTGCAGAATCTGTTCAAGCCACAAGGTCTCAGATTCTAGACCTGGCAAGGTCAGCTCAGCCTTTCACCCTTCTGAGGTATATAAAATGAGTCCAGGGCATATTTGAAAGTGAGAGACAATCTCAATGTATTCTTCCTGATAAAATACTTTCACAAAAAAAAAAAAAGTCAGCAATCTAGGTCAGGAAACTCCAAAGTAGGTACACAGAAAATCAGGGGACACGGAAATTAGGAACTGCGACTTTCAGGTACAAGGCACAAAGAGTGAGCAGGTATTTGAGATCCTAGCGTTCTTTACTGAAGAGTTGTTCAATGAGAGGGTGGTGAAGGTGTGGCCAGGAAGGGATGTGTGACACTAAGAACACAATCACTCTCTGGCACTCCCTTGCACTCAGTGAATCGCACTGTATGAAATAAAAATAAAAATTTGTTGTGTGTCCAAAAACAGAAGATTTGTGTGTTTATGTGCATACGATGTGTGCAATATATGCCAAAGTGTAATATGTTTATTTCTTTAATGCAATTCTCTCTACCTGTGCCCAATGTATGCTTCTCTGTCTGTGTCGCTATGTCTGTCCTCTGCTCCTGGGCCCTGTGCTGTATCTCTGAGAACCTCCTAACACAGGCATTGTGTGTACTGTATATAATATACATTTATTTGAATGGACTTGTTACTTTGGTGTGTTGTGATTTTTTGCTTGTGTTTAGCACATTGCCAGATAACATTGAACATTAGCTTCTTTCCTTTGTAGGTGACATATCTGGCATAGTTTAGCGACTGAAGTGAATGCACTGTGAAGGAAAGAAGGTGTGACACACATTATGAGGCTACGTGTGTTTGTGCAGCCTACGCTTGTTGTCCATTCTGGTACATAGCTTATTGCATAGCTGCACTACACAGACATGGCTACCGTTCGGTAATGCTTTTTGCTTTACCGACTGTTTTACTGTGCATTGTTTATTGTATATTTTATATTAAACAATTGTCATATTTTCAAGCCACCATTTTTTTTATTCATTCTGAAGCAATTTGCTGTAACAGAACAAAGGATTTTTAGAACACCCTGAGCAGAGATGGGTTATATTCTTTGACTGTGCTGTAGTCAAGTTAACCATCACCTGACCATCATACGTGAGAATTACTCTTTGTTTCCATTTATTGTTGCCTATTACTTACTCTTTTAGGCACCCTCTTCTTCTTTGTGTTTTTATATGATCTTCAGCTAGGGGAGGAGAGTGAGTTTCTGAGGAGCAGCCTGAACTTACTTTCTGATTATTTACTGCTAATGTGGCAGTTTACAATCCCAGAAGGTGTGTGTGGCTATGACCTACATAACTAGGATCTCAGCCATCATTTTTTGAGTATCCACTCACAAGGTTTACAGTACAATATGATCCTTTCTCCTCTTCTTCTTTTTATAGCTCTGATTTCATGGCTGAGGCCCAGGCTTCTTATATCTCAAATAGACAGGGGATGCCTTGGATCTCCCCAACAGCAGTATCAATTAAGATCACACCCTTAGGACAATGGTTCCAGATGCATTTTCTGTCTTGTATTATCAAATGTATGTATCAATATTGCTCTCACATCTTTTGATGTCATTTAATTCTGTTCTTCAGGGTTCCCATCACAATCCCCTGAGGCTCACATTTCTTTCATTACCAAACCTGATAAAGACACTACAATTTGTGGCAACTATAGGCCAATTTCTTTGTTAAACATAGACAGCAAACTGTTTTCTAAATGGTAGCAAAACAGACTTCATCTGCAACTTGCCTTCTAGGGTCGCCCGACATAACACTGAGAAGGCTTTTTTCCTTATACATCTTGCCACCAAAGAGTACATTCCAATGATTTTGGTGTTCACAGATGCAGAGAAAGCCAAGACAGGGTTCACTGTCCCTACCTTCCAGCTGTACTTCAAAATATTTGCCTCCGTCTATGCATGTTAACAGTTATTATGAGGCTTTATTCTAATACATCAGCAAGAGTCGGAGCTAATTGTGTTCTTTATGACTCATTTCCCATCACAAATTGTACTATTTGGGGTTGCCCTCAGGTTATATTTATTTTGGCATTAGAGCTCCTTCTTCAATGTATCTGGAATTATTCTCTATTACATGGTCTCCCTGTGAAAAATGGGACATCAAAATTGGCAGGCTACGCTGATGATGTTCATCTTTTTCTTTCTTCCCCTCTGGCCTCAATTCTACCCCTCACGGAAACTTTTAAACTTATATTGTTCTCTGTCTCTTACTTCATTTATGTGGGCTCATACTAAACCTAGGCTTAGGTTCAATATTTTGGCCAGTTGGCCATGTTATGGGAACCTCAGTCTTCCTGACTTATCGCTAAGTTTTTTTTTATTTTCCCCCTAAGCAATGGTCATGTGCTGTTTTTACGTGTTTAGACTCAATCAATCCTTTACAACTTTTATGGATTAATAGGCCAAGTATTCCTACTGATTATCATGTGGTTCTGGGTCATATGCGGAAGACTTGGCATGCTGCTGCTAATGGTGGTTCTTCTTTGGTTCCTTTGCCCTTTCCCCTTTTATCCAGTATCAGAGAATCCTGGCATTATCATGGAAAGTCTTTGGCTCTTGAGGAGAGGGAAATTTCATTCTTTAAGTATTTGGTTTCTGAAACAGGATTTATGTCTTTTGAGGCACTTATACATATGATGGACTTGCATAAGGTAACTTGATGGACCTAAATGCAGGTCCAGCACTGAGTCACAGACTTATTTGGGAAATAATATTCCCCCAGAGAGCTCTCTGATTTTGAAAAACTCTTTGTTAAGCCTTCACACCCAGAATAAAGCCTTGTTGTTGTTTTTCTCTCTCTGAGCTACATCTGACCAGAATAGATGTTTAATTAGTGCTGATTATTATTATATCCATGGAGGTGGAATGTAGAGGTGGAGTTAATTTGTGGTTTATTAATCTGGTCAGAAAATCCTAGTGGCCTCTATACATACATTTTTTTGGGATTTGTTTCCAAAAATACATTTTAATTAGTACTGGCTACCATGTCCACAGAGGGAGACATGATTTGTTGTTGCAGGATTCCACTACCCCAGTCTCCTCCAACCCAAGCATTCAGTGGATGAAGTTTGAGGTCTTGCAGTCCTGTAACAAAGAATCATGTCTGCCTATATGTATATTTGATATCCTTAAATAATTAGACTCATTTTGGAGAACTAATCCAAAAAAGAACTGGTTCATTGTGACCATTAGGATTTTGGCTTTAAAATCTGATGTTTTATCTCTTTTAACCATTAGCCTCACCTTTGCTTATATGGCTAATACAAGTGGACATGACAACTGTGGGGTTAATCTGAGGTCAAGTTAGGGTAGAGAAGGTGGTGGAATGATAGTGTTGTGTTCTTATCGTTTTTAATCCTGGCCTGATTGGAATGTGCCTGATCCAGAATCAAGGGAAGGGAGCAGATATTTGGTCCAGCTATTTCCTTTGCACCTGATTCCCTAAACCAGGGCTAGCTTCACCTCCAGTGGGGTGGAAGAGCTGGCCTTGAACAGGTATATACACCTATGCACTAAGACTCCAAGGGATAGTGCAAGGTGCACAATAAAGGTGTTTATAAAAAAAAAAAAGGACTTGATCTGCCTGTTTGTAGTAGTACATGGTCCCTACACTCTTTACATTGATCCAACAAGTGGCTATCCAGTTCTCCTATTGGTCTTATTGAGAAAGATGACATGCAAAGTTTAGTTGACGCACATCGAACCCAAACTTTTTCTTCCCTCGCAAAAAAGCACTGGATCCCTTGCCGTACAGCTTCCAGAACACTCAAAGCCCATATATATATATATATATATATATATTTTTTTTTTTTTTTTTTTTTCAGAAAGCTGCTTATTTTCTGACCCTTGTTGCTTACTTACTTCATGAACTTCCACTCAACATATTGCAGTGGAATAACAAAGCCTGCTGTCCAGATATAAAAATTGATCAGAAGTTCAGCAGAAATGAATTGATCACTGAGATATACCAAAGAGAGTAGCAAGGAAAATGTACTGACACCATAAAGGTACTAGAAAACACACTCATTACAGGAATGGGGGGAGGGGATAGTTATCAAGCAAGGAGTTTGTTTCAATAAATGTGTGTTATAGGTGAAATAACAGACATAACAAATGCCAGGAGAATCCCTTACAGACCCCTTGCTATGCAATGCATTGCACACCCATTCTGATCCTTAAAGGGTTAACCTGTTGGATTCTAAAGACACTGGAATCCTATATGTAATATAAGAAACTAATATGACATTGCATACCATGGATTCATTGTGTGCTACTTATGCTGGCAGATCTGATAGGCTTTTCTAGATTTATCAGGGCTCATGATACAAGTTTCATTTTTCCTTGTGGGCTGGTAAAAAATGCTTTCCAAATGAAACAAAAAAAGTCCAATCCCATATTGGAGGCATTGCTTGCATTCCAATGCACACATTTAAAACTTCTAAATAATCTCATCAGAGACTGCAGGCTCTACCTCCTGCCAAAAATAGCTGGCAGACTAAAAATTAAAGCCTTTTCCATGTACATTTGTCAAAGCAATAAAAAGTCTGTGATCCACTGCTTGTAATGCACTGCATAAAGTAGTGACTGCAATAAACAGATACCCCAAATGGCTGTTGGCTCCCATTATATTTGTTTATAAATGATGTTTATATTTGTTTATATTTTTATATATTTAGGTCCAATAGCAGATTAGGGTGTGTCTGCATCTATTCCTGCCTGGCAGGTCTAATCTCATTTGTGATAGGTGGCTGCTGATGACCAGTTTGCTGGACTATTTTTCTAGAAAAAGAGTACTAAATAAGTATAATTATATCATCCTTGGTGCTGTACAAATGGAGGAAATACAAACAATGTTACATGCCTATGCCGATGTTAAAGTTCTGCTTTTTAGAGCTATAAATCTCAACATTGAAATTGCACCACTAGCAAATTGATTTGCACGCAATTGCATATACATATGATGGGATAAAGATAAAGAAGGGATTAATGTTTCAGACAAAAAAATGTGCAGCAGAATTTTATAGGCAATACAGGTGACTAAATGGCAACAGTGGTCAGTTGTTTCTTGGGGATTGTTAGTCCAAGCCGCATCCACCTGCAACTTCTGCAGGATATTCACAAGGCTTCAGACACAGATGGAGACCCATAGGATCTCATAAGTGCTTTGTGGGCCAAAGCAGCCTGGTATGGTTATGTTTATTGTCCACATTAATATGTGATGTGTGCACAGGCATTGTCCTTCTACAGCAGAGTGCCAGGAATGTTCTAGAGATGGTTTATACATATGTATCATAACTGGCACTAGAGGTGCACATCTAACATGTAGGATGACAATCCATACCATTATATTCAGAGTTGGTCTGTTGTAGCTTTGGATGATGCCTACTTCTGCATGTAGCTGATTTAGACTCCTGTCCATTGTCTGGTATTGTGATGTTCTAGATAGAACAAGGACTCATCACTGAAGAACACAGATCTCTATTTCTACTTCTGGTGTAGTCAGGCTCAGGACCAATCTCAATTACTTGGCTTGTTTAAAAAAAAGTAGTGGCAAGGTTTAGAATGATCATCTTGCCTATTGAACGTGTCATGCAAGCAGCATTAAATGTTTTTTTTTTTTTACACACCTGTGTCAGTGGCTCTCTGGAGGTCACTATGGAGCATGCTGACTATATTAAAGGGACTATGCAATGTCATTCTTCAGAGCTGACAGTCCTTATGAGCTGTGTTCCAGCACTGTGAGTCAGTGACTAGTTGCTGAGTGATGTGGTGCACTTGATTTTTCCCAACGTGACCAACATCAATGCACAGTTCTGACATCATAGCCAATCTGTGCATCAATGGCTTGAATGGACAATTTAATGATTCATTCTTATTCTTCCGATCAACTATTTAGGATTTTTTATACATCTTTGATTGCTTGTCATCATTCATCATAAAATGAATTTATTAATAGCAGGAGATTTGTTTTAGGTCTTGTACGGCTGCATTACAGGACTTTTGCCTGCTCTTCAAAAGCCCATATTCTTGACCAAAGAACTTATTCAGGTATTGTGTTAATCCACAAAGAGGTCTACATGTTAATACTGTACAGATATGTCTGTAGGAATGAAATTGTTTGAGTGAGAACTTTTTGAGCTAGAGGGAGAAATAGAGTGAGAGAGTAAGGGAGACAAAGAAAGACTGTGTATATGTGTATGTGTTTGCATGTGTGTCCTGAATTTGTATTCTTCCTATCAAAGTCAACATTCAATGAAGTCTTCTCTAGCCCCACACCTACACAGTATATTTATTACACAAACATTGTAAAGGACATGTCTTAACCAACATGTCAAATTCTGACTTGTGAGAATTAAAAAGTGTTCTGAATATATGGAACAACATTCCAGCAGATCTGGTAGATACTAATAGTGTAATTAAAAATGCTTGGGATAGCAAAGCTGTATGTAATGCCAAAGATCAAACAGGGCCAGATGGTTAAGAGCAGATGGGAAAGGACAGGCTGGGTAAGCCAAGCAATGTGTTGTAGTCCCCTCTGATATTCAAAGGGTAAAAAATGTAGATGATAACGTTATACAATTATTAACTTAAAACTGAAAAGCTTCACACAGAATGCTTCCTGACATCTTGCAGTAGATGGCTCTCATTTACTGTGCAAAATGACTCAGGAATACAGACATCTACATAAAGGAACAGAAACAAGAAGAAGCTCAGTCCCTGCCCTACTGTTTGAGACCTACATCAATTCTTACTGGGACAGTAATCTAGCATAATTGGTGCTGTTGATGATTTAGTTCCATACAGAAAATATACATTAAATGAACATTAATAATGCCTAATAATAAGCCACCATTTACTTAAATTTGGAAGAAAACTCTAATGGCCACTATGAATCATTTCTGAGTAAATTAAGCTTTAATTCTTCTGAATATCATAACCACTTAGGCAGACATGATTCTTTGTTGCTGGATTCCTCTCACTTAAAGGGATAGTAATGTTTCATAATAAAAGCAGCTCAAATTAATCATCATAGTATTTGGACCATTGAGAATGTTATTTCAAATCTGTCAGAGTTGTAGTTCAAGAATAATTCAATGACAAAGTATCCCCCTCCGGCCCCTTCTACTGATGTAACAATGCTCAGCTTAGAGCAGCAGGGAGTGTCCAGGTAGATTGCAGAAAGGGGCAATCTTCGATTAAGAGAAGGGAAAAACCTGAAAAACTTGTCAAAGAGGGCAGGGCTTTAATTGTTCTCAAAGGAAGAAGATTGCCCCTGTTGTTATCTGTCTGGACTAGCAACCAGATTCCACATCTGAGGGGAGATGGCTTACACTAGGTAAAAGGTGCGGGAGGGGGAAACTTTATCCTTCAATTACTCTTGAACCACAACTCTGACAGTATTGAAATTGCACTATGGCTCAAATACTATGAAGATTAATTGGAGCTGCTGTTTTTGTAAAACATTACTATCCCTTTAATTTTTTTCAGGAAGGAAGAAGTACCTCAGTGGTTGGAGTTTGGGGTCCCAGAGTCCAACAACAAAGTATTATATCTACCTTAGTGGACATGATTTGCAGTACCAGCATTTTGGGGGACCAGTCAACAAATAGCAGGCCATCAGGATTTTCTGCACTGATTAAGGAAAGCAAATTATAGGAATTCAGCAATGTATGCTGCACACACAGATAAGCATAGTAAAACAGTTTTACATTTAGCAGATATATATTGACACAGATAACATATTTGCACAATATCCACACACGCACACATAGAGATGCACACATGCACACATGCACAGACACATGCACAAATTCACAGATGCACACTATGTATATCTATACCTCTACATCAATGGTGAGTCCAGCTTGAGAGATCTTAGTGCATAGGCCCCAAAGATTATCACATCTTAGTACATAACCCCAATGTCCCCTAATCACTTTTAACCCATGGCCTCCTCAAACAACCCATTTTATGACTCAGCATTGCCCATTCCATATGCGATGACAGCACCTAGAATAAAAATCCTCAACCTCCTATACACTGCATCCACCATTTTTTAGTTTACACACCACAAATACATAACATCCACATTTTTGCTACATAGCCCACATACAAGAGCACTTTTTTCATGTCCCATATCTAACATGCAATGTCATGCCACACCCATAGTAACCTTCCCTCTCCCTTCACACAAGAACACTTCTTGTTTATTTTCCTATGGCCGTCCCTGGGGTGTTAGTAATGTATCAATAATAAATGCACTCTATGACCCGAGGGGGAAGAAAATTCAGGTGCTGTTGTGAATTCTCCTGATTGTGTTGAGGAGCAGAAACCCCCCACCTGTATCACTTAGTCTTTAAGGGACCATAACCCATTTGACTTTACATATTTTCCAAGAATATAATATATGTAGTCAAATATTCTTTATTTATTTTATCTTCACCTATTTTTACATCTTTGTCCTTGACAGTACCATCAAAACAGGATTCAATACAATATTACACTCTCCCTGCAGCTCTGAGTGTTCTGTGTGGTGTTCTCTTTACAATGTTTCTTTTTTACATTGTATTACTCAACCTGCTTTCATGTACCCTGAAAGAAAGCTTTCTACGAACAAATCCAGGGAGTTCCTTGACATTAAAGTATAAAAACATTTGGTAAAGATGAACAAAAAAATAAGTAAAAAGTATAGGCAAATTGACATTACATACACAAACACTGGAATGCTATGTTCTGTGTCTAAACACTAACACAAAGCATCTTTGACTCAAGTAAGTACTGACACTGTCCTTAATTTAAGGCCTCAGAATGTATGGCCACAGGCAGTATGAGACCACCTTCTTTCTCCTCCAGGTGCAATTATTGCAATTGTGAAGTTAATATTTTTTAAAATATAAAAAGGTCTGTAGAGTAGGTCAAAACTTTGAACCTGGGTTGTGCGCACAAATAAACACTTCTCTGTTGAGTACTGAGAGTGTGCCCATGATTTTGTTTATAAGACTATGGCACCCAGGCGCTTGAGAGGACATTAAATATATATATATATATATATATATATATATATATAAAGAAAAAGCCTCATTACATAATTTATGTCTCCCTACTGACAGTCCTGGAGATACAGGGGTTTGATTTTGAAGGCCCCTGCCCACTCCTGTCAAAAATCTCTGCAAGGATTTAGCCCTTCCACAACATCTGCCTGAACACTAAAAAAAAACACCATGGCCAACAAACTCTCTAAATTAAAATACACATGCCCCACTCACAAAATAAAGACCATATACCCAAATACGTGCACCACTCACACTCTTCTTGCAAGCCCTAACCTCAGCTTTGCTCCCAACTCTCAACACACTCCCACAGGTGATCCAGCCTCATGATGCTAAGGATGGTATCAGTGCCGGATTCTTACTCTCAAACCCCAGCCCCTATGCTCACACCTCCTGCCAACTCTCAACACATTACTTCCACTACAGATGGTATAAGTGGCAGATTTTTACACCCACACACTACAAACCGATATTGCCCAGACATCACACATAGCTAATTTTAGGGACACACATTTGAACTCATGGCTGCCCACTATGGGCTGCACACAGGCCCGCTAATCCAACCACTGCAAATAATCTGTCTCACACTGAAGATTCTGCAGATGTACTGCACCACACACACTAAACAAGATGTGGATGAACCTTTACACTACACAACAATGACAACACAAATCATATACATGTTTCTTTTCCCTAAAATGCTCACTGTTTGATGAAAACCCTTGAAAATAACCATTCATTTCAATCAGCATTGAGTAAATTTATCAGGGAATCAAGGTCTGCAGTGGAAACTGGCAAAGGGTCTCCCTCACATTGCAACGTGGTTTTAAATGGCATACACTGAAGGATTGATATTTCTAAGTAAGTTGCACAGTGTTGTGTTAAATTTCCCTAAATCTGTATATATTAATCATAATACAGATCCGAAAAGTATGAAGATAACATGGAATGCAAGGAAGTAGTGGGTCTCCTTCACATCACAATGCACCACGAAGTACAGATAGGGATGCCCCTATGACTATAAATAATAGACAATTAGCTCCTATAGTGTGTATTATGTATACAAAATGTTTGTAGTGCCAGAGGGGTATGCAGCGCATTGCAGAGCAATGCATTGCGTACCTCTCTGCCATTCAAAAGGTTACAATTTTGAGCATCGTGCCTTCACCTATCAGTTGTCATCCAACAGATTACCTCACATCCACTCACTAATAAAGCCAATTAAGTCTGTTAAAAATCACCCTTTTCATGACAACCACTGAAGATGGGTAAGGAGTATGGGAGTTATTAAACTATCGCGTTTCAGCATGTTTACCCTTTCCTTACCTGCCTATCATATAGCTCTGTGTGTATAACTTTGTCTGGATTGGTTCTACATACAGCATTTTTGCTGTACTGTCTCTGTATATATACTTTGTCTCTATCAATATTCTCTGTTCTACATGTGTGTGTGTTGTGACAAGGTGTATGGTAGGATTGTAGAGAGAAGGTATTTAGGACCCAGAATCCTACGTAGCCTCTACCCTTCCACCTGTGCCAAATAGCAGGTAAAATCCCAGGCTACAGAGTTTGTAAAAAGAAAATGGGATTTGACTTGCTGTAAGCAAGAAGTGCAGAGCACAGCAACAATGTAGGTTAAACCTCTGCTATTTTTGTTAGTTTAGAACCTTGAAGTAGAAGGAGAATCTACTACAAGTAAAGTTAGTGCTCACATTGAGATAGGTTTTTATTTGTAGTGTGTTTTTATTTTGTTTTGTAAAACACTGCCTGCTGATTGTGTTTGATGCAAAACAAACCTGCAAATCTTTTTTAAGAACTGTGGACTGTGTGTGAGATCCGAGAAGACTGTGCTAGCTATTCACCCAGGTTTATCATAGTGGGCTTTGTGCATGTGTGTTGAGTATGTGTGTGTGTTGTTGTGTATTGTATGTATTGCGTGTGTAGGTGTTTGGGTATTGCACGTGGGTGGTGTTTACGTATTATGTGTGTGTAGGGTATGTGTGTGTGTGTATGTGTATCTCTCTCTCTCATATATATATATATATATATATATATATATATATATATATATATATATACGTTTTTTTTCATCTTCTACAGCAACATCTGGGTGGCAGAGGTCTCTGCCACAACTCCTTTGGCACTCAAAAGGTTATAATGAATCTGTTTCTCTCTTCCTTTTTTCTCTCTAGATGAAAGGTGTAGAGAATGCTTTCTAGGAAAGTTCCCTAATTATCTGTGTAACAAACTTACTACTACTGTCATCAGCTCTCAGGGGTATAATGTCAGATTTTGGTCAAATGACCAGTTCTCAGTCACACACAAGAACTGCCCAGTACGATCCTGTGCTTTCAATGTGTATACAGATCTGGAAATTACATATGTCCACAAGGAAAGGCCAGTTTTTGGTGTAAAAATTCAGCTGATGCAGAACTTCTTTCAGGGATTATATGTACCATACCCACAATTGCCCGCTTTTTTAGGAGATATTAGGAGTATATACCTCCCAAGTGTCCCTCCTTAGTCGATATTAGGGGTCCATATCTCCTAAGTGTCCATCTTTGGAGATATTAGGGGCCATATCTCCCAAATGTCACTCCTTAGGTGATAAAAGGGTCCATATCTCCCAAGTGTCTCTCTTTAGGAGATAGTAGGGGTCCAATCCTCCCAAGTGTCCCTCTCAAGGAGAAGTAGGGGTCCATTCCTCCCAAGTGTCCCTCTTTAGGAGATAATAGGGGTCCATTCCTCCCAATTGTCCCTCTTTAGGATATAGTAGGGGTCCATTCCTTCGAATTGTCCCTCTTTAGGAGATAGTAGGGTCCATTCCTCCCAAGTCTCCCTTTTTAGGAGATAGTAGTGGTACATTCCTCCCAAGTGTCCCTCTTTAGGAGATACTAGCAGTGTGGGATGCATTGGCCATCTGTTTGCTTATTTTTTTAACCAATGCTTAAGCCTTTGAGTGGCAGAGGGGAATGCAATGCATTGTGTACCCCTCTGCCACTCAAAGGGTTAATGTGAGGCTGAGTACATGACGGGCAACGCTGTACCAAATTGCAAGTACACATTATAGGAGTTCATTGTCAATCCTTCAGTGTTTGCCATTTAAAACCATGTTGCAATGTGAGAGAGACCATTTGCCGGTTTCCACTGCAGACCTTAATTCCCTGGTTAATTTACTCAATGCTAGGTGACCACATTTCCTTCATGCCATTTTGGGACACTGTCAACACGATAGTGGCAAATACTTCTCAGCTCAGTGTGGCTGAGTGGGAAGAGTTACGGGGAGACATCTCTTTAAAGCTTTTACCTGGTGCTAGAGGAGACTCGGTAGCTGCCTTGCTTGTGCTGTTGCCCCTGACCTGTCAAGTGACTGTGTGTAAGCATTCCCAGACTCAACCCACTCACTCATGTAGATCGCGTCTCATGCACCAGCCAATCAATGAGAGAGGAGCATCATGTCAATGCTCCCCACTCTCATTGGCTGACAGTGCATGTTGCTGGAAACAGGCACTGGAGAGTCTGTCCACAGTCCAGGCACAGGTGTCCAGTCTCTGCTCCCTCAGTGCCTCTGCCTCTGAAAGTGGGGTATCACTACAGGCACCAGAGTAATGAGAGAGGCACAGCATTATGCAGCATTGTAGGCAGGCTGTGTGTGTAGCTGGTAGACGAGGCAGAGCTTAACAGACAGTGGCTTCATTCTGGGACTCTTTATTGTCCCAGATGGGGGTGAGTTGGGACACGGAACCAAGACTTGAATTTAGGGACTGTCCCAGACATTCCAGGACACGTGGTCACCCTACTCAATGCCATATGCTCATGCTGTTTGAAATTAATGGGTATTTCCTAGGGGTATCAAAAAATAGTGAGCGTTAGGGTTATCCCCGCCCACTACAGCTTGGGTGCCCACTTATCACTCCAAATTGATTGCAATCATTATACTTATTATGTACAATGTGTGTGTAAGCTGGCCACTGTCTCTGGCAGGATTTGCTGTGCATGCTTAAGTGAGGCTCAGAGGTTATGCATAACTACACTGATAGCCAATAACCCTTTGAGTGCCAGAGGAGTCTGCAACGCATTGTTTAGCAATACATTACGGACCCCTCTGCCCCTCAAAGGGTTAAGGAACAGATGGAGGTTACTTGGAGCGGATTTCAGAAAATCCTGGCAGAGACAGTGACCAGCTCACTGACACAGATGCTCCCACAGAATCATATCTCGCACAGAGACAGATACACACAGATATCCACAATGACACACATGCACACATCAGAATGTCGGCCCTTTGATGAGGGCGACAGTCTGATGTCGCCCTTTTCATTCAGGCAACATTATGATACCGGCAATTTGATTGTCTCCAAATACAGGACCACATTTCAATAGGATACTGTGTAGGTGTGTGCGCTCATGTTTCTTGCGTGTGTGTGTGTGTGTGTGTGTGTGTGTATGTGTGTGTGCATGTCCTTACATGTGTATGTGTGCATATGTCTTCCTTGTGTATTTCTGTTGCATGTGTGCATGTCTGTTGCATGTGTGTGTGTGTGTAGCATGTGCACATCTGTGTGCATGTCTTTTGCATGTGTGTCTCTCACTGTGTGTTTCTGCCTGCATTTTGCATATATCTCTGTATATCACTGTGTTTACATTTTACACACGTACGTACAACGGTAATAACATTGTGGTGTTCTACATGTTGCGCGAGTACATGGATAAAGATTGCTCAGGCGCGTGTAAGGGCACATGCAAGTGAATAAAAATTGTACCTGCACGTTATTCTGTGTGCACTAACAGGGGCATACCTCTTCTTCCTCTCATAATCATGGAGTGAGTGTCTCCCTGTTCTGTGGCCTAACCCCCTTTTCCTGTGTGTGGGTGTGTATGTGATTTCCTCCCACTTCCTGCTTTTCTAATCCCTTCTCCTGTGCCATATGTATGTTTGTGGGTGTGGTTTCCTCCAACTTCCATCTTCCTGCTTTTCTACCCCCTTCCCCTGCATGGGTGCTTCCCAATTCCTGCTTTTCCAACCCATCCTCCTGTGTGGGTGGGTGTTCCCTCCTACTTTGTATTCTCCACCCACCATCTCTTTTTTTATCCCATCTCTCTCTTCCTTGGATGCTTTTGGACTGAGACGGTCAGGTCAATGATTGGGGATTTCTTTCTGTTTGTCTGGTTTAAGGGGGATGGGTTACTGCACTCTTATAATATAAATCTCTGGAATTGTGTTTTATTATTTATATAAATATACTAATTAATTAAAACATGATGGGCAAAAGTCTTAGGCAGGTGTGAAAAAATGTTGTAAAGTAAGAATGATTTCAAAAATAGACGTTACTAGTTTATGTTTATCAATTAACAAAATACATAGTGAGTGAACAGAAGAAAAATCTACATAAAATCAATGTGACCACCCTTTGCCTTCCAAACAGCATCAATACTTCTAGGTACACTTGCACAGAGTTTTTTCAAGGGAAACTATCACCCCAAATAAAGTTCACCCCAAGTATCTGCTGTACTTCTTTGGTATAATTGTTTAATCATACACCTGCCTATATGCCTACAAAATCCCTGACTTTGTGCTAGTGTACCTAGAAGAACTGATGGTGTTTTGAAGGCAAAGGGTGGTCACACCAAATATTGATTTGATTTAGATTTTTCTTCTGTTCACTCCCTATCAGTTTATTTGATAAATATAAACTATTAACATGTCTAATTTTGAAAGCATTCTTACTTTACAGCATGTTTGCACACCTGCCTAAAACATTTGCACATTGCTGTCTATATATATATATATATATATATATATATATATATATATATATATATATATTTTTTTTTTTTTTTTTTTTTTTTTTTTTTTTTTTTTTTTTTACAAATCCCACCACAACTGTGTCCGGGAGGCAAGAGCATCACAATTCATAAGGCAAGCATTTTTGCATATCTGATATGGAGCTAGAGTGCACATTGCATTACTCATCCAATCACACTGTAATAGAAAAAGGTAGGAATAGTTTAGGTAGTGCAGAAATGAGGGTATAAGCTGAAGAATAGAGTGACAACTATAATGATGAGTCCAGCAAGTGTGTTGGCATGTATCAGGTATCAAAATATCTACAAGACTGTGTGTAATCACACAAATAAATCATAATGCAGAAGAGCAACCAGTTTGCAACCGGGAACATTTGCCCTGGAAATGTCCTTGTCTCAACAGGTGTGGTATAAGTATCCCAACTATAGGAGCTACTCAATGCTGATAATCAAAATGGATGCAGTCCATAGTATCGGGCCAATGGGGAAGGGGAGTCTGATACATATCTAAGAGTCTCTGTAATATACATAATAATAGTCTCCATCCCACTACCACTAGGGGTTCTCACAAGATGAAGTCTTAACGTGCCTCTAAGGGGATGGTGCTTTATGGCACAATTTCCAATGGTTTGCTCACTCCAACTCTTCCTTGCCTTTTCTCCCTAGGATCACTAGAGTGATGTCTCAACACAAAAACTACAGGAAGGGGAAATAAAATAAAAGTAAAATAAAGACTGAGCTGATATTGGCAGAAAGTCCTGCCACAAACAGGGCCATGGAGAAGGGGCACTAGTAAATATAAAAAAATAAATATATATGTCTTATTTTAATAAAGTATAACAATAAATGTAACATTAGTAAACACTGACAGCTGCATAAAGGGTCTAAACACATTATAAAATGTGCCAAAATGTATACAGAAAAGAAAATAGACAAGTCAGTAAAAAAAGGGGCCACTTTTTCTTTAGCTATATTAGTAAATGGAGGAAACTGAAGGAAGCATAATGAAATTAAAGTCAGAAATTTGTAGATTAGTGCAGGGAGATAAGGAAATATCTGATTATTTCTGTTTGGTATTTGTTAAGACTGTGAAGGATTCTTGCCGATATAGGCATAGGATACGCATCAAATGCAGTCCCCAGATTCAACTGCCGGTAGTCCACACAGAACTGCGTGGCCTTATCCTTCTTAGGGACTAACACTACTGGGGAGGCCCAGGGGCTGTGAGACTTCTAGATTACACCCAGCTCCAGCATTTCCTCTATCTCCCTTCTAATGTCAACCTTCACCTCCAAGGATACTCTGTAGGCAGCCAGTCTGAGGGGATGGTGATCCCCAGTGTCAACATGATGTGTGACTAGGTGTGTCCTGTCAGGCTTCTCATGGTAAGGTCTAAGTGCCTCAAATAGCTGATCCCTCTGACCCTTTGTTAAGTAGGCATTAACCTGGGATACCTCAATGCCCTCTGGATCCCTGGTTGCAACCAACAAATCAATCAGGGGGTCAGGTTCTTGCTAGTCCCCTGGCAGACTACATATAGTTAACACAGTGGGTTCCCTGTCATAATATGCTTTGATCATGTTTATGTGGTATACCTTTTTCCTTTTCCCCCTTTCATCTAGAGATACCACATAGTTCACATCATTGTCCCGTTGCAGAATGGGAAAAAGACCCTCCCAGGCAGCCTGCAGTTTGTTCTGCCTTGTGGTTATCAGCACAAGCACCTTTTGCCCCACTTCATATACTCGTTCTCAGGCATTACGATCATACCAGTGCTTCTGCTTGGATTTGGAGGTCCTCAGATTCTCACACACCTCTCCCATTAAAAGCCTGCATTTTGTCCTTGAACCATATTACACAGTCCATAACAGATGGCTCTTTGGCCACCAACTCTCCATACCACTCCTCTCTAATGAGAGCCAGGGGACCATGCACTCTATGCCCATAGATGAGCTCAAACAGGGAAAAACCTGTGGATTCCTGCTGCACCTCCCTATAAGCGAACAGGAAGTATGGCAGGTATTGCTCCCAGTCCATCCCCTTGACTCTACAAATGTCCTCAGCATCTGCTTTAGGGTCCCATTAAATCTCTCACACAAACCATTCATCTAGGGGTGGTAGGGGCTGGTCAATATATGCTCTACCTGCACCCTTTTACAGAGAGACTGCATCAGATCCGAGGTGAACTGGGGGCCTTGATCGGTCAGCATTTCTCTGGGAAATCCCACACAGGAGAATATGCCTGATAGGGCATCGGCCACCTTGTCAGCCCTATTAGATCACAGCTTCAGCCTCTGGGTAGCGAGTGCATAATCCACTACAATCAGGATATACCTTTTTCCTGAACAAATGGGAATAGCTAGGGGCACTATAATATCCACCACTATCCTCTCAAACGGTTCCTCCACAATGGGAGATATTAGAGGGGGCCTTACCCACATCCCCAGATTTTCCCACCCTCTGACACTCGGGGCAGTAGCGGCAATAATTTGCCACTTAGTCCGCAGCACCCCTAGGTGCCCAGCCATGATCCACCTTCAGCAACTGGTCCCAGTACCGCTGGGGCACCACCAACTGTCTTTCTGCTAACAGAGCTCTTGCCCTGCATTGGGGATAGTTTCCCTGTATAACCTTCCCTTATCCCAGTACTATCGCTCCCTATCCCTGTCTGAGGGTGGCTGTCTAGCACTTTCCCTCAACACCTCTAACGTGGGATCTGTCTGCTGGGCCTGCTGGAATTCGAGGGTCTGCGCCTCAGTCTCAGAGTTAACCAGGTGCTCTAAAACAGATTCCTACCCTTGAGCTACTGGATGGGAGGGTGACACTGAGTGAGACTCCCTGGTTTCCCCATCAGTGTACACCCCTGCGGACACATGCTCTGAGTCAACAGGCTGAGTCAGCCCTTGCCCCTTACTCTGGGAGGACTGCTGCCGGGTTACTACAGCTACGTTTGAGGCCTCTGTCTCTTCCCCGCTTTCACTCCAAGGAAAGCACACATGCAGGGCCCTGGGAACTAGTTGATTCTGACACAGATGAACACTCGCTCACCCTCTGCCCCTCCTCCCAGTCACCCTGTTTCCCCAAATCTTCACACAGCACCTCAGACACTCCTGGGTCAGTCACAGACGGGCACATTCTGCCCTACCTCCCAGTGAAACAATCTTGGTGAACTTTTGCGTACTGCCCCTTCCACAGTAGGGCCCCTGTGTGGTTGGGGTTGGTCACAGGTATCATTATCAGGCACATACTGTGATAGCAATCTACCTAAATCAGTACCCAGTAATACATTTGTAGGAATGTTATTAGATACCCCCACATTTCTCAGACCTTTCTCCGCTCCCCAATCCAAATACACTCATGCCATTGGCACTGCAAGACGTATTTCCCAATCCCTTTTACTGGTAAAGTCCTGCCCGGAATGAAGTCCTCAGAGCGCATCAGCTCTGGACTCACTAGAGTCACCCAGGCCCCAGTGTTCCTGAGTCCAACAGTTACTTTTGTTCCAACTGTTATCGGTTGCAGGTTCACATTGTTGCTGACCTATGATTTAGTCACGAACAACACAGAAGATGGTGCTCCTGCAGGGTGACCCCCTCTAGATGAGGGTGCAGGCCTCCTTCTCTCTGGGCAGGTAGTACTAAGGTGCCCCACTGTATTGCAAATAAAACATCTGCAGTTGTCACCATGCGCGAGGTGGCACTAGCTCCCCCTCTCCCTGAGGTAGAAGCTGATGCAGAAGATGGCACAGTAGACCATCTCCTGGCAAAGCTGGTCTAGTGCTGCTTTGGACTGTGCCTGATACTCCATTTAGCAAACTGGCGATAATTTTTCTCCTGTACCTGACACCAAGATAATTCTTGTATCTATTAATTTGTTGCAATTTATGGAGTCTGTACATAGGTCACACTTGCTACTTATCACTCAGCCTTATAGACTTCATAAATTCCCACCCACCACTGTATTGGTGCTAGTCATGTTGGTACTGTTATTGCAGGATGTGCTTTCCCATTCCAAATATGTACACCAGGAGGCCGGATTATCAATCTGTGAGATGTTATTAAGGTATATTTTAGATATGACCCAGAAGACAGTGTCTCTTGACTGCTAAAAACAATTAGCACATCCAACAAATTAGTTATCTGTGTAGGGATGCTGCCAAATGGTACCTTAGCCAGTTAGTTTAGGTTAAAGCCAGACTGAGAGGCACTTTAGCAGTGATATTTCACACCTTGCAGAGGGGTCCCAGCTTCAAAAGGAATGTAAAACCTTCCAAGATCACCCTCCTATACAACCAAATTAACCCCTCTCAAGCTGAAGTTGGTTATACCTCTACCCAGAAGTGGATGAATGTATGCACTACACATTGTTGTGACACTTTGGACACATCATCATCTGCCTGGGTATAAGGCCCGATACTGGTAAATGCAGGCAATTACTAAGATTTAAAGCCCTACTGCTCAGACAGATTCTGGGACTTACCAATTTCTTGGGCAAGATTCTGCCAGATCTATCCACCATATTGCACCCAGTGACTGAACTTCTGATGATGTTGCTTGGTCCTGGGGTGAGCCCCAAGAGAATGCCCTGGAGCAGGTAAAGAAGATGCTAGTGTCTGCACCTGTTTTAACATTTTACGACTGTTCCAGGAAAACAGTAGTCAGTGCCGATGCTAGTTGCTATGACCTGGAGGCTGCTCCGTTACAGGAGCATGAGGGTGAGATGAACCCACTGACCTTCTGTTCACAAACCCTTACGGATACCAAAAGGTGATACACCCACATTGAGAAGGAGTGTCTGGCAGGGGTGTGGGCCTGCAAGCAATTTGAGCAACACATACTGGGATTGGAATGTTTCAGTCTGGAAACTGATCACAAGCCCCTGGTGCTCTTGATTTACTCCTTTGACTTGGATAAAGCCCCCACAGACTAACGGGGTGGCTGAGAGGGCAGTCCAGATGGCAAAGTTTATTATGAAGCAGCAAGATCCGTACCGGGCTCTGATGAGTTCTTTGTAATGAAATAACACATTTTGTGGTAATCATTTTTTTACATAGTTTTCAACCACTTCATTTGTGCAGATCATTTTTCCCTATATAACTGCAGAAAAGTACAACAAATTCTATACAACTACTTTTTCTTATTAAAATATCATATGAGTAGGCTTTTTATATTTTTATATCGGTTTGCATATATACTATATGGTTTCATTTATTTTGCAAATAAACTAAGAATGGGAGAGAAAAATTAAGATTCAGGAAGGAAGCAGAGAGCCTTCAAGGGGTTAAATGTCATCATTATGTGATCTTTTCTCACTATTGTCATTAAACCCTTTAAGGACCAGATTGGTATGGAAAGTATTGCTTAAAGGGATAGTAATACTATGCAATACTATGTTGTAGGGTTTATCCCCCTGAGTAAAACAAGAGTACTCCCACCGCTGAAAGGTGTTTCATTCAAAAGTTATTAATTTTCAAATTTGAATTTTTTAGGTACAATATCACAGTGTCCTGAAATTGTACAGTGGCGACCATAAATCTCCATAGGATGGTGTAGCAACAGCGCCACTGTACAATTTCAGGCCACTGTGATATTGCACCTAAAAAATTCAACTTTGAAAATTAATAACTTTTGAATGAAACACCTTTCAGCAGTGGGAGTACTCTTGTTTTACTCAGGGGGATAAACCCTACAACATATTTTTTTTTTACATTTTAAGTATTACTATCCCTTTAAGAATGTGTTGCACACCCCTTTAGACATTAAAGGGTTAAGTGGTGACAGAAGGGAACAGAGCAGGGCCATAATGCATCCAGGAATAGTAAGTACATTCATCCACTGAAGCAATAAGCTAAAGCCTACTCTGACATGGAGCAGGTTTGAACTAATCACGCCAATGCCAGAATGAAATAGTTTTATAGTTGCATGAGTTATAGCCCCGCTCTGCTCCCTCCTGTCATTGCATACATGACAGGAGGGAGAAGTGATCATATAGTTAGGACAAACTGACACAGAAGCAGTGGGGTGCAAGGAGCTGCATCAGAGGATATTATAATAGCTTAAGGTAGCTCAGAGGTTGCTCTTCTCATGCGGTCCAGTGGTGCATGACGCTCTTCCACTGATAACATGACGTGTGTTGCCCAGCCTAAACTTCTGATGCTGCGCTGAACTGTGTGAAGAATAAATGAGGAGATAATGGATTGTGAAATAAGCTCTGCTCTTTAACCCCCTTGGCTGCTATAGACATCTCCAACACATTGCAAAGTGAAGTCTTGTCAACCTTCTGAACACTGAGTAACACTTTGATCAGCAATATATTATGACCCCTCTAACACTCACAGGATTAAGTGCCATGTGAATTAAGATAAATGGGGCAATTTTGGGGAAAACCAAGTGCTCCTAAGGGACAAATAAAAGTTTCCATTACTATATTAAACAATGAGTTGGAAACCTCTTTATCACTGAAAGTGAAAAAAGCCCCATTTAAATTAAAGGGAATTTTGGGGAATGTGTATTTTCCCCCTTATGGTACAGCTGGTTTATCTCAGAATTGCTCCACATTTGACTGTGCAAATGACCCGGGGGGTTTGAGTGGGTATCTTATCTGTCACTGGGACCTATTGTCCTTGCAGACCGGATATTGTGTGCTCTCAATATTTATACCCTCAATATATTAGATTTTGAAGGCACTTTATACATTACAGAAGTCAGTGGTGGACAAGAAGCAGCCCTGAGGCTTCATGTGGCCCTCTCAGACTTTTATTGCAGCCTACAGTTTGCTCTATAATACAGTGAGAAGAGAATACAGTGTCTCTCCACCATATCACACTGTATACATCATCAGCACACCTGGGAACTCTTAGGGTTTTGACTCAAATGTCAGGGTCAAATTCTCACTGTGTTACAGTTCAGTGTGTTACCTGCTTTATGAGCTACACCAGGAAACTGCAGCTTTAGTCTAAACTTGTGCCATTCATACCAGAAAAGCAAAGGCAGAGGTCCTGCTTGTCTTGAGTGTGTTCAGGCAGCGATGCCTCTAATTTATATAATCTTAAAGGGCAATTGAAGAATGACTGAAGGACCTCTGGGTTAGAGTAAGCAGGAATGTATCAACTATAATCTATATTATAAGAAGGGCTAAGGGTTAAAGGGACAGTAATGTCCCATAAAAAATTCTTCTACTTTTGTAGATGTTATAAAAATAAACTATGTGCCACAAATCCTATCTCTCAAACTGCTATGGTTTGAGAGATATTCACAGTGAAAGTTCCCTACTCCCTCCCCTTCTCCTGATGTCAGCTGTAAAGCTGACAGCAGGAGATTAAAGTTGGCCGACTTGAGGAGGCTCTTCAGCAGTGCTGAAATCGCATTATTTAAAAAGAATTACTTTGAACGGACTACAAAGTGTGCTTGCAAACCAGGCGCTGACGTCAGGAGAAAGGGAGGGCGGGGGGAACTTTCAGTGCGAATATTTCTCAAACCATAGTGATTTGAGGGGTAGGATTTGTGGCCCATAGTTTATATTTTTTTAAAAAATTTTATGGGACTATAGTGTCCCTTTAATATTCCAAGAATGATCATCAGTTGGAAAACAAACTCATATGGCTTTTATCTTGATGACACCCAAAAATATATTTCCTCCCCATATTGTTTTACGTCATGGCTCAAGCCTTCAAATGCTTGTGTTGTATCTCCCCTTGGATCTCTCTTCTCTATTCTCTAATTTTATCCATAACTGGATTAATCATTTCTCATCTACTTGCTCATCCCCCCTCACTCTCCCTCACATTTAACAACTCAACCATTACATCTACCTCACCGGTTCACTGACTTGGGGTTATCTTCAAGTTTATCTCCCACATACAATAACTCTCTAAACATTTTTCCATCTTCCCATAAAAACATTGTGTGTTCAGCTCAGATTTCTGCTGAATTGATAGGGCACAGCTGTTAATCTATGATCAGAAATCCAAGGAACGGCTAGACATAATTCTCTGTCATTTTCGCTCGTACCTCAGTAAGAAAGCTTGATTACTAATGGGCTGGAAATACGGTATATTCTGTTCGCAAACAAGTGTCGCTGCATCTCTCTGAAAACATTATGAACAGTGATGTATTGCTCAGCCTTAAATAATTGGCCACCCCTGCCTTACAGCATCCATTCAAATACACTTACACTGTTCCACCTTGACCCCTTGGATGCTAGAGAGGTCTCCAATTAATTGCATAGCATTCAAGGGGTTAATGGTTGAGAAATTTTTAACCATAATGTGTGGCCCTTTGGTAAACTTGAGGACCACATCCTCAATGGTGAATCTAGTTACCTATTACTGATATAAGACATTTTAATGTGACAAGTTAATTTTAAAGGGATTATGTTAAAATAATGTGTAATACCACAGAAATATGTCCTAACATCTCTCTGTAACCACAAGTACTTAGTAAGTGATGCTGTGACAACCAAATGCCTAATTGAAAGAGAAAATGCATGAGACACTCCTGCCATGATGTGTCAGGTAGGAAGATGTATTTCACTTTCCTGTGATGTAGAAGACAAGTGAGAAAGCAGATCACTCTTGACAAACTGACAATGAAGTTATTATGTCTGAATTCCAAGGTCTAATTTTCATATTTATAAAACATTTCATTAGATCAATAGTGATACATATAGTTACAAAGCTTAACCCTTGAGTGTCCGAGAAGTTCATTCGCTGGAAACATTTGTAAATGCTATAGTAAGCTAATGAACAAATAAATGTAAATTCATCTATGTTGTTTTATGATGTTATTTGCGCTTTAATCTCATACTTCTTTAAATGTGCTAATAGTAAGTTGGTACATAAATGTATAGATGTGATTGAAATTTTACTATGACCCAATACATTTGTTTGATGATGATACAAAGCCTTAAAGGGATAGTAATACTTCGTTTTAACTTTATTTTATTTTGTAGGCATTAAGAAAACATGAAGAATGATATAAGTTTTATCTCTCAAACCTTTATGGTTTATGAGATATTCACAAACAAAGTTTCCCCCTCTCGCCCCTTTTACCTAGTGTAAGCCATATCTTCTCAGATGTGGAATGCAGTCCATAGACCAGACAGATAACAGAAGGGGACAATCTTCTTCCTATGAAAACAATGAAATCCCTGCCCCCCTTGACAAGCTTTTCAGGTTTTTCCCTTATCTTAATTGAAGATTGTCCCTCTCTGCAATCTACCTGGGCACCTTCCTTCTGCTTTGGCTGAGCAGTAAAAGGGGCGGGAGGGGGACACTTTGCTTGTGAATATCTCTTAAACCATAAAGGGTTGAGAGATAAGACTTATATCATTCTTCATGTTTTTTTAATGCCTACAAAATAAAATAAAGTTAAAATGAAGTATTACTATCCCTTTAACTCATTAAGAAGAAGAACAGAAGGGTGGGTGCTACTAATCCATTAAAGTGGAACATCCCCCTGCAATACTTAGGTGGCAACTAGCTTAATAATAATTATTTTACCTCTAAAAAGTAGCTGATTGTAAAAAAATGCATTTTTTTCAAACCTCCATGAATACAACACAGTATTTATAATTTTGTAGACTGTCTGCTACACTGATGTCAAATTAGGAGGCATTCACGCTGCCCCTACTCTGTGGACCCACGGTGTCAACAGGCATAGATGCTACTTTTCCAAACACTGAATTATAGCAAAACAAATGATAGAAGGAGGTGCAAGACCACACTATACTTCACATAATACTCAAATATACAGAACACATACTTTAAGTGTACTCACTAATCATACCGGCTGGCCTTAATCAAACCACATGCCTCCCAACATTTCAAATGGCCGGAGAGGGATGTACTTGTTTTAGATGGTGTTATTGGGGTGTGGCTAGTATGTCCGTCATTACTGAGAAATTTTAGGTTATTTTATGACCTACTGCCACCTCTTTGTGTGATTTAGAGCAAGACCAAAGTATTCTATTTACATAGACTAATTTATACACACATATACTGAGCTTTATAGACATGGAATAATGATATACACATACATACACCACATAGTCTCCTAAAAGAGGGACACTAGGGAGGGAAAGAGGGACAGGGGGATTTCGGTCTGAAAGAGAGACTGTCCCTCCTAAATAGGGACACTTGGTATGTATGAAGCCAGTATAAAACATGCAGAGTACAATTCCCCACCCTGCTCAATAATACCATTGTAGGAAAAGATAAACTGGATCCACTATCGTATAATATGTTTTATTGTAAATAACCAATAAAATAAAATTGTGCATATGCAAAAAAACACAAAAAATCATTCTGACGTGTTTCTAAGCTCACATCCTGTTCATCAGGAAAATATATAATTTAACAATGTAGTACTCTTTAGTAGTGTTGAGCGAGCATGCTCGGCCGATGCTCGGATCGGCTCGAGCATCGCTCTGCTCGGCACATGGCGGTACTCGTACGAGTACCGCATGTGCTCGCCCGCCATGTTCGGATCTCCTCCCCGCACGTTTTGCGGCTGCTGCGCAGCCAATAAACGTGCAGGGAGGCTCTGACATCGGTGTAATGCCAGCAGCCATGTTGGCTGCTGGCATTACACTGATTGGCTGGCCAGAACCCGTGGTCGGGTGCTGTATAGCACCTGACCAGCGAGTTCGGCTCAGTCTTAGCCAGGGAGAGCTGAGGATAGGAAGGGAAAGTCAGTGTAGGGAGGAAAAAAAGCAAAATTGTGAAAAAAAGAACCAAAAGTCCTTTTTAGGACTACTGTGTGTGGGGGCAGCAGGTTATTTTGTGTGGGGGGGGGGAAAAAAAAAAAAAAAAAAAAATATATATATATTCTGTTTAGTGTGCAAAGTTGCAGATTAGAGCACATTCTGTTTAGTGTGCACAGTTGCAGATTAGAGCACATTCTGTTTAGTGTGCAAAGTTGCAGATTAGAGCACATTCTGTTTAGTGTGCAAAGTTGCAGATTAGAGCACATTCTGTTTAGTGTGCAAAGTTGCAGATTAGAGCACATTCTGTTAAGTCTTCAAACTAAAATATCAAAGTCACATATTCCATTCAGTGTGCGTCGCCGCAGTTTAGCAGCACATTCTGTGTACTGTGCAGAGTTGCAGAATAGGAAGAAATACTGTTAAGTCTTCAAACTAAAATATCAAAGTGACATATTCCATTCAGTGTGCTTCGCCGCAGTTTAGCAGCACATTCTGTGTACTGTGCAGAGTTGCAGAATAGGAAGAAATACTGTTAAGTCTTCAAACTAAAATATTAAAGTCACATATTCCATTCAGTGTGCTTCGCCGCAGTGTAGCAGCACATTCTGTGTACTGTGCAGAGTTGCAGAATAGGAAGAAATACTGTTAAGTCTTCAAACTAAAATATCAAAGTCACATATTCCATTCAGTGTGCTTCGCCGCAGTGTAGCAGCACATTCTGTGTACTGTGCAGAGTTGCAGAATAGGAAGAAATACTGTTAAGTCTTCAAACTAAAATATCAAAGTCACATATTCCATTCAGTGTTCGTCACCGCAGTGTAGCAGCCTATTCTGTGTACTCTGCACAGTTGCAGAATAGGAAGAAATACTGTTAAGTTTTCAAACTCAAATATTAAAGTCACATATTCTATTCTGTGTTCGTCACCGCAGTTTAGCAGCCTATTCTGTGTACTCTGCACAGTTGCAGAATAGGAAGAAATACTGTTAAGTTTTCAAACTCAAATATTAAAGTCACATATTCCATTCAGTGTGTGTCACCGCAGTTTAGCAGCCTATTCTGTGTACTCTGCACAGTTGCAGAATAGGAAGAAATACTGTTAAGTTTTCAAACTCAAATATTAAAGTCACATATTCCATTCAGTGTGTGTCACCGCAGTTTAGCAGCCTATTCTGTGTACTCTGCACAGTTGCAGAATAGGAAGAAATACTGTTAAGTTTTCAAACTCAAATATTAAAGTCACATATTCCATTAAGTGTGTGTCACCGCAGTTTAGCAGCCTATTCTGTGTACTCTGCACAGTTGCAGAATAGGAAGAAATACTGTTAAGTTTTCAAACTCAAATATTAAAGTCACATATTCCATTCAGTGTGTGTCACCGCAGTTTAGCAGCCTATTCTGTGTACTCTGCTCAGTTGCAGAATAGGAAGAAATACTGTTAAGTTTTCAAACTCAAATATTAAAGTCACATATTCTATTCTGTGTTCGTCACCGCAGTTTAGCAGCCTATTCTGTGTACTCTGCACAGTTGCAGAATAGGAAGAAATACTGTTAAGTTTTCAAACTCAAATATTAAAGTCACATATTCTATTCTGTGTTCGTCACCGCAGTTTAGCAGCCTATTCTGTGTACTCTGCACAGTTGCAGAATAGGAAGAAATACTGTTAAGTTTTCAAACTCAAATATTAAAGTCACATATTCCATTCTGTGTTCGTCACCGCAGTTTAGCAGCCTATTCTGTGTACTCTGCACAGTTGCAGAATAGGAAGAAATACTGTTAAGTTTTCAAACGCAAATATTAAAGTCACATATTCCATTCAGTGTGTGTCACCGCAGTTTAGCAGCCTATTCTGTGTACTCTGCACAGTTGCAGAATAGGAAGAAATACTGTTAAGTTTTCAAACTCAAATATTAAAGTCACATATTCCATTCAGTGTGTGTCACCGCAGTTTAGCAGCCTATTCTGTGTACTCTGCACAGTTGCAGAATAGGAAGAAATACTGTTAAGTTTTCAAACTCAAATATTAAAGTCACATATTCCATTCAGTGTGTGTCACCGCAGTTTAGCAGCCTATTCTGTGTACTCTGCACAGTTGCAGAATAGGAAGAAATACTGTTAAGTTTTCAAACTCAAATATTAAAGTCACATATTCCATTCTGTGTTCGTCACCGCAGTTTAGCAGCCTATTCTGTGTACTCTGCACAGTTGCAGAATAGGAAGAAATACTGTTAAGTTTTCAAACTCAAATATTAAAGTCACATATTCCATTCTGTGTTCGTCACCGCAGTTTAGCAGCCTATTCTGTGTACTCTGCACAGTTGCAGAATAGGAAGAAATACTGTTAAGTTTTCAAACTCAAATATTAAAGTCACATATTCCATTCAGTGTGTGTCACCGCAGTTTAGCAGCCTATTCTGTGTACTCTGCACAGTTGCAGAATAGGAAGAAATACTGTTAAGTTTTCAAACTCAAATATTAAAGTCACATATTCCATTCAGTGTGTGTCACCGCAGTTTAGCAGCCTATTCTGTGTACTCTGCACAGTTGCAGAATAGGAAGAAATACTGTTAAGTTTTCAAACTCAAATATTAAAGTCACATATTCCATTCTGTGTTCGTCACCGCAGTTTAGCAGCCTATTCTGTGTACTCTGCACAGTTGCAGAATAGGAAGAAATACTGTTAAGTTTTCAAACTCAAATATTAAAGTCACATATTCCGTGTAAGATGAAGAAGGCGGGTAAAAAGGGACGGGGAAGTGGACGTGATCCTGATAGTTCAGGGCGCGGGTCAGGACGCGGAGAAACTGTGCCTGGTGCCAGAGCACAAGAAAGAAAGACATCCACCATACCTAGCTTCATGTCTAATTTTACAGGGCGTCGCAGGACATCACTCTCGAGGTCCGACCACTGCGAACAGGTGGTCGGTTGGATGACAGCTGATACTGCTTCCAGTCGGTTAAGCACCACCCTGTCTTCCACCAAGTCCACTCTCAGTAGCCAAGAGTCTGGTCAACATAATCCTCACTCTGATCATCCTTCCTCCCACCATACACGGTCTGGTCAAAGAAGTGATCCCACACTGGGATATAGTGAGGAGCTCGTCTCATCACCAGTCCTTCATTTGACCCTCTCTCCAAGCACGCTTGCAGAGGAACATGACATCTTGTGCCCTGATTCACAACCTCTAGAGGGTACCCAATCACAAGAAGATGACAGATGTGAACGGCATTTAAGGTCAAAGGAAGTAGTGGATGATGATGATGATGATGAGACACAGTTGCCATTAAATCAACCACTATTTCCGTCTCAAGACCTTGTTGAGGAGAATGTTATACAGTTGTCAATGACTGAGTATGTGGTGGGATCAAGACATGAGGAGGATGATCAGAGTGAGGAAGTGGAGGAGGACTTGGTGGACGATGAGGTGACTGACCCCACCTGGGAAGGTGTAGAGCCGAGCGATGACAGCAGTCCTGAGGGTGAGCCATCTGCAGCACCGCAACAGGCTGGAAGAGGCAGTGGTGTGGCTACAGAAAGAAGGCGGACCGCACCAAACCGGCCCGCAAATGTTCCACGGAGCACCCCCTTGCGTAAATCTACCTTGCCAAAGGGTAGGTGTTCCGCGGTATGGCGTTTTTTTAAGGAAAGTGCGGACGACAAAAGAATTGTAGTTTGCAACCTGTGCCACACCAGAATGAGCCGAGGCATGAACACTAGAAACCTCACCACCACCAGCATGATCCGACACATGGCATCCAAGCACCGTAGTAAGTGGGAGGAACGCCTGGATCGCCCATCTGTGTCTGCAGGCCACACCACTGCCTCCTCTTCCCCTGTTTTCGGTGCCGGCCAATCGCCTGTCGAAGGCGCAGGCCCGCATACCTCCCGCCCTGCACCTGTACCATCTGAAGCACCATCAGCGACCACATCCACTTCCCTGTCCCAGCGCAGCGTCCAAATGTCGTTACCCCAGGCATTTGAGCGCAAGCGAAAATACCCAGCCACCCACCCACAGGCCATAGCACTAACCTCACACCTTTCCAAATTACTGGCCATCGAAATGCTGCCATTTAGGCTTGTGGACACTGAGTCCTTCCGCAGCCTGATGGCAGCAGCTGTCCCTCGGTACGCGGTCCCCAGCCGCCACTACTTTTCCCGGTGTGCCATCCCCGCATTACACCACCATGTGTCCCGTAACATCACCCGTGCCCTGACCAACGCAGTTACTGGGAAGGTCCACTTAACGACTGACACATGGACAAGTGCTTGTGGCCAGGGACGCTACATTTCCCTGACGGCACACTGGGTGAATGTCGTGGAGGCTGGGAGCGACTCGGACCCTGGGATGGCACGGGTGCTACCCACGCCGAGGATTGCGGGCCCTACCTCCATCAGGGTTTCCGCCAGCACCTACGTTATTGGCTCCTCCTCCTCCGTTTCCACCTCCGAATTCTCTACACGCAGCGCCACTCCCCCATCAGCCAGTAGCTGGAAGCAGTGTAGCACTGCAGTGGGGAAGCGTCAACAGGCCGTGCTGAAGCTGATCTGCCTTGGGGACAAACAGCACACGGCCTCAGAGCTGTTGCAGGGGATTAGTCACCAGACCGAGCAGTGGCTCTCGCCACTCAACCTGCAAGCAGGCATGGTTGTGTGTGATAATGGGCGTAACTTGGTGGCGGCTTTGGAGCTCGGCAAGCTCACACACGTACCATGCCTAGCGCATGTATTTAATTTAGTGGTGCAGCGATTTCTAAAAACCTACCCCAATGTGCATGATCTCTTGACCAAGGTGCGCCGCGTGTGTGCACATTTCCGTAAGTCATCTACAGCTTCGGCCGGCCTGTTGAAGCTGCAGCAGCGCTTACAATTGCCAGCTCACCGGCTGCTGTGTGACGTGAGCACGCGCTGGAACTCCACCTTCCACATGTTGGCCCGGCTTTGTGAGCAGCAGAGGGCAGTAGTGGAGTACCAGCTGTTACACGGTCGTCGCCTCTCCGTTCAACTTCCTGTAATCAGAAGTGAGGAGTGGGAATGGATGTCAGACCTCTGTGAGGTTTTACGCAATTTTGAGGAATCGACACAGATGGTGAGCGGCGATAACGCTATTATCAGTGTAACCATCCCACTTCTGTGTCTACTGAAACGCTCGCTGCTCACAATTAAAACCGACGCTTTGCATGTGGAAGAGGTGGAAATGGGGGAGGAAGAGCTTACACAAGGTGATAGCCAGAGCACCCTCACTTCGTCTTCTCAGCGACAATTGGAGGAGGAGGAGGAGGAGGAGGAAGACACGGTTGCCTCCGCTACAGAGGGTAGCCATGGAACTTTAGTTCCATCTCTTCAGCGTGGGTGGGCAGAAGAGGAGGAAGAGGATGAGGATATTGAGAGTCATCCTCCTGGTGAGGACAGCGAAATCTTGACTGTTGGTACTCTGGCACACATGGCTGACTTTATGTTAGGCTGCCTTTCCCGTGACCCACGCGTTATACGCATTTTAAACAACACGGATTACTGGGTGTTCACCCTTCTGGACCCCCGCTACAAAGAGAATTTCTCATCTCTCATTCCTCCGGTGGAGAGGACAAGCAAAATGGTGCAATACCAGAAGGTTCTTGTTGAAAAATTGCTCCAAAATTTTCCATCTGACAACGCTGGCGGCAGAGTACGTGCTACCTTGGCCAACCGAGAAGGGGAGAAAAGGGGAGCACACAGCAGTTCCGACAAAGGCAGGGCAACACTCTCCAAGGCGTGGGACACCTTCATGACACCCCGCCAGCACCCTCACCCTGATGCGCAGCCTAGTGTCACAAGGAGGGAAAAGTTTTGGAAGATGGTGAAGGAGTACGTAGCAGACCGTGTCAGCGTCCTCAATGATCCCTCTGTGCCTTACAACTACTGGGTGTCCAAGCTGGACACGTGGTATGAACTGGCACTCTACGCCTTGGAGGTGCTGGCCTGCCCTGCCGCCAGCGTTCTGTCTGAGCGGGTATTTAGTGCTGCTGGTGGCATCATAACAGATAAGCGTATCCGCCTTTCCACCGACAATGCTGATAGGTTGACACTTATAAAAATGAACAAGGCCTGGATTTCCCCTGACTTCTCCACTCCACTGGAGGAAAGCCCCGGGGGAACATAAACTCACTTTACATATATTATTTACAATGATGGGAATACTCTGTATTCCCATTCACCCCTTCCACCCAAAAAACGGGTATATGGTTGACTCTTAATCTTCTCATCCTCCTCCTCCTCTTCCATATGCCCTGGGATATAATTTTTATATAGGGCCAGCTAACCAGCGGGCCCTGTGATATAATTTTTATATAGGGCCAGCTCACCAGCGGGCCCTGTTTGACAATTTTTATATAGGTCAGCTCACCAGTGGGCCTTCTCATATAATGTTTTATTGGGTCAGCTCTCTAGCGGGCCCTCTCATATAATGTTTTATAGCGTCAGCTCACTAGCGGGCCTTCGCATATAATGTTTTATAGCGTCAGCTCACTAGCGGGCCTTCGCATATAATGTTTTATAGCGTCAGCTCACTAGCGGGCCTTCGCATATAATGTTTAGGATGGTCAGCTCTGCAGCAGACCCTCACCCATAATGTTTTAGA
This sequence comes from Rhinophrynus dorsalis, assembly GCA_037306005.1. Lineage (NCBI taxonomy): Eukaryota > Metazoa > Chordata > Amphibia > Anura > Rhinophrynidae > Rhinophrynus > Rhinophrynus dorsalis. The sequence goes on from CM074722.1 coordinate 309,064,014, forward strand.
TGGTCAGCTCAGCGCACGTTTCCCTCTTAATCATGGCCTCAGTTCAATAAAATCAAGGAAATTTTTGGGAGAATTTGCCTCTGCGCACGTTTCCCTCTTAATCATGGCCTCAGTTCAGAAAATCAAGGAAATTTTTGGGAGAATTTGCCTCTGCGCACGTTTCCCTCTTAATCATGGCCTCACTTCAGAAAATCAAGGACATTTTTGGGAGAATTTGCCTCTGCGCACGTTTCCCTCTTAAACATGGCCTCACTTCAGAAAATCAAGGAAATTTTTGGGAGAATTTGCAGATGATATACAAGTAAATATACAGCAAATATTGTTTGGTAACAATTTTTCGCCTAAAGTCGTTTTTATTTTCCTTTTTGTGTGTTTTATGGTCAGTCTGTAAAAATGGCGTACTACGGGCGAAAGATCGTTCCCAGCAGCGATGTTGGAGTCCAAGATGCATCCAGACATCCTCCCTATGCTGTCCCTGAACCATTTCTGTGGTGTTTCCATCCTTTTCTGCCCTTTTCCTATGGACCAGGCACCCTCCCCTCATCAGAGCAGGGGGTGCCTGGTGTAATGCTCGAGTCCTCCCATTGACTTCAATGGGGTTCGGGTGCTCGGCCGAGCACTCGAGCCTCAGGGGGTGCTCGGTCAGAGCACCCGAACACCCGAGCATTGGGGTGCTCGCTCATCACTTCTCTTTAGTAATGCTACCTCATATGAAAGAACTGGGTGGATAGGGATTTACATGAAAGCCAACAGGTCTTATGTATAAAGCAAAAATTGGAGTAATTCTATGGCAAAACAAATGCAAATAAAAGTCCCTAAATTCCTAAAGATTGAAACAGGGAGGTTAAAACTTAGAATGCAAGAGCCCTTTCTAGCATCCAAGGTGTTAAAGGAACAGTTAATATTTATTATGAAAACATATATGTTGTAAGGATTGTCTTGCTGTGTAAAACAAGAACACTCCCACAACTTGGAGATTTTCACTCAAAAAGTATTACAGTTCAAATAGCATTTCAATCAGTGCAAATATAGTATTTTTTTAATAAAGCACAGAATGGAAGAACTTATGTCAATGACCACACTATACCCATTAAAAATGTTAGGTGTGGCCAGAATAGAAAACTGCAGTTTAATTTAAAACAAATATGCAAACAAAACACATTAGAGCTGTAATGAATTTTGACATACAAATCACTCTGCAGGAAAAGCCATAGAAGATATATTGTTATTAAAGAAAAGTTGAATACTCCTTTAAAAAAGTTTTTTTAGGCTTTTTATGGGATTTCATTTTAAATCCACACAATCCACACCAACATAATTGAGAACCATTGCTGTACATGATGCTATTGTAAGGAACATTTCTTCACAGACAGCAAATAAGAAAAGTCAGGTCAGGGCAGATACAAGCAGGAGGTCTACAATCGGTTAATCTCCAGTACATGTTCTTGCTCACACACCCAGTACAATAAGGACATTTTGTATCGTCAGTGACAGGCTTGGGATCATATGAATTGGGTAGGAGTCTACTGAGACACACATCTATAGCATTTCATAATCTACTGTGTTTGTTCTGCATACATGAAAGCACCATATCTTTCTTGTGACCTATCCTTGGTCTCTGCATGTTGTCATGTCTCCTCCTATTCTCCTAGGCTCATCAAGATCTGGTTAAGAGACAGGTACAAATCTCAAGACTCACTGTACTGCTCTTTTGCTGTTCCCCCAGATGCCTTCTTTTCTCTTTGTTTTCAGTCTTCACAGAGCTAAAAAGAAATGAAAAATAGATTTCTCCTTTCTAACTGTCACACTGGTTTCATGTTCATGTCTAACCTTTACGCACTGAAGATAGAGGGCTTGTCATGCTTTTATACAATATTGTACTCCTTATCAATAATGAAAACTTCTGGGAGTAAAATGCCAATCATTTTAACCTAGAAAAAGGAATTCATTTATAGTTTTAGTTAACACTTTGAGTGTCCCTCCCTGGCACTCAGAGTGTTAAAACTTAAATACAGTTATATGTTATTTGATTTTTTTCAGGTAGGTTATTCCAGGCTTACAGAGGTCTGTAGGAGAAAGCAGATCAATATGCTTATTTCTTTAGTGTGGAATAATACTCAGCTAGTTGCTGAGCAGTGGAGAAGAGGTTATGGGGGAGATGCATTAAGGTTCAACAAAGGTCCAGTTTGTCAACATGCTAGTTAACTGCTTCCAAATACATCTTGTGGCGCACTGGCAAACAAAGAGGAACAGTGCATTATTGATTTTGCCAAGATGGATATTTTGCACAGAAGAGTAAACTACATCTCCTGTGGTCGAAGAGTGGCAATAATATCTGCTGCACAATATTTTTTCTTACCAGAGCATTGCACAGAAATTCTTCCTAAACAGAGCACCTACTAAATGATAAAATTTGGATATTAATTTATTTTTATCAATGTGAGGACCAAAAGTGAGGTGGGATCCAGACATATTGCAAGTTATTTGTAGGAGTCGAATGGGGCCAAGTTATAGTTTGATTTTGTTACAATGCTTATATAGATATTATACTGCACTTTGTTCTAAATACCATTGTGACCATATCTGTGTTTAAGAGCAGGTTTTTTTTAGTGATCAGTCTTTCAGTGTCAGGAACCTTTCCCATAATACAGCCTCAAGTTGTGATATGCTTGGATTTTTAGTACAGATTTTGTTGTCTGAATATATGTGCACAGAGGATGCAATGCAAACTGTAGGCAGATTGAAATAGTGCAGTGGAAATAGTGCAAATAGAGACCCCAAGAATGGAACCTTGGGGAACCCCATATGTAGCTTCCATACCTCCCAACAGTCCCCTTTAGAGGAACAGTTCCTCTTTGAGACTGAAGTCTCTCTGTCTCTCTTTCCCACCTTGGTGTCCCTCCTTTAGGAGATCAGACTGTGTGATGATATATATATATATATATATATATATATATATATATATATATATGTGTGTGTGTGTGTATCACATTGTTCCACAGCAATAAATCTCTCATCGATGTTTGAATAAACTTCAGTATATGTGTATAACTTAGCCTGTGAAAATAAATTACTTTGGAATACAAAACACAGAGAAACAAAAAGACACCCCTTTTGCAGCTTGATTGTATGAAAAATCCTCCACGGCATACACCCGGTGGGTGGATACTCACAAGACAAATGGCTGTGATTTTACTTATGTAGAACACAGCTGAAAGGCTTTCCGACACATCTCTGTCCCAGATGTAGTGAATCACAAGATGCACCAAATAGGCTGTTCCTAAAGAACTCGTTCTCTCCAAATGGTCAAACAATGCAGAAACATAGAAAAAAAAATAAAAAACACAATAGTGTGAAACCACAGAAAAAAAATCACATAAAGAATGCATAAATGGTGCACACAAATATGATGGTCAGAGGTTAATCTGACATAGCCAGCAGGTGGAGATAATAACCCGTCTCCACTGGGTATCCCAACGTAATGTGCTGCACCGGAACACCTTCTTATTACTCCACAGACTAGTCAACCTCACATGTCGCAACAGAAATGTGTATGTAAATACAAAATAATAGAAAACAAAAGAGAAACATCTCTGGATCTGGTTAAATATCTAATTTAATAAAAATTGTATAAAATCCATAAATCGGAACACAATGACAATACCATATATATATATGGAATAAATACTTCTAAGTCGAACAGGTTTCGTGGTGCTACACCACTGCTTTTTCCAAAGACAAAAAGATCTGGTTGGGATATCTGAGTGGAGATGAGTTATTATCTCCACCTGCTGGCTATGTCACATTAACCTCTGACCATCATATTTGTGAGTACCATTTATTAATTCTTTATGTGATTTTCTCACTAAGGATTCACACTATTGTGTGCCCTGTGTTTTTTTATTTTTTTCTATGTTCTAAATTTGGCCTTTCTCTAAATAATTTAAACATTTAAACAAATTTGTGTCAATAGGTCGTGAAATAACCAATTATTGGTGATGCCCTGCCCACCAGAAACACCCCCAGAAACACCACCTAAAACACGAGTGTCCCCCTTTGACCATTTGAAATGTTGGGATATATGAGCTTCAAGTGGGAGGGAAACACGGCAGCAATAAAAACATATTACATTCTATCTGATAAGCAGGAGCAAAACTAAATGGTGATGAAGAGTGATTTCCTAAGCTATATCAACAGTATCATAAGAGTGGCAGGGTACAGAAATGATGAGACAATGTGTATGTGTCTGGTCATATTAACAGTACTGTGTGTGTGTGAGTTAGTACTCATATCTGTGTTTCTGTATGTGTTTGACTTAAGATTTTTGCTATATTTGTGGTTTGTATATTAAGCTTGGGTATCACCTCTGCATTCATAAGGAGCATGCTGCATTGATAAATACTGACAAAATATAGATTGCAAACCTTGTGGAGCATGTATATATATATGTATATATATATATATATATATATATATATAAGACTATAAACCTGTGCTCCTCCAGCTATATTAAAAAATTAGTGTGCCCTGTGATGGGCATATATAATAATGTTGATAAATCTGAGGCTCTAGTTGCCCACATTTTTGGCCAAAAGAGAGGAGTAAGCTTGCCAACCGCGCCAAGGTACCTCAAGTGTGGCAAGAACCTACACTGAACACTTGGGTCCCTATCTAGAAAAAATAAAAAATAATAATGAATAAATTAAAATTGTCCCTGAGGAGATGTTATTGAAACACGTAGGAGGGGGACCCTTAGATGTATTATTTTCTAAAATATTTGTGAGTCCCCATGTATGCAATTAAAAACAAATAATAAACTATAATTAAAAAAGGTCAGAGGAGTACTTACCACATGCCCGCTGGTGTACGAGCCCATACAAAGGACTGAGTCTATCTCAGCCTCTATATCACCACCAGCAGGCCACATGAGAGGCAATCAGTCGATATAGGCTGAGTACAGAAATGCCTAAATTAACCCCCTGAAGGCCAAATTGTGGGCAACTAGAGCCTCAAATTTATCAACATTATTATATATGCTCATCACAGGGCACACTAATTTTTTACTATAGCTGGAGGAGAGCAGGATTATAGTCTTTTTTGTGTTTGCATCTTTTTGGGGGACTGGAGAACCCTCTTATTCCTTGCTGCATATTTCAGTTACACTTATTTCTTCAATGAGCACTTCACATTAGTGATAAGCGAGCACCCCAATGCTCGGGTGTTCGGGTGCTCTGACCGAGCACCCCCTGAGGCTCGAGTGCTCGGCCGAGCACCCGAGCCCCATTGAAGTCAATGGGAGGACTCGAGCATTACACCAGGCACCCCCTGCTCTGATGAGGGGAGGGTGCCTGGTCCATAGGAAAAGGGCAGAAAAGGATGGAAACACCACAGAAATGGTTCAGGGACAGCATAGGGAGGATGTCTGGATGCATCTTGGACTCCAACATCGCTGCTGGGAACGATCTTTCGCCCGTAGTACGCCATTTTTACAGACTGACCATAAAACACACAAAAAGGAAAATAAAAACGACTTTAGGCGAAAAATTGTTACCAAACAATATTTGCTGTATATTTACTTGTATATCATCTGCAAATTCTCCCAAAAATTTCCTTGATTTTCAGAACTGAGGCCATGATTAAGAGGGAAACGTGCGCAGAGGCAAATTCTCCCAAAAATTTCCTTGATTTTCAGAACTGAGGCCATGATTAAGAGGGAAACGTGCGCAGAGGCAAATTCTCCCAAAAATTTCCTTGATTTTCAGAACTGAGGCCATGATTAAGAGGGAAACGTGCGCAGAGGCAAATTCTCCCAAAAATTTCCTTGATTTTCAGAACTGAGGCCATGATTAAGAGGGAAACGTGCGCTGAGCTGACCATCTAAAACATTATGGGTGAGGGTCTGCTGCAGAGCTGACCATCCTAAACATTATATGCGAAGGCCCGCTAGTGAGCTGACGCTATAAAACATTATATGAGAGGGCCCGCTAGAGAGCTGACCCAATAAAACATTATATGAGAAGGCCCGCTGGTGAGCTGACCTATATAAAAATTGTCAAACAGGGCCCGCTGGTGAGCTGGCCCTATATAAAAATTATATCACAGGGCCCGCTGGTGAGCTGGCCCTATATAAAAATTATAGCACAGGGCCCGCTGGTGAGCTGGCCCTATATAAAAATTATATCACAGGGCATATGGAAGAGGAGGAGGAGGATGAGAAGATTAAGAGTCAACCATATACCCGTTTTTTGGGTGGAAGGGGTGAATGGGAATACAGAGTATTCCCATCATTGTAAATAACATATATAAAGTGAGTTTATGTTCCCCCGGGGCTTTCCTCCAGTGGAGTGGAGAAGTCAGGGGAAATCCAGGCCTTGTTCATTTTTATAAGTGTCAACCTATCAGCATTGTCGGTGGAAAGGCGGATACGCTTATCTGTTATGATGCCACCAGCAGCACTAAATACCCGCTCAGACAGAACGCTGGCGGCAGGGCAGGCCAGCACCTCCAAGGCGTAGAGTGCCAGTTCATACCACGTGTCCAGCTTGGACACCCAGTAGTTGTAAGGCACAGAGGGATCATTGAGGACGCTGACACGGTCTGCTACGTACTCCTTCACCATCTTCCAAAACTTTTCCCTCCTTGTGACACTAGGCTGCGCATCAGGGTGAGGGTGCTGGCGGGGTGTCATGAAGGTGTCCCACGCCTTGGAGAGTGTTGCCCTGCCTTTGTCGGAACTGCTGTGTGCTCCCCTTTTCTCCCCTTCTCGGTTGGCCAAGGTAGCACGTACTCTGCCGCCAGCGTTGTCAGGTGGAAAATTTTGGAGCAATTTTTCAACAAGAACCTTCTGGTATTGCACCATTTTGCTTGTCCTCTCCACCGGAGGAATGAGAGATGAGAAATTCTCTTTGTAGCGGGGGTCCAGAAGGGTGAACACCCAGTAATCCGTGTTGTTTAAAATGCGTATAACGCGTGGGTCACGGGAAAGGCAGCCTAACATAAAGTCAGCCATGTGTGCCAGAGTACCAACAGTCAAGATTTCGCTGTCCTCACCAGGAGGATGACTCTCAATCTCCTCATCCTCTTCCTCCTCTTCTGCCCACCCACGCTGAAGAGATGGAACTAAAGTTCCATGGCTACCCTCTGTAGCGGAGGCAACCGTGTCTTCCTCCTCCTCCTCCTCCTCCTCCTCCTCCTCCGCCTCCTCCAATTGTCGCTGAGAAGACGAAGTGAGGGTGCTCTGGCTATCACCTTGTGTAAGCTCTTCCTCCCCCATTTCCACCTCTTCCACATGCAAAGCGTCGGTTTTAATTGTGAGCAGCGAGCGTTTCAGTAGACACAGAAGTGGGATGGTTACACTGATAATAGCGTTATCGCCGCTCACCATCTGTGTCGATTCCTCAAAATTGCGTAAAACCTCACAGAGGTCTGACATCCATTCCCACTCCTCACTTCTGATTACAGGAAGTTGAACGGAGAGGCGACGACCGTGTAACAGCTGGTACTCCACTACTGCCCTCTGCTGCTCACAAAGCCGGGCCAACATGTGGAAGGTGGAGTTCCAGCGCGTGCTCACGTCACACAGCAGCCGGTGAGCTGGCAATTGTAAGCGCTGCTGCAGCTTCAACAGGCCGGCCGAAGCTGTAGATGACTTACGGAAATGTGCACACACGCGGCGCACCTTGGTCAAGAGATCATGCACATTGGGGTAGGTTTTTAGAAATCGCTGCACCACTAAATTAAATACATGCGCTAGGCATGGTACGTGTGTGAGCTTGCCGAGCTCCAAAGCCGCCACCAAGTTACACCCATTATCACACACAACCATGCCTGGTTGCAGGTTGAGTGGCGAGAGCCACTGCTCGGTCTGGTGACTAATCCCCTGCAACAGCTCTGAGGCCGTGTGCTGTTTGTCCCCAAGGCAGATCAGCTTCAGCACGGCCTGTTGACGCTTCCCCACTGCAGTGCTACACTGCTTCCAGCTACTGGCTGATGGGGGAGTGGCGCTGCGTGTAGAGAATTCGGAGGTGGAAACGGAGGAGGAGGAGCCAATAACGTAGGTGCTGGTGGAAACCCTGATGGAGGTAGGGCCCGCAATCCTCGGCGTGGGTAGCACCCGTGCCATCCCAGGGTCCGAGTCGCTCCCAGCCTCCACGACATTCACCCAGTGTGCCGTCAGGGAAATGTAGCGTCCCTGGCCACAAGCACTTGTCCATGTGTCAGTCGTTAAGTGGACCTTCCCAGTAACTGCGTTGGTCAGGGCACGGGTGATGTTACGGGACACATGGTGGTGTAATGCGGGGATGGCACACCGGGAAAAGTAGTGGCGGCTGGGGACCGCGTACCGAGGGACAGCTGCTGCCATCAGGCTGCGGAAGGACTCAGTGTCCACAAGCCTAAATGGCAGCATTTCGATGGCCAGTAATTTTGAAAGGTGTGAGGTTAGTGCTATGGCCTGTGGGTGGGTGGCTGGGTACTTTCTCTTGCGCTCAAATGCCTGGGGTAACGACATTTGGACGCTGTGCTGGGACAGGGAAGTGGATGTGGTCGCTGATGGTGCTTCAGATGGTACAGGTGCAGGGCGGGAGGTATGCGGGCCTGCGCCTTCGACAGGCGATTGGCCGGCACCGAAAACAGGGGAAGAGGAGGCAGTGGTGTGGCCTGCAGACACAGATGGGCGATCCAGGCGTTCCTCCCACTTACTACGGTGCTTGGATGCCATGTGTCGGATCATGCTGGTGGTGGTGAGGTTTCTAGTGTTCATGCCTCGGCTCATTCTGGTGTGGCACAGGTTGCAAACTACAATTCTTTTGTCGTCCGCACTTTCCTTAAAAAAACGCCATACCGCGGAACACCTACCCTTTGGCAAGGTAGATTTACGCAAGGGGGTGCTCCGTGGAACATTTGCGGGCCGGTTTGGTGCGGTCCGCCTTCTTTCTGTAGCCACACCACTGCCTCTTCCAGCCTGTTGCGGTGCTGCAGATGGCTCACCCTCAGGACTGCTGTCATCGCTCGGCTCTACACCTTCCCAGGTGGGGTCAGTCACCTCATCGTCCACCAAGTCCTCCTCCACTTCCTCACTCTGATCATCCTCCTCATGTCTTGATCCCACCACATACTCAGTCATTGACAACTGTATAACATTCTCCTCAACAAGGTCTTGAGACGGAAATAGTGGTTGATTTAATGGCAACTGTGTCTCATCATCATCATCATCATCCACTACTTCCTTTGACCTTAAATGCCGTTCACATCTGTCATCTTCTTGTGATTGGGTAGCCTCTAGAGGTTGTGAATCAGGGCACAAGATGTCATGTTCCTCTGCAAGCGTGCTTGGAGAGAGGGTCAAATGAAGGATTGGTGATGAGACGAGCTCCTCACTATATCCCAGTGTGGGATCACTTCTTTGACCAGACCGTGTATGGTGGGAGGAAGGATGATCAGAGTGAGGATTATGTTGACCAGACTCTTGGCTACTGAGAGTGGACTTGGTGGAAGACAGGGTGGTGCTTAACCGACTGGAAGCAGTATCAGCTGTCATCCAACCGACCACCTGTTCGCAGTGGTCGGACCTCGAGAGTGATGTCCTGCGACGCCCTGTAAAATTAGACATGAAGCTAGGTATGGTGGATGTCTTTCTTTCTTGTGCTCTGGCACCAGGCACAGTTTCTCCGCGTCCTGACCCGCGCCCTGAACTTTCAGGATCACGTCCACTTCCCCGTCCCTTTTTACCCGTCTTCTTCATCTTACACAGAATATGTGACTTTAATATTTGAGTTTGAAAACTTAACAGTATTTCTTACTATTCTGCAACTGTGCAGAGTACAAAGAATAGGCTGCTAAACGGCGGTGACACACACTGAATGGAAAATGTGACTTTAATATTTGAGTTTGAAAACTTAACACTATTTCTTACTATTCTGCAACTGTGCAGAGTACACAGAATAGGCTGCTAAACGGCGGTGAAACACACTGAATGGAATATGTGACTTTAATATTTGAGTTTGAAAACTTAACAGTATTTCTTACTATTCTGCAACTGTGCAGAGTACACAGAATAGGCTGCTAAACGGCGGTGAAACACACTGAATGGAATATGTGACTTTAATATTTGAGTTTGAAAACTTAACAGTATTTCTTACTATTCTGCAACTCTGCAGAGTACACAGAATAGGCTGCTAAACGGCGGTGATACACACTGAATGGAATATGTGACTTTAATATTTGAGTTTGAAAACTTAACACTATTTCTTACTATTCTGCAACTGTGCAGAGTACACAGAATAGGCTGCTAAACGGCGGTGATACACACTGAATGGAATATGTGACTTTAATATTTGAGTTTGAAAACTTAACAGTATTTCTTCCTATTCTGCAACTGTGCAGAGTACACAGAATAGGCTGCTAAACGGCGGTGATACACACTGAATGGAATATGTGACTTTAATATTTGAGTTTGAAAACTTAACACTATTTCTTACTATTCTGCAACTCTGCAGAGTACACAGAATAGGCTGCTAAACGGCGGTGAAACACACTGAATGGAATATGTGACTTTAATATTTGAGTTTGAAAACTTAACACTATTTCTTACTATTCTGCAACTGTGCAGAGTACACAGAATAGGCTGCTAAACGGCGGTGAAACACACTGAATGGAATATGTGACTTTAATATTTGAGTTTGAAAACTTAACAGTATTTCTTACTATTCTGCAACTCTGCAGAGTACACAGAATAGGCTGCTAAACGGCGGTGAAACACACTGAATGGAATATGTGACTTTAATATTTGAGTTTGAAAACTTAACAGTATTTCTTACTATTCTGCAACTGTGCAGAGTACACAGAATAGGCTGCTAAACGGCGGTGAAACACACTGAATGGAATATGTGACTTTAATATTTGAGTTTGAAAACTTAACAGTATTTCTTACTATTCTGCAACTCTGCAGAGTACACAGAATAGGCTGCTAAACGGCGGTGACACACACTGAATGGAAAATGTGACTTTAATATTTGAGTTTGAAAACTTAACACTATTTCTTACTATTCTGCAACTCTGCAGAGTACACAGAATAGGCTGCTAAACGGCGGTGACACACACTGAATGGAATATGTGACTTTAATATTTGAGTTTGAAAACTTAACAGTATTTCTTACTATTCTGCAACTCTGCACACTACACAGAATGTGCTGCTAAACTGCGGCGAAGCACACTGAATGGAATATGTGACTTTGATATTTTAGTTTGAAGACTTAACAGTATTTCTTCCTATTCTGCAACTCTGCACAGTACACAGAATGTGCTGCTAAACTGCGGCGAAGCACACTGAATGGAATATGTGACTTTGATATTTTAGTTTGAAGACTTAACAGTATTTCTTCCTATTCTGCAACTCTGCACAGTACACAGAATGTGCTGCTAAACTGCGGCGAAGCACACTGAATGGAATATGTGACTTTGATATTTTAGTTTGAAGACTTAACAGTATTTCTTCCTATTCTGCAACTCTGCACAGTACACAGAATGTGCTGCTAAACTGCGGCGACGCACACTGAATGGAATATGTGACTTTGATATTTTAGTTTGAAGACTTAACAGAATGTGCTCTAATCTGCAACTTTGCACACTAAACAGAATGTGCTCTAATCTGCAACTTTGCACACTAAACAGAATGTGCTCTAATCTGCAACTTTGCACACTAAACAGAATGTGCTCTAATCTGCAACTGTGCACACTAAACAGAATGTGCTCTAATCTGCAACTTTTCACACTAAACAGAATATTTTTTTTTTTTTTTTTTTGTTTTTTTCCCCCCACACAAAATAACCTGCTGCCCCCACACACAGTAGTCCTAAAAAGGACTTTTGGTTCTTTTTTTCACAATTTTTGTTTTTTTCCTCCCTACACTGCCTTTCCCTTCCTATCCTCAGCTCTCCCTGGCTCAGACTGAGCCGAACTCGATGGTCAGGTGCTATACAGCACCCGACCACGGGTTCTGGCCAGCCAATCAGTGTAATGCCAGCAGCCAACATGGCTGCTGGCATTACACCGATGTCAGAGCCTCCCTGCACGTTTATTGGCTGCGCAGCAGCCGCAAAACGTGCGGGGAGGAGACCCGAACATGGCGGGCGAGCACATGCGGTACTCGTACGAGTACCGCCATGTGCCGAGCAGAGCGATGCTCGAGCCGATCCGAGCATCGGCCGAGCATGCTCGCTCAACACTACTTCACATATAAAAAATTATGAAATAAAATAAAAATTATAATTAAACATGTGTTAGTAAATACATACACATATATTCTAAAACACCAAGTGAGACAGCGCTGTCTTTTATCTCTCTCTCTCTCTCTCTCTCTCTCTCTCTCTCTATATATATATATATATATATATATATATATATATATATATATATGGCAAAAGTGTATTATGTCTAGGCTGAAAAAACTGTACAATGTTCATAAAAGTAACCCCTTAGATGACAAAGAGTTCTGCAATTCCTTTCTAGAACCTAATGGGTAAACATTAAATTTGAATTATTCTGGATTTTATTTTTTACATATGGGGCAGTTGTTTTTCCCATTTTTGACGTCATACATATGCCCCTATTGGCTTCTATGGATATCTCTAACAATTTCAAGCTTTCCCCTTTTGATTTCATTCCATGATGGTCAGAATCTATGATAAACAAACTTGCAGTTTGTGGTTTTGTTACTATAGATTGAAAATGTCATCACAGCAGGTGTTGGCGCTTTTAGCTCCGGTACGAGAAGGGGGGCATTCTCAAATTATGCCCCTGGATGCACACGTTTTTAGCTGTACTCCTGCCTGAGTTTTTTAGTTTATTTATCAGAATGCTAGACTGATAAATAATCTAATATGGATATCTAATGGATACTTGAGATATCCATATAACTGCTTTGCAATGCACTGGAGTTGTATGGCACATGAAACAAATTGCATATATTTTAAACTCTGTGCATCAAAAGTAACATTACATTTCCTAGACTTCGTACTGTGCGTAACACCTTGGATGGATTCCCTGTCCTGAGCATGTGGTATGGGTCCAAGAAATACAACACACTCTTAAATGGATTTGAATAAGGACGCAGCTTTATTATATAAAAACATACAATAAATTAAAATATTAAAATATAATTATTAAACCATTTTCCCTCCAACCTTGAGCTCTTGCCACTGTCTATCTTTTACAGGCTACCCAGCCTAACCTCCTTTGGAGCCGAAACTCCAAACTCCCCAAATTGTCACCTTAACTGCACCTCATTAGCTGGTCAACACAGCTCAATGAGGCCGGCGTCTAACCCGCGACAAAGTCCGGGTGTTCTTAGACCTAGGCCGCTGGCCTACCATCTCCTGTAACCTCCACCATCTTACTACCACTCTATACATTGGCAAGGGCCCAAGCCGCCAACAAAGTTGCGACAAATTACAATAAACAAATATTACAACATATCCAATCACATTGCCAATAACATTCATATAAAAACAGAGAGGGAGGGAAGGGAACTGCTCCTTCTCCAGTTAGACTACTCTGTCACACTAACAGGAAGTGAGAGCCCCTCTTATCAACTCCGCTGCTTAACCTTAACAACAACTAGCCACACCCCTTATTTCCCTACCCCAACCCCAGCTCAGACATGTCTCCCCTCCTAAAGTCCGTGGAGTTCCTGTCCTGAGCATGTGGTATGGATCCAAGAAATACAACACACTCTTAAATAGATTTGAATAAGGCCGCAGCTTTATTATATAAAAACATACAATAAGTTAAAATATTAAAATATAATTATTAAACCATTTTCCCTCCAACCTTGAGCACTTGCCATTGTCCATCTTTTACAGGCTACCCAGCCTAACCTCCTTTGGAGCCGAAACTCCAAACTCCCCAAATTGTCACCTTAACTGCACCTCATTAGCTGGTCAATACAGCTCAATGAGACCGGCGTCTAACCCGCGGCAAAGTCCGGGTGTTCTTAGACCTAGGCCGCTGGCCTACCATCTCCTGTAACCTCCACCATCTTACTACCACTCTATACATTGGCAAGGGCCCAAGCCACCACAAGGGACTAACGAGTACCCCTACAAGTTAGTCCCACCCCCCCAAAGCCGCAGCCTCCTCCAAAGCCTCCGCTAAATCCAAATTAAAAAAGTCTAACCCCATATCATTGGGGTGAATACCATAATTCCAGATCAAATTAAGAGAAGGCTCTTCGAATACCCTATGTCTAATAGCCAGACCACCAATCTCAACTATAAACTTCGAGATCCTCCTATTCAATTTGATCTGGCTCTTATCCAGGGCCCAGCAATTCCTCGCTCCCATCCAGCACCTTCGAGGGAGAATTTCCGACCATACCAGCCGAATCCCCGGAAAGTGCTGGAGCAGTTTTCGGAAGTCCTCCTTCATGGATTCCCTCAACTCGCAACCAGGGATGTAACCCAGGTCGTTACCCCCCAGGTGCACCAACAAGACATGCAGGACTATCCCCCCAGCCTGTACCAGCCTAAGGACTTTCGGTACCAACTGTGGCCAACACATTCCCCTATATCCATGCCAGACAACCTGGCCTGCAGATAAGGGGACGTTCATCTGGCGACCACTCTCCCGAACCACAGCCCACCTGCTGGCCCAGAAGACGAATGAGTGCCCGATTATCCACAACTCCCAAGAAGCCGCACCTGCAGAGAAAAACAAAACACATAAATAACACCCAACCCTTAACTTTAAATCCCTAAAACTCTATGTGGCCTAACATAAGACAAAAACAGATGCGAATCCCAATGCCCAATACACCTAATTGTCTCAGAACCCAACCCTAAACGAGCAGCCTCCGTAGCCACTCCAATCCGAAAGGAATGGCCCCCAAAGTCACCAACTGGAACCCTAAGAACTGAAAGACAACGTTTAAACACTGCCAAGGACTGGAATCTTGTCAAAACTACCCTGTCACTATGTACCAACAATGAATTACTCAAACCCGGTCTAATTTCTAAGTACCGCCGGACACAAGAAACCGGACATCCTAAAGAACTCGGTGTAACCCATCCCACCCCAAAGGAATCCGTTTTTGACCAACGAATCAGAAATTCTAACGAATCAACTCCTAAACGCACATCTTCAAACAATATACCCCCGGGCGATTCTTTGCCGAACTGACTAGCTCCCCTATACGTAACGCCCCAAAAAATGCTAAAGAAAAAGCTGCCCTAAAAAGAATAACTTCAAAATAGTCCGAACATACCCCTTCCAACACCTCCATTATCCTTTCAAGTAATTGAAATGATACCAGACGCCTCGAGTCTAATGAAGATCTACCCCAACGTAATCCCCGAAGAGCCTGTCTTACTACAAAATCTTTAGTAAAGTCCCTCCAGCCCCTTAATTTAAAACCAAAAGACAATCCCGACACTTTGACTGAGATCGACGCAAGTGATATTCCCCTAGAAAACCATTCCCAAATCAACCACAACACCCCATCCCTCTTTTCAAACTCATCACTTAAAGCACCAACCATATTTTCAAAGCACAGCCAATCACTCCAAACCGCTGAATACCACGCCCATGTGGCCGGCGACACAGAATTCTTCACCCAGTCTGCCACTGTACTCCGCCAAGGTCCCACAGGAAAGATGGGGAAGGCGTACCTGTGGCCTTTGCCCCCGGACACGCCTTCCGAAACGCTGTTTCCTGAAAATGAGACAACGCATCAGCAGCCACATTCATTACACCAGGCACATGTTGAGCCCGAAAAGTAACATTCAATCTCAAGCAACAACACAAAATTAAGGTGTAATGACAATACAGGGGGAGAAGAAGCAGTGAGAGTATTTACCGCCTGCACCACTCCCATGTTGTCTGAATGAAAAAGAACTTTACTATCTCTCAATCTGTCACCCCACAGCGTCACAGCCACAACCAGAGGAAATAGCTCCAAAAACAATATATTCTTGGTAAGACCCACCTGAACCCAAGCCAAAGGCCACCTCTCTGCACACCAATCAGATCCAAACAAAGCCCCAAAACCAAGAGACCCAGATGCATCCGTATACAGCTTGAAATCTTCATCAGTTTTTCCCAATTTTTGCCAGTACGATCTCCCATTATAATCAGCTAAAAACCTTTCCCATACACCCAGATCTTCCCGCATATCGGATGATATACAAATGTGATGATGAGGACAAACAACCCCCCCCAGTAGCTTGGGCTAACCGCCTATTAAAAACCCTACCCATGGGCATGATCCGACACGCAAAATTCAATTTTCCCAACAAGGACTGAAGGGCTCGCAAAGTTACCTTCTTGGCCAAGTGACAAGCCACCACTTCGGCTTGTAAACCTTTCAATTTATCTTGAGGAAGCCTGCATTCCATGGCCACTGAATCAATCTCAAGACCCAAAAAACGCAAACATGTTGTGGGACATCCATCTTTTCCACCGACAATGGTACCCCAAATTCTAAACATAGTAATAAGTAAAGTAATAAGCAAATGTCTACAAACATCCTTACCTGAAGGACCAACACACAGAAAGTCATCCAAATAATGTAAAATGGAGGAAAAACCAGACTCCCTACGCACCACCCACTACAAAAATGTGCTAAAGCGCTCAAACAGCGCACACGAAATTGAACAACCCATGGGAAGGCATAGGTCGACATAGTAATCCTCTCCTATCTTACAACCCAGAAGATGTTGACTCTCAGAATGAACCGGAACAAAACGAAAAGCCGACTCAACATCAGTTTTTGCAAACAAAGCCCCCCGACCCGCTTTGACAGCCAGCTCCACCGCTTTGTCAAATGACGTGTAGGAAACACTACACAAAGCCGGATCAATGGCATCATTAACAGAGGATCCAAAAGGGAAGGAAAGGTGGTGAATAAGATGAAAATTCCCAGGTTCTGACTTTGGTACAATACCCAAAGGCGATACCCTGAATCCAGGAAGTGGTGGTCCCGAAAAAGGACCCGCCATCCGCCCTAAAGACACCTCAACCTTCACCTTATCCCGAAGAACCCCCGGATGATAGCCAGCCGAACGTAAATTAGCCGCCTCGGCTACTCCAAAACCTTCCTGCTCAGGAATCCGGAACCCAAACTCAAAACCCTGTTCCAGAATTTTTGCAGCCTCCCTATCCTTGTAAACCCTTAGTCATGGGCGCATCCTGTCTACGGACACGGGAGTCACCCACTTTATTCCCAACAGACCCCCCTTTTTCACCCAACTTTTGTTTTTTAAAACACCTGATAAAGGGATGGGAACCTGAACAACCGGAACACTCATGCTTGAAGATCCTCCCCACTTAAATTGACCATCATTAAACTGCCAGCAGAAACCCTTCTGTTTCCCTGGCGCTGTTCTGACTGAAGGGAGCCCCAACCCCCCAGCACCGGTCTGAAAGGACTGAAACCCCACTGGGGAACCAGCTGGGCGGGTCATAATTGACAACCAAAGCCCAATGTCCAGTTGATACCAAGACATCGACGGGCGCACAGCCAACCTCTGCCAAAACTGCTCATCATAATGCTACCATGCCAGACCGCCATAAGTCCTGCAGGCGTTCCAAATAGTGTCCTGATAACAAAACAAAGATGAGCATTTTGCTGAAGACCTTTCCCCAATCACACTGGCCAAAATGGAGAATGCCCGTATCCAATTTCCAAAAACCTTTGGAATTTTTCTGTACCGACGACGTTCCTTCTCCTCTTTCTTCTCAACATCTTTCTCCTCCTTGTCTGCAGGAGCGTCGTCAAGTGGCAATAAAGAATAAATTTCAACAAACTCATTCTTCCAAATTTTCTCCTTTACTTCATTTTTTAAATGAATACCCAAAGGACCAGACCAGCACATATAAGCTGCTCCAAATGCCACCATGGGCACCCCACCAACCTGTGACACTCCTAACGCCACTCCCCCCAAATTGGAGCCCAGCGCTTGTGAGTCACCAGAGCCTACACCTGATACTGATCCTGCAGAGGCTAAACCAGACCCCCCATGAGTACTCATTACAATAGGATTTGACAAAACCCCAGTACCCAATCCTTGTCCAGCAAGAGGCTGTAAACCACTACCTGAAAAATGAACCCCGGCCAGGTTGGCGGGAGCCCCCTGCTGCACACTCCCTGTCATCAAAACATTGGACGTCACCAACCCCTGTTGTTGAACCCCTCCCCCAATACCCAATTCTGGCAAAATCCGAACCCTTCCCAAAGGTGTACTTGTCAAAACCCCTTCACCCGGAACTAAACCTGTCCCAGCTCCAGGATCCAACAAGATACCCCTTGAAGAAAGTAGTCTAACTGAACCACTTAACGCTCTATCCTGCCAAGCCCCCAATGCCTGCCGTAAAGACCCCAATGCATCATCTCCACCCGAACCCACCGACCCCATAATATTAGGAAGTCCAGTACCTGCCCTCGACAAAGGCGCCAACGGTACAGACTGTTCGGCTGCACTACACCCAGCACCGGCCTCCACATCCACGTGCTCCCGCCTCACAGATCCTGCCACTTCAGCAACTGGATCCACCTGCAAGAAAAGAAAAGAAATGCACCCATAATCGACAGTCTATCCAAATAGACTCACACAAGGGCCCCTATAAACCGGGCCCAGACCACCAAAGTATACAAAGGCAATCAACCTTTAATCCCTACCCAGAAGGCAAAGCAGATGCCTTCACCCACCAGTATATCATGACTGAACACAAATCTTTAACAAAATTCCTTCTTCTTATTATTATTTATTTATTTATTTTAAACCAAATGAGCTACCCTGGTTCCTTAATTTAACCTTGGACTAGCTCGCTATAGTAAAAAACAAATCCCATGACTTACCAGTCACCAATTACCTTAGACTCACTGAGGAACTCCCGCCACAATTACTGTGGCATCTTAACCCAGGCCCACATCTTCCCTTTCCACTCAGGGACCGGACCCATACCAGAAAAATAAAAACAGGAGAGGGAGGGTAGAAATAAACAAATATAAATAGACTTAGGACCTAAGAGAAAATAAAATTAAAAGACGAGAATTATAAAATAAAATATCGGAGGGGGGGAGGGGGGAAGGGGGTAGAAAACAAACCAAAAAAGTTAAAGAAAAAGTATCAAGTACACAGTGCGTACGGTCACCTGCGTCAACATCTGACTGGAACCTTCATTTCTGTATCTCCTACCACCTGCAGACTCCCGCCTTTGTTGCTCAGGCCGTTGCTAACGAGTCTCCTCAGAAGGGGACGCCTCCCGCTGAACCGCCAAACTGCTCCTAAGTGAGGACCGCCCAATCCTCCGGTCAACCATTATCCCTCTCACAGGCGCACTTCTGGATCCCTGTGGTCTTGGACTTATACTCCTCCGCCGCAACAGAGAGCGAGAAGGACTCAAACGAGTAGGCGGACGGGCTCAGGTGCTGCGCACAGGTGGACCCACCTCGCCACGCATCCCTGTCTCCTCCCTCCTCCGAGAAAGCTGTTCTCTCAACCATGTTGCTCCTCCAGCCTCCAAAACCTCTCGCACCTCCTCCAAAAGCTGGTCAGACATTTGAAAAGACGCAAGTATCTCCACTAATCCTCGAACTGTTCCTTCTCCAGTTAGACTACTCTGTCATACTAACAGGAAGTGAGAGCCCCTCTTATCAACTCCGCTGCTTAACCTTAACAACAACTAGCCACACCCCTTATTTCCCTACCCCAACCCCAGCTCAGACATGTCTCCCCTCCTAAAGTCCGTGGAGTTCCTATCTTTGCAATTTATAAAGATGTTGCTAGAATCCAAGGGGTTAACCTTCTGACTGCCAGAAATGTAATCAACAAATTGCAGAACAATACTTTGAATACCTCTGGCAATCAAAAAGTTAAAATATGCAATATTTACTTATGTGGAAATTATCTCTAAAGGGAAGGGTCCTCCCTTCCTCTCGGGGTTGTCGTTTGTAATATTTGTCACTGCTGTTGATTTTTTAATCAAAAGCCTATTGTGTTTTCAATGTGGAATAAGAAAAAATAATAGGAGTATATATCAAGGTGGCCCTGACAGGTGGCAGACGGATTCACTGTGGGGAGCCTCCGAATACAGAACGTGAGGAGTCGAGTACCTGCAGAGGTTTCACTCAGTCCATGACTTTATGCAAAAATTAAAAGATGAGCACTTTTGGAATATATCAACTACACAATGGGGGGGAGGAAAATTTAAAATTTCCCAAATTCTTATTGAGATTTTAACATTTTGAGTACTACAAAGGTCTAAAACTAAATTAATGGTTAAATTAATGGGAATTTCTTTTTATCCCCCCCAAGCCCATGGTGCAGTTGTTTTGCTCCAGAATTGTTCACCTTTAACTATCTGAATGAGAGCCATAGGGCCATATTTATAACCCTTTGAGTGCCAGAGGGGTACGGAACGCATTGCAAAGCAATGCGTTCCGTACCCCTCTGGAACTCAAAGGGTTAAAAGCGAACTGAAGTTATTCTGCAGTAAACCATCTGTACCACAGGGGACAAAGAAACATCCCTAAATATCCATGCCCTGGAATAGCACTAGTTAACCCCTTGAATGCCATAGTGGTCTCTAATGCCTCTCTCTCTAGCATTAAGGGAGTTAAAAGCCCAATTTAATTTAACAGGAATTGTTACTAGTCATCCATGGTACAGCTGGTTTACTCCACAATAACAGTTTACTTTTATAAATATGGGCCTTCGAGTTTACATATGCCTCCTTTATGTGTGTGCTAGTTTATGCACTTGTCTCTCATTTTTATTTAGTGATATTATTGTGATGGTTAAACAATCTGGTCACACTTACTTGCAAGAAAATTGCTCATTATGTGACATGCCCACTTTTAATAAAATCTGGATTTTGTCCTTTAACCTCCTACAGCAAACAGAAATTTGTTTACCGATTGAAAATGTCACTAACGTCAATCTTTCAGTCAGGCACATACTGATATCTTCCAGTCAGGCATGTACTGCAATCTTTTATTCAGGCAAATACTGCAGTTTGTCATTAAGACAGTAATCTTCCATTCAGACGTGTACTGCAATCTTCCATCTAGTACAATGCTTCTCAGTCAGGGTGTTGTGGCATTTCAGTGTGCCACAGACATCTACTTACATTGCCCCTGTTTTTTTATAAAGTCTTTTACAGATATGTGAATATTGTTTCAAATGTATATTTATGCTCATTATTATTTATTATTCTGACTGCAAGACCTAAGAATAACTATTTGTTTTTCCTTTCTACCTTCATTACAGAAGTGGAGGGTGAAGTGTGGGTCAGTGCAATCGAAAAAAAGAAAAACAGAGGAGAAAAAATAGTGTACTAAGTGTAATATGTAAAAAATCACAGTATAATGCAAATGCAACACAAACATCTAATAGATATGGAGCGGATATATACGGTGTAGAATATAGATAAATATGATGATAATCAACTAATCAGAAGCCCGATAACCTACGTATATACAAAACATAAAGAAATCACATATGGTAGCAATAACGTATATCAGTAAAAGTGGTGAAAAAACAAAAAATGAAGCAGATGTGCCCTTACAGGGAAAATGATAATGCAGATGCATATAGATCAGCAGTACAAAAATGACACAGTATAGTAGGTGGTACAGATGTACCCTTACTTGATGTATTCTTTGTTGCAAGCCTGTAGTGTAGAGGAGGTATGGATCTTCCCCGGGTGTGGAGTTCTGCGAAGTCTTCCGCCTGAGGGATAGTATATTCAGTCCTCCGTCTGCTGGATCAGTCCTCGTGGTCTCCTGTGGGATAGTACCACACTGTTATGTCCTGCAGTATATATTGTGATTTTGAGCCGGTAGTGGCAAAGCAGGCATCCACCTGATTCATGATGGGCAGTCTCCACTTAGATGGACTCCAAGCTGCAGTCAATCCAGCAGAGCGGTGCTCTGCAATGTGCTGGAGTACCAGAGATGTGTCAAAGCCGACAGAAGTCGGTCTATGGTGTCTGTATTATATGGATATCTTTCCGTGATGTATTCCAGCACTGTCAATGGTGCTGAATGATCGGGCAGTAAAGTCACTAAGTGATTGACCAATTGGTTTGTCAATATCCAACGCGTTTCAGAGCTACAATGTCGCTCCTTTCTCAAGGATCAAACAGGATGCTTCTAAGTGGGGAAGATTTAAACATGAGAAGACCAGTCACCGTGAAGTGTGGGTGTGGATTAGTGCTGTGCATAGAGAGTAGTGGAGTGTGTATGAGTAACCTGCTATGTGTCAGGTTACTAAGTGGTTAAAAATAAATCAAAGAGATTAGAGATGTAAGTGAAGCGATGTGTCACTGTGTATATAGTGGGTGTTGATAGAGTTGCCACAAAGGACATATGTGGGGTGGGGAATATATGGTAATGGATGAAGGTAAATGTATAAATGTGAATAACAGAATATTTGAGATAAAAATATATTAATGATAATACACGTCATGTAAAAACCCCCAGGGATGAAGGGGTGAGTAGTGGATATAGCTACAGGTGGGAGGTTCAAAGAAGGAGAGGAATTAATTGGATATATGGAGGAGACCAGAAAGGCTACATGCACCAGAGGTCCAGATCCTCATTTAGGCCCATAGGGACTGTTCATCCTATATATCCAATAGCTTTATTTCTGAGCAAGTTTGGTGTATCTATCACCTCCTCCTGATTGTGGTTTAATATGACCAATCACCGTAATGCGGAGTTTTGTACTGTCGCCATCGTGTTCTTCCCAGAAGTGTCTTGCCACACTATGTTTCTGATTTTTTTCAGATAATATTTCATGTTCGAGAAACCATTCCTTAACTTTCCTAATAGTACGTCCAATGTACTGTTTTTGACATTACCTTCATTACACACCTAACAAAAGACATATAAAATGACAGGGGTGCCCAGAAAATTCCAGATTACATATTAGGGGTACCTTTAGCAAAAAATTGAGAACCACTTCTATTTAAAGGGATAGTAAACCTTGAAAATAAGTTTATTTTATATTGTAGCCCTTAAAAAAACATGAAAAATTATATAAGTCTTATCTCCCAAACCTTTATGATTTGGGAGATATTCAGAAGTAAAATAAAGTTCCCTTTTCCTGGCTGTTTCAGCCAAGTCTGCCATCTAGTGGACAGATTTGGAATTCGGTCCACAGATCAACCGGCAGTTCTTTAGCAGTGCCGAAATCATGATCTTTACAAAGAACTACTTAATTGGAACTGTCTACAAAGTGTGCCTGGCTTGCAAGCACACTTTGTAGACCATTCCAATTAAGAAATTCTTTTTAAAGATCGTGATCTTGGCACTTCTGGAGAGCCGCAGCCGTCCCGGGACCGGATTCCAAATCTGAGAGCTAGAACAGTGACGTCACTCAGGGGGAAACTTTGCTTCTGAATATCTCCCAAACCATAAAGGTTTGGTAGGTAAGACTTATATAATTTTTCATGTTTTTTAAGGGCTACAATATAAAATAAACGTATTTTCAAGGTTTACTATCCCTTTAATAGCATACTGCAATGTTCCATTTGGGGGCTTACTGCAATCTTCCATTTGGGTGCAATCAGCATTTTTCTATTCAGGCTCAAACTGCAGTTTTCCATTTAGGCAAATACTGGAGTCTTCCATTCAAGCATATATTGTAATCTTCTACTCACGAGCATACTTTAATCTTCCAGTCAAGCACATACTGCAATGCTCCATGGCAATCTTCCATTCAGGCATATACTGCAGTATTCCATTCAGGAGCATACTGTAGCCTTCCACTCAGATGTATACTGCAATCTTCCATTTGGTTGCAAGCAGCAATCTTCTGGCCAGGCACAGGCTGCATTCTTACATTCATGCACATAATGTAATCTTACACTTAGGAGCATACTATAATCTTCCATTCAAGTTTATACCACAATCTTCCATTTAGGCACAGACTGCAATCCTCCATTCAGAGAGCATAATGTAATCTGAAATCTACTATTCAGGCACAATATTCAGTCTTCCATTCAGGCTGATATAACTATCTTTCATTAAGGCACATACTTCATTCTTTCATTCAGGAAAATATTATAATCTTTCATTCAGGCACATACTGAAATCTACTCTTCAGGCCCAGATTAAATCTTCTATCCAAAAGTAGGTTGCAACCTTCCATTCGTGCACGGGCTACAATCCACTATTTTTAGACAATGTTGCAGTGTTGCATTCAGGCACATATTGCAGTCTTTGATTCAGGCACATACTATAAACAGCACAGGTTGAAGTGAAAAATGTGGTCTCATGAACCAGCTAGCATATGTAAAACAGTTTAGCTGCCTGTGAAGGTCTTGCTGATGTATTGTAGGACAGTGCTATGTTGTGAATACATTGTATTTTTACATAATTTCCTTCTTGTTCACTAACTGAACTTTTTCCCATATATAGGTGCACAGTCCAATAAAGTCAGTTATACAAAGAACAGAAAGAGGCAGCAAAAGTGGGAGTCAGAAGTGCAAATAGGTCTTTTGTTTGGTCCTTATCAAGGTCCCTGTTGTACCAAAATCATATACTGTATATACACAATATATATATATATATATATATATATATATATATATATATAATCATCATCCTCTTCAGCCATTGTTGATCCACTGCAGGATGAATATCTCGTCAGCAAACCTCCTACAACTTTGGTCATGTGCCTTTGTAATTTTATCTATCCATCTTGTCTTTGTTTTTTTTCTTGGAATCTAGAATTGAGTAGAGTCCATTCCAAAATTCGTTTGGTCCATCTAGCATCCACATTTTTCAAAAACCATTTGCTTTGTCATAAAGACAGTACTGTAAGTTTTCCAAATGCTTTCCATCCCAGTTTTATTCACCGTTCAATTTCCATCACAGTGTTTCCATCTTTTGACATTACCAGTCCAAGGTAAACATATCTGTCAACTTTTTTCCATCTACTGTTCTTTTTCTTGGTATGGTACATTTTTTAAACATGAAATGTTTTAAAGGGATAAGTGGAGGCACCAGAGCAGCAGGCTCACAAGTTCAATACGAATAAACACAGAGTTCTATGGGTATATTATAATAACTCTGGCAGTGGAGAGTAGTTAAGCTGCCTTGACTCCTCCCGGGATCCGATAGTCCCAAAAAGGCCACCAACACTGACCGAGAAATAGTAGAATGGAGTCGGCGCTGACACACGTCTCTCTCCCCACACAAGCCCTAATGAAAAAAAATAAAATATATATATATATATACACCAGTACTTAGGTCTATAGAAAGCATATATGGCAATAACAAATACCCTACAGAGTATATCAAAGACTCCTAAAAATAAAAAAATAATAACAATAAAGATAAAAAAAATTAAAAAATAGAATAAACAATAAAAAAATAATACTTTATTCAGATAAAAATCTTATACCTTTACATATACCAATAAACATACAACCAATCAATATATAATGATACAGATATATGACGCATATAAAATATGCATAAAAACTTACATTAAAATGTTTTTAAATGTGTTTAAATAGCTGTTGGTTCATGATGCACATTGCATTTATTTACCTGCTTGACAAAGCACAGTGTGAAATGCGTTGCAGTATCTTTTCCTGGCCAGGGGATCAGATGGTGCTTCATGAATTTACAACAACTTTTATTAATTAAAGTTTTTATATGTATTTTATATGCTTGATTGGTTGTATGTTTATTGGTACATGTAACGGTATAAGCTTTGTTTCTGAATAAAATATTATTTTTTATTAGTTATTATTGTTTATTCTATTTTTTTTATTTTTATTATTTTCATTGATTTTTTTATGTTTAGAAGTCATTGATATACTCTATAGGGTATTTGTTATTGCCATATAATGTTTCTATAGACCTAAGTTCTGGTATATAGACTTGTGCAATTCGGGTCGGCAACATTCAGAATTAAATGAAAATGGGGTCATTCAGCGACATTCGGACATTCTGACAGGCAAGGGTTGTTCGCAAAAAAAATACGAATCCAACTAGCCCTGGTCTGAATGTCATTGAAACTTTCAGAAATTCTGCGACTACTACCCATGCTCAATTACTTTCCCTCCATACTTTCCCTTCATGTCTCTACTCCAATTAGCTTCTCCGTTTCATGCGCTACTTTCCCGTTTTGTCTCTTTTCCAGTTGGCTTCTTCGTTTCATGATGGGGGTTGGACTAATGACACAGAAACCCAGAGAGACAGCCTGCATTTCCTCATTGTGTTGGAGCTCAGAGAGAGAAGAAGGAGATAGAGTGTCCAGTTGTTGTGTAGGCAGGCAGTTAGCATTAGGCATAGGCAGGCAGCCAGCATTAGTGCCTTATTGCCACTGCAAGAGAGAGTCATCTTTGTTCCTTTGCAACAAATTACAAATATTAGGGATTTGTTTGAATAATTTTCAGAGTGACACATCAGCCAGTCTCACAGTTCTGCAGGCAGGTGTAATACCTTATTACCACCACAAGGGAGTCACCTGTGTTCTTGTGTTAAATATTAAAAATACTAAACTAGTAGGAATTTGTTTGAATAATTTTCAGAGTGACACTTCAGCCAGTCTCACAGTTCTATAGGCAGGCCTAGTACCTTATTGCGTCCACAAGGGAAAGTCACTTTTGTTTCTGTGTTTAACATTAAAAATAATATTAGGGATTTGTTTGAATAATTTTCAGAGTGACACTTCAGCCAGTCTCACAGTTCTGCAGGCAGGCCTAGTATCTTATTACCACCATAATGGAGTCCCCTGTGTTCCTGTGTTAAATATTAAAAATACTAAACTAATAGGAATTTGAATAATTTTCCCAGTTTTTCCCAATTTTGTGTGCAGAAAATTTTTAATAAACAAGCAGAACATAATTTTGGGGAGATTGTGTCTTCTTGTCAGATACCTTTTTCTATGTTGATCCTGACTTTATCATTGTTGACCTGTATTGATGCAGTTGCACTTTCACATATTGATTGGAGGATATTGATGTAAGGCCTTTTTTGTTTTTTTTTTGTAGAAAATATCATACTCATTGCCAGTAGTCCTGAAGAACTGCAAGAATGCATTGAAGAGCTGCATCAGGAAAGCAAACATTTTGGTCTGAAGATGAATATCATGAAAATGCAAGTCATGTTTAACAAATTTTCAGTACCAAGGAAAATCCCAGTAGATGGACAAGATCTAGAAGAAGTGGACAAGGATGTTTACCTTGGACAGGAAATGTCAACAGATGGAAACACCATGATGGAAACTGAGTGACAAATAAAATTGTGATGACAAGTACTTAGAAAACTTAGTAGTGCTGTCTTTAACACAAATTTACTACTCCACCTCAAGTGAAAGGTTTTTGACCAATCTCTCCTCCCAGTTATTATGTGAAACATGGACACTAAATCTCAAAACTCTACAAAAACTTAAGGTTACACAGAGAATTATGAAACGTAAAATTTTGAACATAACAAAAAGAGACCAAAAAATGTACATGAATTCGTGAGCAAAGTCCTATGCCATCACTGAAAGAGTAAAAAGCACCTAAAATGGAAATGGGCAGGCCACATAGCAAGAGGACCTGATGGTTGATGGACCACTCAATACTAAATGGCCAAAAGAAGAGCAAAGACAAGATGGGTAGATGAAATTACCAAATTTGTTGGTACATAATGGCAACAAAAAGCACAGGACAGAAGATGCTGGAAACTTGCTGATGAGGCCTTCATTCATTTCTTTATTGTGATTGGGCTCATGACATCACTTTACAAAAAACCAAGGGCCCCACTGCTCATTTTCACAGAGCATATACTCTGTTTCAGTTTATTTATTTATTGTCTTGAGAAAGTATGGGCATGAAATGTTGACCATTAAAGTTTCATGTTCTTCACTTTTATACAGGTTCTACTAGTGCTGTTCTTCCTCATTCATAAATTTCCAACTATTCCATAACGTCTGAATTATTCCTTGACTGCTTAAGGGCTCAGGCTACGTATCACCTCATCTATCATATGATAATTCCCCACTGGCATATCTGCTTCCCTGGGAGCTGCTGATGAAGCTGGGACTGTAAAGTGAGTCTGTGCAGATCAGTGGAGACACACAACAGAGGTCTGACATGAGATCCCCCAGTGCCATCTAAGTGAATAACAGAAAGACACTTTGATATTGATTCTTTTTAATTTTATAAGACCCTCCTTAATCTTGGGCTTTTAAATGCAGTGGGATGTTGCTTGCTGTTGGTACATAATGGTTTATTATCCTGCCGTGGCATATAATGGTGTATTGTCCTGTTGGTGGCATGTAATGTTGTACTACACTGCTGGTGGCATGCAATGGTGTATTGCCCTGCTGGTGACATGTAGTTCTGCAGTGTTCTGCTGGTGCAATGCAACTTTGCAATGCTCTGCTGGTGGCATGTAATATAGCAGTGCTGTGCTGGTTTCATGTAACATTTCAGTTCCCTGCTGGTGGCATGTAAGGTTGCAGTGCTCTGCTGGTGGCATGCAATCCTGTGCTCTGCTGGTGGTATGTAATAATACAACGTTCTGCTGGTGACATGTAATGTTGCAGTATTCTGTTGTGGCATATAATATTGCAGTGCTCTGCTGGTGGCATGATATGAGAAGTAATATGCTGGTGTCTCATAATGATATAGTGCTCTGCTGGTGGCATGTAATGCTATAGTGCTCTCCTGGTTTCATATAATCCCAGGCAAAAAATGTATCCAGTCACTGACCTGGCTGAAATTCACCGATTTTTAATTCCTAGTGAGTGAAAAGAATATATTATGAAATACATTCCTGAAGTTTGTTTCTCTGTGAATTAAATAGCACTTTTTAGCACAGTGAAGGGGAATTTGAGAAGAACACAAGTAAGCCAAGCTATGTTTTAACAATCTGATTTGAAGATTAACATCCCAATTTGTGTTTCAGCAGGTTGCACTTGTCAGCTGATTATACCGTTGTGTTAGCCATCCTCTGTACAACACAATATTGTACAAGAATGATACATTATTATTATTATTGATAATATTTATTTATATAGCGCCAACAAATTCTGCAGCTCTTTACAGTAGGGAGTAGACATACAGAAGTATTAAATAGTACAATCAAGTGTGGAGAACAGAAGGATCAGAGGGCCCTGCTCGTGAGAGCTTACATTCTAGAGGAAGGTAGGTATGACACAGGAGGAGTAAGTGCTATTGGGTGTAAGTGCCTCCTGCCACCTGACCTGCCAGTCAGTGGGTGGGAGTGAGAAGTGCTGTTGAATGCAGTGGTCAAGGCAAGGGGTGATTCTTAGTGATATTGTTTATGGAGGCAGGTGATAGGCTTCCCTGAATAGGTGAGTTTTCAGGGAGCGTCTGAAGATCTGAAGGCTGGGGGAGAGTCTGATTGGGGGGGGGGATTCCAGAGCTGAGGTGTAGCATGGGAGAAGTCCTGTAGGCAGGAGTGGGAGGATGTGATAAGAGCGGTGGAGTGGAGAAGGTCGTGTGCAGGGCGAAGATGGCGAGAGGGAGTGTATTTGGAGATGAGAGATGAAATGTAGTGTGGTGCGGTATTAGTGAGGGCTTTATAAGTAAGCACCAGAATTTTGAATTTAATTCTGTATACTAACGGGAGCCAGTGTAGGGATTGACAGAGGGGTTTGGTGTCAGAGAAGCGATGAGTGAGGTAGATTAGTCTTGCAGCAGAGTTCATTATGGACTATAGTGGGGCTAGTCGGGTGAGAGGAAGGCCAATTAGTTACAGTAGTTAAGACGGGACATGATGAGTGTTTGTACTAGAATTTTGGTAGTGTCATGTGTGAGGAAGGGTCTGATTTTAGAGATGTTGCGGAGGTGGAGGCGGAATGATTTGGAGAGTGACTGGATGTGAGGAATGAAGGATAGGGCAGAGTCAAATGTGACCCCCAGACAGCGAGCTGTAGTGGTCGGTGTGATGGTAGTGTTGTTGATGGTGAGGGTAATATCTGGGGTAAGGCTGGTTGTGGTGGGAGGGAAGTTGATTAGTTCTGTTTTGCCAAGGTTAAGTTTGAGTTGACGGGAGGACATCCAGGAAGACACAGCGGACAGACAGTCAGACACTTGGGACAAGAGGGAAGGGGAGAGGTCAGCCATCTGCTCCCAACTTTTTATATGTGGTTAAATACAATATGTGTCAAGTATATTTTAACAAATGAATGGGTTTATCTATATTCTCTAGAAAGGGGGTGGTAAACAATTAGCTCTCCTGCTATTGGTGGTTGGTGATGATGGCAGTTGGTGATGATGGCAGTTATTGTCCCCTAGTAGCTGGAAAGCCAAGCTGACCTTTCCTTGATTTAGCAATTTCAATAACATATATTTTCTATAGGAGTAAACTCAGACATTCAGGGCTGGAGTTCCCAATCAGCTGAGTAGGCAACTGGCTGGAGCTCCAAATTTTGAGGGGCACCTCAATTCTGAATTGTGGATTTGGCTCATGCAATCTCAATGGCCCTTCCACAGTTTTTTAACACTTTACATGGAATTATTTAACCCTTTGGATGCTATAGAAATGTCCAGCTCATTTGGAGCTCTCTAGCAACCAAGGGATAAGATTTTCTCATTCTTACTTGTTATAACCCAACAGTATTTTCCCTGCCAGGAAACAGTGAATGGGACTGAGGTTAGGGGTCATGTGTGGAGTGGGAGTCTGGTTAATGGCAGAGCTATGGGAAGCTAGTGTGCCTTGCCTATGGGCTCCTACCATCCCTACTGACAACATCTCTCCAGTCACCAATATTCCTGGTCTCAGTTTTGTGTCCTTGCATAATCAAAATGCAGTATTCAGGGATCCACCAATCATAAATACTATCAGGAACAATCATCTATAGACCTGTGAAGAAGCACCATAATTATATGCAGTGTGGAAGGCTTTGTTACATAAAGTTTGGGAAAGAAACAGAGTAAGTAAGGCTTCACTGCATTTGAAGTTTATCTCTGATCATGGATTTTAATTGCATTTTAATTGCATTAAGATCATTTTATCACTGGCACTGTTTGCAAACAATTATTGTAACATATATTTAGAGAAGATGTTTTCTTTGCATTTGTTTTCAGAACAAAAATAACTATAAATATAATTAATAACTTGTTTAATAAATATTTAAAAAATAAATATTTTTTAAGATTTCATGTATTCAGTCCTTTTCTCCACTGAAAAGAGTGTTAAACCCAACACACTGCTGTGAGATGCATCATTCAATACATGTATTAGTTCAAACTGTCTCAAAGCAATGGGGCTGTTTCTCTTATATTATATGGAGAACCATAGCCAGTGGCTCCCCTCTCCCACAGAATGCATGGAATAACTATCCGGACAGCAAAAAACGTTATCTCTAATAGCTCATTAAAAAAAAAAAAAAAAAAAACATGGCAAGTTTACTTTGTAATGCGTTGCATATCCCTCTGGCACTCAAAGGGTTAAAGTAGGAGTATCCTTGTTATATTCACCAGTGCCAATTAAAGATTCCTTATGGAAAATGCAAACTATTATAACTTATGATTTTCTGACTGGTTTAAAGGGATAGTAATGTTTCAGAGTGTGTTATTTCAATACTGTTGTAGTTCAAGAGTAATTGAATGATAAAGTATCCTCCTCCCTCCCCTTTTACCAATGTAACACTGATCACCTCAGAGCAGCAAGACTGTTCAGATGGATCACAGAGAGGGACAATCTTCAGTGAGCATAAGGAAAAACCTGAAAAACCTGTCAAGGGGGGCAATGTTTTCCTTATGTTCTCAGTAAGAAGATTGTCTCTTGCTGTGAGCTGTCTTTTCAAGTGACCAGATTCCACATCGAGGGGAGGGGACTTACACTAGGTAAAAGGGGTGAGATGAGGATACTTTATCATTCAATTACTCTTGAACTACAACTCTGACAGCATTGATATAACACTCTCAATGGCCCAAATACTATGAAGATTATTTGGAGATGCTGCTTTTGTGAAACATTACCATCCCTTTAAGGTAAGTGAGCATTCATTATCAGGAAATGTTCATGTTCCTTTAGCTCAACAGATTTTACCATAAAGAGTAGTATAACAATGAGTACAGGGAATATTAGTGATTACAACCCAGTTTCATTTTAAGTGTTATTATTCCTTTAAATACACTATACACTACAATAGCATCTGTAAAGGTTCTCCACCTGGTACAAATAGCCTAAAACATTGTTTTAAGTATGCCCTGAGAGCATGTATTGAACTTTTGGGAAGGACACTAGGCCACAACTATTTTTAAGTGGACACTATCATCAGAAAAAGGTTTATTTGTGTGTGAATACCTTATGAATACATTGTATGATGGCATGTTAGGCAACTCCTATCATCCCTGACCAGGTTGGTTTGGGGGAAAATTGCAGTATCCAAGAGCTGGAGTGTCACAGTCTGCCCCTGACTAGGCAGACTTCCCGGTGTGGCCACCTCTCTGACAGGTCACAGTGGGCTTGAACCGGAGTCCTCATATACTCTGGTCCTGCTTTATTGCGTTTGAGCCACTGCTGAGCCTGTTGTAGCACTGTATCCTTGCCTGGCCTGCAGCACTAGGGGGCTGGACTGATGCTATCAGATTTCTACCTGTCATTCAAAGTTCACCTGAGGCTGCTTGCAAATTAAGCTACTCATTACCTGGGTATAAAACTCTGTCTCTCCCTGAGGGCTGGGTCAGCTCATTGTTCCTGTTCCTGTTGTTTATTTCCTGATTTCGAGACTGACTTGGCTTGTGACTCCTGCTTTTGGATATTCATTATTGCCTCCTGGATTTGCCCTTGTCTGATTCTACGCACCTGTTTATAGTTCCTGCTAAGCCCCCGTGCACAGATTCACAGCCCAGGTTGCTTTTTACCTGGTCACCTTGGGTTCTGTTTATATGCAAGGGTGCTCGAACATCTCTGCACTACGGACTTCAACCAAGGTAAACTGTTACATGGAGGAACAAATACTGACTACTCAAATGTTGGATAATAAGAAATTTAGTAAATATTATGCAAACCAATTAAACTTATGTTTATAGGGTGACCACATGTCCTGAATTGCCCAGGACAGTACCGGATTTTAAATGTGTTTCCCGTGTTCAGGGCAGTCTACTGGGGCAATACAAAGTCTTGTAATGAAGATTCCAGAGCATCGAATTCTAAACACTAGAAGGAGAACTGCCCATGGCCTACCATGACAGAAAGTGATGCAGAGCTGTAAACACAAGAGCGAGAACTGAGTCTTGATCCTGACATCAAACAGGAGCTACAGTGCCTTTTGGCTCATTGTAAAGGTAGTGAAAGGCTTTGGCAAGCAATCTGCTTACTGATGTCCAGTGACCCTACCACATAGCTGCACTAGAGCCGAAGACAAGCAATCTGCTTACTGATGTCCAGTGACCCTACCACATAGCTGCACTAGAGCCGAAGACAAGCACTCTGCTTACTGATGTCCAGTGACCCTACCACATAGCTGCACTAGAGCCGAAGACAAGCACTCTGCTTACTGATGTCCAGTGACCCTACCACATAGCTGCACTAGAGCCGAAGACAAGCACTCTGCTTACTGATGTCCAGTGACCCTACCACATAGCTGCACTAGAGCCGAAGACAAGCAATCTGCTTACTGATGTCCAGTGACCCTACCACATAGCTGCACTAGAGCCGAAGACAAGCACTCTGCTTACTGATGTCCAGTGACCCTACCACATAGCTGCACTAGAGCCGAAGACAAGCACTCTGCTTACTGATGTCCAGTGACCCTACCACATAGCTGCACTAGTGCCGAAGACAAGCACTCTGCTTACTGATGTCCAGTGACCCTACCACATAGCTGCACTAGAGCCGAAGACAAGCACTCTGCTTACTGATGTCCAGTGACCCTACCACATAGCTGCACTAGAGCCGAAGACAAGCACTCTGCTTACTGATGTCCAGTGACCCTACCACATAGCTGCACTAGTGCCGAAGACAAGCACTCTGCTTACTGATGTCCAGTGACCCTACCACATAGCTGCACTAGAGCCGAAGACAAGCACTCTGCTTACTGATGTCCAGTGACCCTACCACATAGCTGCACTAGAGCCGAAGACAAGCACTCTGCTTACTGATGTCCAGTGACCCTACCACATAGCTGCACTAGAGCCGAAGACAAGCACTCTGCTTACTGATGTCCAGTGACCCTACCACATAGCTGCACTAGAGCCGAAGACAAGCACTCTGCTTACTGATGTCCAGTGACCCTACCACATAGCTGCGCTAGAGCCGAAGACAAGCACTCTGCTTACTGATGTCCAGTGACCCTACCACATAGCTGCACTAGTGCCGAAGACAAGCAATCTGCTTACTGATGTCCAGTGACCCTACCACATAGCTGCACTAGAGCCGAAGACAAGCACTCTGCTTACTGATGTCCAGTGACCCTACCACATAGCTGCACTAAAGCCGAAGACAAGCACTCTGCTGCTCTCGTCTCTGCAGTATTCCCGAAAGGCAGAATGGAAATGTGGCAACCATCTATCCACTAAAGAATAAAAACCCTTAAATTTTTTCATATTACATTGCAACACTTAGGAGACCCCTTTTGTAGCCAACCCTTTGAGTGCCAGAGAGGTATCCAACCGCGCGGGAGTGGGTGATGGAGGTAGGAGATGGACATGGGGAAATGTGAAGATGGGGGGGGGGCTGCTGGGCCCATGGCAATTTCGGCACCAGGGCCCGGTGGCTTCTAGTTACACCACTGCCTCTGAGTCTGCGATGTCTGTCCTGTTCACTGCCAGAATTGGTGAGTGGCGTCCTTGGTGCCTTAAGGGACAGGAAGGTACTGACTGTGCAGGTCCACAGAGCTACTCTTGCAAGCTCTGTGCATCCCGATGCCTACGGAAGATGTGTTTTTACTGAACTACCACACACTTATTGTGCTTAAGGCTATTATAACTTTGTATATCACTAAGTTAGTAATATATTCTGGGGCAATGTAATTAATGTGAAAGTTCCGCTTTAACACAATAAAACAAATGGTTTTTACACATTCCATACACGAGAAGGACCATTTAGTCTTCTGTAGTAACATGTCCCTTTTAGAGCTGTTCTGTCAAAACTTTTATGTAAGCGATAGCAAAAATGCATAAAGCCTAATTAGTATGAGATTACTGAGTTCTGTCTGAGGCAGCATATATCTAGGCTCCTTAATTTTTCACAGCTAAATCTGCTTAAGTAAATAACTGTTGCGGCAGTAACAATATTTTAGATGCTTTGGCTCCTAATCAAAGAAGCCCAGATTTCATGCATATGATCCCAGAGGAAAGTATTGTCTTATCTGCACATGAACCAGCAGATTTACATGGGGAAATTCACATTGTCTGCTCTATCAAAGAACTCAGACAATATATAGGGCAGGGGTGGGCAACCTGGGGCCATCCAGCTGTTGTTGGAATACAGTTCCCATTATTTTCAGCTAGCCGTTCACTAGTTGAAGATGATGGAAGTTGAAGTCCAAAAAAAGTTGAAGGGCCTCAGGTTGCCCAATAGAATTCAAATAATTGTAATGATAATAAGCAAAATAGATAATCCATCTCAAACGCTCCAAGTCAAGATGCATACTGTACTCCGTCTTGCCAAGGTAACCCTTTATAACCTTTTGTATGCCAGATGGATGCACAACACATTGCTTTGCAGTGGATTGCACACTCCTCTGGCACTCAAAGGGTCACAAATTTGTCTGTTGTTTCTGACTCACAGTGTGAAACAGCACACATAGCCTTTCCTATGCATGCTCCATACATTGATTCAGAAGGGATTAACTGTATGCTTTATCTGACAAGACATAGTTCACTATGCTTCTTGTTGTGGAGTTTTTGGGATAAATTACATATTTTACTTGTTTTCATTTCAGTTTTTGAAACATATAATTCATTATAATACTCTATATGACCTCAACTATGTATAATTGTGTATTTCCCCTTTAAGCTGCTAGCTGATCTCATACAAGACAATGTCTCCTGAGGGAATAATTGTCAGTGGCTATGTAATACCTTGAGCTTTGTGGCATGTTATTCTTTGTCTTTATTTAGACACCTCCTTTTTGGCCAAAAATGTGGGCACTAAAACCTCAAATTTATCAGCAATGTTATTATACATGCTCAATACAGGTCACACTATCTACAATTAGACTGGAGGAGCGCAGGTTTGTTTTTGTGTTTGCACTTTGGGTTTTTGCCTGATGTTTGGAGGACTGGAGAACCCTTTCATCCCTTGCTGCACACTTCAGTAACACCATTTCTTTCACATATTCAAATATTTAATATATACACATTACTATATATTAAGGTGAATTAGCGCTGTGAGATATTTTCCTTTCCTTTTTTGTTGAGACTGTTTTACTAAATCCTCTTCTTTACACTTTTTTTTTTACCGTTTGTGTTGTTTCCTATTTTCATACACATCTTATTATCATTAGAGTAATTACTGAAATTCTAGTCTGCTTTATCATATGACCATCTCAAGTAATGGGTGATTGTCTTACTGAAAGCCTGTTATCACAGCCCACAAGGGAAAGTGGGTATTATTCCTACTATTTTATTGCTAATATCCCATCATATCATTTAACGATACTATGGGAGCCTTATTTCATTTCTTTGTTGTTCTTAAGCTGAGAGGGTTTCCCTGCCAGTTATATTTGAGTAGAAATGCTGTGTGATGACTCCACCCTTGCAACAGATTGTGTGGAAGTAGTTGTATGATTTTTTTCCACATAGCAAAGGATGTAGTTTGATTAAATCTGCAGCACACTAACTTGTTAGTACCATTTGACTTTATCTTACAAATAAAAGAACGCCTGTTGATTTACAATTTGAACTATATATTGTACCATTTACTTGTAATCACCATGTTCCATGCTCTTGATGCCACACTATTATATATAGTCAGAACTCCACGGACTTTAGGAGGGGAGACATGTCCGGGCTGGGGTTTGGTGGGAGAAAAAAGTGGGTGTGGCTTTGGTGTTCAAGACCAACTGAGGAGGGATAAGAGTGATTGTCACTTCCTGTTGGTGTGGCAGTTAGGCTTAAACCGGAGAAGAAGCAGTTGGAGGAATTTTTCTGAGGTAAAAGTGAATTGCTGTCATGTCTGAGCATTTATTGGAGGAGGTGAGAGAGCTTTTGGAGTCCGGAGGCGGAACATGGCTGAGAGAGCAACTTTCTAGGAGGAGGGAAGAAACAGGAATGCGTGGCGAGGTGGGTCGGCCTGTGTGCAGCACTCGAGCTTGTCCGCCTACTAGATTGAGCCCTTCTCGCTCTCCATTGCGGCGGAGGAGTATAAGCCCAAGACCAAGAGGAGCGAGGAGTGCTTCTGTGAGGGGGATAACGGTTGACCGGAGGATCGGGCGGAGCTCTTTTCGCAGCAGTTTGGCTGTACAGCGGGAATCATCAATTGCTGAGGAGACTCGTCAGGAACGGCCTGTTCGTCAAGGGCGGGAGTCTGCAGGCGGCAGCAGAGAAAGAACGGAAGGTTCCAGTCAGACACTTACACAGGTGACCATACGCACTGTGTCCTTTTATTTATTTCTTTTACAGGTTCTGGTATGTTTCTCTTTTCTCCTCCTCTCCCCCCCCATCATCATTTCCCTGATAAATTTTTAAGTATAATTATTGTTTTAATTTTAGTTATATCAACTCCCTTAGCTTTAAGTTGCCTTTACTTTATTCACCTCCTCCTTCACTTTTTTATGTTTTTGTTTCTATGGTATGGGGTCCGGTCCCTGGTTGGAAAGGGCGGACTTAGGTCTGGTTTTGGTGCCACAGTAAATGTGGCTGGTTTTCCTCAGGGAGTCTGAGGTAATTGGTAACTGGTATGTTGGGGTTTTTTATGTTTATCGGGGTTACATTAAAGTTCCAGAGTATCCGGAACGAAAAAGGGGTTTTTTCGTTTAATATTTGTTTTTGGTAATGACATACTGGTGGGTCAAAAGGTATATGGTTTACCAAAAGTATTGGCTAACGTGAGAGCCATTATATATTTGGTGGTTAGGGCCTGATTTTTGGGCCCTTGTGTGAGTCTATGTGTTTAGACTGTCGTTTATGGGTTTATTCTTTTTTCCTTACAGGAGGATACGGTTGCTGAAGTGTCAGGGCCTGTGAGGCAGGAGCACGCGGATGTGGAGGCCGGTGCTGGTAGTACTTCAGCTGGACAGTCTGTACCAATGGCGCCTTTGTCGAGGGCAGGTACGGGACTTTCTAATATTTTGGGATCAGTAAAATTGGGAGGAGAGGATGCAGTGGGGTCTTTGCGGCAGGCTTTAGGGGCATGGCAAGATAGAGCGTTGAGTGATTCAGTTAGGTTACCTTCTTCAACGGGTGTGTTGTCGGATCCTGGAGCTGGGACAGTCTTAGTTCCGGGTGAAGGGGTTTTGACAAATACACCTTTGGGAAGGGTTGCGTCGTTGCCAGGATTGGTTATTGGGGGAGGGGTTCAACAACAGGGGCTGGTGACGTCCAGTGTTTTATTGACAGGGAATGTTCAGCAGGGGGCTAACGCCAACTTGGCCGGGGTTCAATTGTCAGGTAGTGGTTTACAGCCTCTTGCTGGACAAGGTTTAGGTACTGGGGTTTTGACAAATCCTATGGTAATGAATACTCCTGGGGGGTCTAGTTTGGCCTATGTGGGATCAGTATCAGGTTTAGGCTCGGGTGATTCACAGATGACGAGCTCCAATTTTGGAGGAGTGACGTTGGGAGCGTCACAGGTTTGTGGTGTGCCTACAGTGGCTTTTGGAGCAGCTTATATGTGTTGGTCGGGTCCTTTGGGTATTCATTTAAAAAATGAAGTTAAAGAAAAAATTTTGGAAGAATGAGTCTGTTGAAATGTATTCATTACTGCCACTTGATGAAGCTCCTCCTGACAAGGAAGAAAAAGACTCTGAGAAGAAGGAGGAGAAGGAACGTCGTCGGTACAGAAAGATTCCAAAGGTTTTTGGTAATTGGATTCGAGCCTTCTCTATATTGGCTAGTGTGATTGGTGAACGCTTTTCAGCAAAATGCTCATCCTTGTTCTGTTATCAGGATACAATCTGGAATGCCTGCAGGACTTATGGCGGTCTGGCATGGTGGTATTACGATGAGCAGTTTAGGCAGAGGCTGGCTGTGCGCCCGTCAATGTCTTGGGATCAATTGGATATTGGGCTTTGGTTGTCAATTATGACTCGCCCGGCTGGTTCCCCAGTGGGGTTCCAGTCCTTTCAGGCCGGCGCTGGGGGGTTGGGGCTCCCCTCAGGAAGGGCAGCGCCAGGGAAACAGAAAGGTTTCTGTTGGCAGTTTAATGAGGGTCAATGTAAATGGGGAGGATCTTGCAAGTTCAAGCATGAGTGTACGGGATGTTCAGGTTCCCATCCCCTTGTCAGGTGTTTTAAAAAGCAAAAGTTGGGTGACAAAGGAGGGTCTGTTGGGAATAAAGGGGGTGAATCCGGTGTCTGTAGACAGGATACGTCCTTGGCTAAGGGTTTACAAGGATAGAATAGCTGCACAAATTCTGGAAGATGGTTTTGAGTTTGGGTTCAAGATTCCTGAACAGGAAGGTTTTGGTGTAGCTGAAGCGGCTAATTTACGTTCGGGTAGTTGTTATCCGGGGATTTTGCAGGACAAGATGAATGTTGAGTTGTCATTGGGGAGGATGGCGGGTCCTTTTTCTGTACCTCCATTACCTGGATTCAGGGTATCGCCTTTGGGTATCGTACCAAAGTCAGAGCCTGGGAAGTTTTGTCTTATACATCACCTTTCATTTCCTTTTGGATCTTCTGTGAACGATGCCATTGATCCGTCTTTCTGTAGTGTCTCCTATACATCATTTGATAAAGCTGTGGAACTGGCTGTAAAAGCTGGTCAGGGGGCGTTGTTTGCAAAAGCTGATATTGAATCAGCATTCCGCCTTCTTCCAGTTCATCCTGAAAGTCATCATCTTTTGGGTTGTAAGATTGGAAATGATTATTATGTTGACCTATGCCTTCCCATGGGATGTTCAATTTCTTGTGCGCTTTTTGAACGCTTTAGCACATTTTTGGAGTGGGTAGTGCGTAGGGACTCAGGTTTCTCTTCTATCTTACATTATCTGGATGATTTCTTATGTGTTGGACCCTCAGGTATGCATGTTTGTAGACATTTGCTTGTTACTTTGCAGCAGGTATGTTTTGAATTTGGTGTACCATTATCGGCGGAAAAGACGGAAGGTCCTACAACGTGTTTGCGTTTTTTGGGTTTGGAGATTGATTCAGTGGTCATGGAGTGCAGACTTCCTCGAGATAAATTGGAAGGTTTACAAGCTGAAGTGGTTGCTTGTCGATTGGCTAAGAAGGTTACTTTGAGAGCACTTCAATCCTTATTGGGAAAGTTGAATTTTGCATGTAGAATCATGCCCATGGGTAGAGTTTTTAATAGGCGGTTAGCTCAAGCTACTGCGGGAATTGTTTGTGCCCACCATCATATTCATGCGACATCTGACATGCGGGAGGATCTGGTGGTTTGGGAAAGGTTTTTAGCTGATTATAATGGGAGATCATATTGGCAAAAATTGGTGAAATCTAATGAGGATTTTGAGCTGTATACCGATGCATCTGGGTCGATTGGTTTTGGGGCTTTATTTGGTTCTTATTGGTGTGCAGAAAAGTGGCCTTTGGCTTGGGTTCAGGTAGGTCTTACCAAGAATATATTGTTTTTGGAGCTATTTCCTTTGGTTGTGGCTGTGACGCTGTGGGGTGACAGATTGAGGGACAGTAAAGTTCTTTTTCATTCTGACAACATGGGAGTGGTGCAGGCGGTAAATACTCTCACTGCTTCTTCTCCCTCCGTATTGTCATTACTCC
The DNA here is from genome assembly GCA_037306005.1 of Rhinophrynus dorsalis. Classification (NCBI taxonomy): domain Eukaryota; kingdom Metazoa; phylum Chordata; class Amphibia; order Anura; family Rhinophrynidae; genus Rhinophrynus; species Rhinophrynus dorsalis. The sequence continues at coordinate 309,104,840 of CM074722.1, forward strand.
GTCATTTTGTGTTGTTGTGTTTGAGATTGAATCTTACTTTTAGGGCTCAACACATGCCTGGTAGTATGAATGTGGCTGCTGATGCATTGTCTCGTTTTCAGGAAACAACGTTTCGGAAGGCGTGTCCGGGGGCGAAGGCCACGGGTACGCCTTGCCCATCTTTCCTGTGGGACCTTGGCGGAGTGCAGTGGCAGACTGGGTGAAGAATTTTGTGTCGCCGGCCACATGGGCGTGATATTCAGCAGTTTGGAATGATTGGCTTAATTTTGAAAGTATGGCTGGTACTTTAAAAGATGATTTTGAAAAGAGGGATGGGGTGTTGTGGTTAATTTGGGAATGGTTTTCTCGGGGGATCTCACCTGCGTCGATATCATCTAAAGTGTAAGGATTGACCTTTGGTTTTAAATTGCGGGGCTGGAGGGATTTTTCAAAAGATTTTGTAGTAAGACAGGCTCTTCGGGGATTGCGTCGGGGTAAGTCTTCATTAGACTCTAGGCGCCCGGTTTCATTTCAATTACTTGAAAGACTAATGGAGGTGTTAGAGGAGGTGTGTACGGACGATTTTGAAGTTATTCTTTTTAGGGCAGCCTTTTCTTTAGCGTTTTTCGGGGCGTTACGTATAGGGGAATTAGTCAGTTCGTCAAAAAATAGGCCGGGGGGTATACTGTTTGAAGATGTACATTTAGGATCTGATTCTTTGGAATTTTAAATTCGTCGTTCAAAAACGGATTCTTTAGGGGTGGGGTCATGGGTTTCACTTTTTTCTATTCCAGGTTCCTTGGGATGCCCGGTTTCTTGTGTCCGGCGGTATTTAGGAATTAGACCGGTTTTAGGTAATTCATTGTTGGTTCATAGTGACGGGGTAGTTTTGACAAGATTTCAATTTTTAGCAGTGTTTAAACGTTGTCTTTCATTCCTTCGAGTTCCAGTCGGTGATTTTGGTGGTCATTCTTTTCGAATTGGAGCGGCTACGGAGGCTGCTCGGTTAGTGTTGGGTTCTGAGACAATTAGACGTATTGGGCGTTGGGAGTCACGTCGGTTCTTGTCTTATGTTAGGCCACATAGAGTTTTAGGGCTCTAGTCTTAAGGGGTGGGGTATTATTTATTTTGCTTTGTTTTTCTCTTTAGGTGCGACTCCTCGGGAATTGTGGATCATCGGTCACTCATTTGTATTTTGGGCCAGCCGGAGGGCCAAGGTTCGAGAGAGTGCAGGCCAGGTTGTCTGGCATGGATATAGGGGAATGTGTTGGCCACAGTTGGTGCCAGAAGTTCTTAGGCTGGTACATGCCGGGGGGGTGGTTCCTTATGTTTTATTGGTACACCTGGGGGGTAATGATCTGGGTTACATTCCGGGTCTGGAGCTGAGGCAGGCCATGAAAGAGGATTTCCAAAAACTTCTTCAGCTTTTTCCAGGGATCCGATTGGTGTGGTCGGAAATTCTCCCTAGAAAGTGCTGGATGGGTGCGAGGAATTGCTGGGCCTTGGATAAGAGCCGGATCAAATTGAATAGGAGGATCTCGAAGTTTATAGTTGAGATTGGTGGTCTAGCTATTAGACATAGGGTATTTGAGGAGCCTTCTCTCAATTTGATCCGGAGCGATGGGATTCACCCCAATGATATGGGGTTAGATTTTTTTAATTTGGACTTGGCTGAAGCTTTGGAGGAGGCCGTAGCTTTGGGGGGGGGGGACTAACTTGTAGGGGTACTCGTTAGTCCCTTGTGGTGGCTTGGGCCCTTGCCAATGTATAGAGTGGTAGTAAGATGGTGGAGGTTACAGTAGATGGTAGGTCAGCGGCGTAGGTCTAAGAACACCCAGACTTTGTCGCGGTTTAGACGCCGGCCTCATTGAGCTTTATTTAACAGCTAATGAGGTGCGGTTAAGGTGGCAATATGAGGAGTTTGGAGTTTCGGCTCTAAAGTAGGATAGGCTGGTTAGCCTGTAGGAGATGGACATTGGCAAGGGCTCAAGGTTGGGTAAAAAATTGGTTGAATAATTTATTTATGTATATTTGTAATTTAACCTATTGTTATTGTATAATAAAGCTGCGGCCTTGTTCAAATCCATCCCAAGGTGTACTGTTTTTTCTTGAACCTATACCCCATGCTTAGGACATGGATATTATGCTACAATATCCTTTATGTCATCCTCTATAATAATTCGCTAAAACGTGTGTAACAACGAAGTCATGCGCAGTAGAGACTGCTGCTCGTGCTGCAGTCATGCGCAGTAGAGACTGCCTGCGCCGCGGCTGATACAGAGCTCTGTATCAGCCGAGGCGCGGGCAGGCTCTACTGCGCATGACTGCCCCGCGACCAGTTGGCAGTGGCACTGTGGCCTGTGTAACGGCTCTTCAACTAGTATTTACTTAATTAATTGCCCCAAATGCTGGATAGATCTGAACAAACTGCAACCTCTGCCACTGATGGACATGAAGGAATATCTAACGTAAAGTCACTGTAATGCAGGATGCTTATGAAACAACAGGTTTCACTGGTCCTGTGTTTCCCTGCAGAATTACATTTCCAAAAGAATTCTGCATGAAAGAGGAGGTCTGGTTAGTTTAACAATCAGTCATTTACAACAAAATGTAGTTTCCAAAGCTTTACTAGTGATCTGATTTCTTAAATTGTACTCTTTCCAACAAGAAGGTAGGTTGCTTATTAAAGAGTTCAAGATGTGACAATACATTTCTTTTGATCTCTCATCTCAGATCAGTTTATCTTGAGCACAGTTATTTATTTAGAAAATGTTTCACCAGGAAGAATACATTGCGATCTCCCTTATTTTCAAGTATGTCCTGAAAGGGATTTATAACTGGCAAGAAACAGATTAAAGATTGTGCACTGTAATCCTGTGTGCTACTTCTATAAAAATACTTCCCAATGTGACCAGTCGATAGACCCTGATGTGAGGTTACTAGGGTGGCAGGAAGGAAGAGAGGTCTATGTTTGTGTAAGCTGACAAAATACCAATTGTGGATTAGAAAATCTAGAGTATGGGGAAGCAGAATAAAGCTTCACATACATGCACTGGCAACAGTGTGGATAGTTTTAATATAAACCTGTATTCCTCCCACCCCAGTCCCTTCCTTCCCTCTCACTATCAGCCATAACCCTTTTAGTGCCAGAGGGGTAGGCAACGCATTGCAAAGCAATGCGTTGCCTATCCCTCTGGCACTCAGTAGGTTAAACCACCACCCATCACACACAAACACCATATTGGCCTGCTAATCATAGAAAAACAATGTGTTGCAGACATAACAAATAACAAGGGGACAAATAACAAGGGGGTGAAAGACATTTAAAATAAAATGTTAACGCCTTCTGACTAAGTATCCTAAAACTAAAGTGACCAGACCCTCTTTAATGCAGAAGACTGTATACTACAGCTGCACAAGAATCAGAATAATCCTGTGATATGTAGTTTCCATAAGTGTATTGCATTCAAATAAAAGTATAGACCTTTTACCCTACAAGCACTGCCAATGATGAATGCTCCCACTACCAAAGGAAAGAGAAAGGGAATAGAGAGAAAATAATTTAATAAAGTGATAGTAATGTTTCACAAAAACAGCAGCTCCAATTAATCTTCATAGCAGTTGGGCCATGGAGAGCTTTATTTCAATACTGTCAGAGTTGTAGTTCAAGAGTAATTGAATGATAAAGAATCCCCCTCCTGCCCCTTTTACCTAGTGTAAGCCTCCTCCCCTCAGATGTGAAATCTGGTCCCTTGACCAGGCAGCTAACAGCACGGCACAATCTTCTTACTTTGAGTATAGTAAAAACCTTGCCCCCCTTGACAGGTTTTTCCCTTACGCTCAGTGAAGTTTGTCCCTCTCTGTGATCCATCAGGACAGTCTTGCTGCTCTGAGGTGAGCAGTGTTACATCAGTAAAAGGGGGTGGGAGGGGGATATTTTATCATTCAATTATTCTTGAACTCTGACAGTACTGAAATAACACTCTCCATGGCCCAAATACTATGAAGATTAACTGGAGCTGCTTTTATTGTTAAACATCTCTAACCCTTTAAAACTAAAAAGTAACTAAATAAATATTGTCACTTGCATGCTAGAAATCACCCTAATTCTCTCTCTCTCTCTCTCTCTCTCGCTTTCTCTCCTGTTCTTACTGTGTATATATATATATATATATATATATATATATATATATATATGTATATATATTTATTTATCTATATTTATTCTAGTATACATATTATAAATATATATATATATATATATATATATATATATATATATTATAAATATATATATATATATATATATATATATATATGTATATTTATAATATATATATATATATTTATAATATGTATACTAGAATGCATGCTTCCTCTCGCTTTAATCCTGAATTAGGTAGTATCCCTGGTACAACATCATAAAGTAATTTAATTCATACGAGAAAAATAACATAGCATAAAAATGTAGGAATGCACATAAATTATTATTGAATGTTCTGCCAAAACATATGATGCTGCAGGAAAAATATGTTCCACAGCTTGGCATCTGGGTCATTGGATTACATGCACCAAGAATTCAGAGGAATGGTACAATCTGGTGCTGTAAACATGAAAACATCTGATTGAGGCTGGACTATATACACTATTACTGATAAACTATACCTATAGGAATAAAAGCCCTAAAAGAGAAGCTAATAACTAAAATGAAAAAAGTTCTATGTTTTCCATATCTTGTATGCCCCTTCAGCATCTATGCTAATTTATTTCTAAACTTGCTTTTCTAAACTTGCCTGTTTTCCTATTCTAGACAGTTACTTCTGGTTACCCTTGTTTTGCAGAGGCAGATATCTAAAGCAGTTAATTTAGATAAGTAATTATTTATCTTACATCTTAATGTTTACAGACAACACACCCTTTGTAAGACACCTATAATGCTTTCATAATCAAATAAGGGTCCAGGGACCCTAACTGATATAGTTAAGGCTAAGAAATACTTTAATTGATGCTATCTTGTATTAAAGGATGGAGATGGGCAAAATATTTCATTGATAAATGAAACATGCAAAAAACAGAACTTCCCTCCTTCTGCCGGAATGCCACAAGTGTAATTTTTTTGTTGTCTTAAAATCAGTGTGATTTCCCTCATGTTTTCCCATCATACTAACCCAACAGTATAAGAGGGAATGTGTGGTTTTCACATTTTGTCAGTATGTGCTTGCGACTGAGTGAGAGAAACCTTATAAAATGTTGATACTAGCTAGTACAGAAGCAAACAGGCAAAGAGAGGGATCTGGGATTGCTTGATTTAAGGCAAATTGGTGGTAACCAGCTGGGGGTGCACGGAGTGTGGGTGTACAAGGAGAAAGGGGAGTCAGTGACAGTCAGATAGGCATGTGATCCTACTTGAGCTGAGACTAAGAGTGATAGTGACAGATACTAGAGACAGGGACATACATCATACATTACATCCGTACATGCATCCGATCTCAAAGAAAATACAAGCATACATTAGCGCTGCTGCTTTGCTGTGGTCCAGTGCAACTGATTGCATATTACAGAGCTAACAGCTCTGTCATCTACTATATAATAAAAATCATCACTACTATCATTGCGTACAATAAACTTGGTAATGGTAAGGTAAATGTAATAATAGAAGTACATGTATGTAGGTAATATTAAAGTAGTACTAAAAGAATGACTGTGGTCGTGGTTATTGCAGCTTGTGCTGATGATACTTCTCTTGAGGAGGTGTATGTAAAAGTGATATGAACAGTAGTCCATAGCTAGAAGTGACAAGATGCATTGAGTCCCCACAAATGCCACACCTGTAGCTACCTCCGGCATAACTACTAGTCATGTTAAAGCAATATGTTACACAATTCTACTTACTGAGTTCTCCAAAAAATTAAAAATGTACAAAAATATTCTAAATATTTACAAGTGGAATGACACACTTGCCAAAATATTGTGCAAAGACAAGGCGCAAAAAAACAAGAAATCTAAAAGTGCTGTTTTATTAGGCACTCCCCCTTAATAAACCCCAGGACATGCACTTACAACATTAAAAAATATACATGCAAATAACATCAATCTCAGGAGACTTTCTTTTATGTGTGTCCATATATCCTCTGCTCTTTAACACTTTAACCCTTTAATCACTGGTCCCAGCCATACGGTACCTCAACCTTCACAAAAGTCAATGGTATTCCCGTAGCCTCAAATCAGATACTTTGGGTATTAGGTATAAGAGCTGGAATGTCTACAACTGCACACCACAAAGTCTTCCTCCTTTCCCCAAACAATCTCTGATACTCGACAGACATAGGCAATCATAGATTAATTACTTCCCCAAGTGTATCTCCGGTCTCCTGTCGGCTTTGTCAAGGGTAACTGGAGCCATCTAGAAGGGCTCCCTTTTATCATCTCGTATCTATCCTGTTGTTAACATCACAAATCTATAACCCCTTCAGTTTCATAATGACCCCCAGTATAGAGATAACCCCTTGCGCACCTAATAATTATCTAAGGAACATCAGTGGCACCTTCAGGGGTCATCTCTAAACCCTCTTAGTAATTATATCTCCATATCAAACAAACAATAAATAACACATACAACATATTAAAATAAATTCATAAAATCCAGTCACAGTATAAACAGAAATTGTCTAAATACATAAAGTACCACAATGTTCTATTAAAACCATATTTCTAAAACATATTCTTTATAAAGGATATATATTTACCCAAAAAATCACACTTATCTTATAAGAACATAAAGCCCTTACTCTATCTTTTAAATAAAAATATTATCTTAATAATCAATTCAAAATGATATTCATATCCTTATCAGATCCCTTCCAGACATCTATCCAATGGGATGCTTTAGATAAAAGATGCCAGATCTATATCTATGTTAAGGCCTCCTGGTTCCAAGCACCCCAACTGATAGATCCAATAAGTCTATGTCTCAGCTTTAGCAATCTGTCCCCCCTCTCCTTTCTGTTGGTACCGTATCTATAGCTGTAACCCACAATTCCTCTTTTTTTCCTGAGTGGCACGCCTTAAAGTGCCTCGGGATGCAAAGATTTTCTACTACATATTCAATATTCCTAAGATGTTCCGCTATTCTTGTTTTCAACTTTCTTGTGGTTCTCCCCACGTACTGCAGCCCACAGATTCATTCTAAAAGGTAAACCACAAAAGTCAAATTACAATTGAGAAATATAGGATAAGGAATCCTATATTCCTTTCCTATCTTTGTAGAATGAAATATATTATTTTCTTTATTTATCTTAGTTCCATTGATCTTTTTATCAAATCTATAGAGTAGACACATTGAACAGTCCTTCCTCCCACACTTAAACATTCCCATTGGCTTTCCCCAAGGTGATATAATTTTTTGATCTGATACTCCTATTTTATTCTTCCGCATAGTATCACTGGGGGCTATTACCTGTTTAATAGATTTGCATCTTCTAAAGGAAACGTTTGGATTTTTCCCAATTACTGGACCCAAAATGGAATCCTCCTTTTATCAATATATCAGTTATTATTGCGGCGTCTTCAAAGTCTTGTTCTCTACTACAATTCCTTTTAATTATTTGGTATTACCCTAGGGGAATATTATTTTTCCATATTTTAGGATGACAACTTTTGTAATGGAGGTATTTATTGCTGTCAACATTCTTCATAGCCACTTTCTTATCCTCCACAAATAAAATAAGATCTGAAAATTCTATTTTACTCTCACTTCTCTGACTAGTACATTTTAAGTTAAAGGGATAGTAATACTTAAAATGTAAAAAAAAATATGTTGTAGGGTTTATCCCCCTGAGTAAAACAAGAGTACTCCCACTGCTGAGAGGTGTTTTATTCAAAAGTTATTAATTTTCAAAGTTGAATTTTTTAGGTGCAATATCACAGTGGCCTGAAATTGTACAGTGGCGCTGTTGCTACACGATCCTATGGACAACTCTGGTCAGTTGACCATAAATCTCCATAGGATGGTGTAGCAACAGCGCCACTGTACAATTTCAGGCCACTGTGATATTGCACCTAAAAAATTCAACTTTGAAAATTAATAACTTTATAATGAAAGACCTCTCAGCAGTGGGAGTACTCTTGTTTTACTCAGGGGGATAAACCCTACAACATATTTTTTTTTACATTTTAAGTATTACTATCCCTTTAAGAGAATTATTGTTCATATATTTTAAAAACTGCTTTAACTGTTCTATATCTCCTTCTCAAACAATCAGGATGTTACCGATATACTTCTCAAAGTCTAATATTCTCCAAGAAAGGATTATTCTGCCAGATATTCTCAGCCTCCCATTTTCCCATATATAAGTTCGCAAATGAGCATCCCATCACAGTCCCTGCCTTCTGGCAATAAAATGTCTGCTCAAATAGAAAATAATTATGGCTGAGCACAAAAGACATAGTCCTAGTCAAAAATTGTACTTGTTCCTTTGGTATCACTCCTTCTTCTTCCTAAAACCACTCTACTGCCTGCACCTCTTTATCTTGTGGGATGCAGGTGTATAATGAAGAAACATCACAAGTTACCCACCTGAAGGACTCCTTCCACTCCCAGTCCTCTAGGCACTGGATGACTTGGATGCTATCTTTCAGGAATGATGGTAGTGAATAAACCAAAGGCTGTAGATAAATATGTATATATTGGGATAGTCTGTATGTCAGGGAATCTATCCCTGACACAGTTGGCCTTCCTGGAGGGGCCTTATCATTTTTATGAAATTTGTGCAAGTAATAGAATATGGGAATTCGACCATTTGCACAAAATAAAAAATCAAACTCTTCCTTATCTAAAATTCCCATATTGTTCGCTGTACCCAACACCTCACAAAGTTCTATACTATATTTCTTTGTTGGATCTTTGAATATAATTTCATAAATCTCCTTATCTCCCAGGAGCCTCAAAGCTTCTCTTCTATAATCTTCTGAATTTTAGATACATACTCCCCCTCCCTTATCCGCCTGCCTAATGACTATCTTTTTGTTCTTACTCAAATCCTCTAATGCCTTTTTCTCACTCTTTAATACATTCTCATTTTTTCTTTTCATTTTTCATTCTCCTAGTTTCTTCAAATCTTTATATATCTAGGTATCAAAAACCTTTATACATTCTCCTTGGCTCTGGACAGGATAAAAATTCGACTTCTCTTTCTACTATGTATAAACTAATATTCTCCTATAGTTCCCTCACTCTCATGTTCTAACATTTCTTAACGTCTCACCTCATAAGCCTCTCTCATAATTCTTTTTTGATACTTATTTATCGAAACATCCTCATGTTTATTCAAGAAGAACCTTTTAATTATCAATGATCTAGTACATTTTTTCAGGTCTATATAAGTTTCAAATTTGTTCATTCTTCTTGAAGGAGCAAAAGACAAACCTCTATCTTGTGGCTTAGACAACTTTAAAATCCTGGGTATAGAACAAATCCCAACATCTTGCACAAATCGATTTGCTAAGCTTTGTCACCAGGAAGCACACTGGATTTTCTGACACCCAAAGGGTTAAATGAAGAACTGGAGGTTAGCAACTTCCTATAGAATGAATCAGCTTTCACTTATCTGATCAACTCTGTGTAATATACAAATTTCACCTAACCTATGGATGTTTTGTTAGGTTAAATATAATATCCCATAGGTAACTGTTTTTCCTGCTCAAGAGCAATAGAAGGGATTATATCCTCTCTATTTTTTATTGTTCTTACAAAGGCTTTTCAAGTCTTATATATTTCTTATGTAGTATTTTTTACAAGGCAGGAAGAATGTTATCTAGGGGTTTTTTATATATGAATCCACCAATCTATATATTTTATATAAGATTGTAATCTATGATGCAATTTTTTAAATCTAGATTTTATGTTATGTTTATATACTATTCAAAAGTATTAAATTATTTTGTGAATATGTATATATTAAGTCCGTCTAAGTAACGATTTGTATATAAACGAGGTGTTTATAGGAATGTGGGTCCAAAGTGAGGCTTAGTTCTGTACCTGGATTGCTTTGGTAACAAAATGAGGCTTGACTTGCAGGACACGAACCGGACCTCACAATGAAAACCACGTGCTGCGTTATGCTCCTCCAAAAATGTATAAAAAGTCGATGGCACCTCTACATATGTATATCTTAATTTTACTTATCCCTGAAGAAGCAGGGTTTTCTTCCTGCGAAACGTGCTGGAAAGTTATTACAATCAAATATGTATTTATTAATCTAAACAGTGTATTTTATTACACAATACTCATTCCTAGATGGCCGGGTTCACGGAGGTACAGGATGACTTCTGCTTATATTCCTGTTTGTCCGGTGAGTGCAACATATTGGGGACTCGTTGTTGGGAATATTTCCTCACAGTGTTACACTTAGAGGCTTTCGTCTTTGCTAAAAACCAAGCCAGTCGTATGCCAATGCCACTGTGTCACCCAGGAACATATTCCACCCACTTGTAACATTATAGTGTTTGCTGCAAATTGAATTCCTGTTCCTGGGTTATCTGAGTATCTAGGTCACAGATCATTCTGTGTTGGGATATGTTTTGTTGGAGATAAGGAGCAACTGAGCAGTTCTTTGTAAAAACAAATATTGTGAAAATGGGCAAGGGCTGGAATCACATAATTAGTACATTAGTACAAAGCAGGTTCAAATTACCAACATCAAACTTAAAATGCTGGTTATGTTAAATTGTCCACCAATAAAGTAAGTGATGTCAGTTACTGACTGAAGCCCTTGTCCGGTCCACAACATATATAAGCCAGCAGTCACCTGATGGTGGGTGGGTGGCTAGCTTACTTACACATAATAAAAATACTGTACCCTTCCATCTATCAGTTTGTTATTTTCAGCAGATTGTGCCACCTGAAGTGTCTCCCTTATGCCTTGCTTACTATTGCTCTCCACAACATTGCCATGAGTGGTCACAGCACCACACAATGTGCAATGCATGTACACAGATTACCATATTTTCCTATCTGCAGAGTCACTGTCTGCTGGTGGTGGCGTTACTCTGGCCTGCTGCTAGTTATGGCTTGAAATGCTGCCACTGGCCTGGCTAGTAGTGGTACTGTTTGCAGTTGCCTTCCACTGGATGGCTAGTAGTGGTGCTGTTTGCAGTTGCCTGCTGACTGGGAGTGGAACTGCTTACAATTGCCTGCTGCATGGGAGTGGGACTGCCTGCAGTTGTCTGATGGACAACAGTTGTTACTTCGCTTTCAGTTGGCCCACATGTATGCATGTGTTTTTTCTCACTTTATAGATAGACAAGGGGCTGCAGAATGTGACATCTTTGGCTTGGCTGCGGAGTGGGTTGGTACACATCAGGGTGGTTGTTCTTGACAAGCTTTATCATGGCAGATATGCAAAGTGTGTCCCTTCATTCCCCATGTTCACAACTTTGTCACACACTTTGCACAAAGCTGATGCTGAGTACTGAACAGTACCTGCCTCCAAACAAAAACAATCTAATACCCACAATGTCAGGGCAATGAAAGGTAGACTTGTGCACGACAAAAATTTTAGTTAAAATTCAATTTCAGACTAAATTGTTTTTTTTTCATTCGTCGACACCACATTTTAGATCAGACCTGTTCGACTCGGACAAAATTCGACGACAGTCCGAATTATTCGTTGAATTTAAAATAATTTAAAAAATACAATTAAAAAATTAAAATTAAATAAATGGAACCATTTCCAGGGTCTAAATGAAGATGGTGGAACAGGGTAAGGTGGAGCTTTAGCCTTATGATCCTATGGATGAAGCAGGTGTATAAATGTAGCTAAATTTGAAGGAAGGCCTGCCTGCCTGTCTACACAACTGGGAGACTGGCTGATGTGTCACTGAAAATTATTCAAACAAATTCCTAATATTCATTTTAATATTTAACACAGGAACAAAGGTGACTCTTCCTTGCGGTGGCAATAAGGCACCTTGCCTGCCTACACAACTGTGAGACTGGCTGATGTGTCACTCTGAAAATTATTCAAACAAATTCCTAATAATTTTAATCTTTACACAGGAACAATGATGACTCACCCTTGCTGTGGCAATAAGGTACTAGGCCTGCCTGCCTGCCTACACAACTGTGAGACTTGCTGTGTCACTCTGAAAATTATTCACACAAATTCCTAATATTAATTTTAATACTTAACACAGGAACAAAGGTGACTCTTCCTTGTGGATGCAATAAGGTAGTAGGCCTGCCTACAGAACTGTGAGACTGGCTGATGTGTCACTTTGAAAATTATTCAAACAAATTCCTAATTTTTTATTTTAATATTTAACAAAGGAACAAAGGTGACTCTCCCTTGAGGACGCAATAAGGTACTAGGCCTGCCTACACAACTTTGATACTGGCTCACTCTGAAAATTATTCAAACAAATTCCTAATATTAATTTTAATATTTAACACAGGAACAAAAGTGACTCTCCCTTGCGGTGGTACTAAGGTACTAGATTTGCTTACAGAACTGTGAGACTGATGTGCCACTCTGAAAATTATTCAAACAAATCCCTAATATTTTTAATATTTTGCACAGGAACAAAGATGATTCTCCCTTGCAGTAGCAATAAGGCACTAATGCTGGCTGCCTGCCTATGCCTAATGCTACCTGCCTGCCTATACAACAACTGAACACTCTAATATCTTCTCTTCTCTCTCTGAGCTCCAACAAAGCAATAACAGAAAATGCATGCTGTCTGGGTGTCTGTGTCATTAGTTCAACCCCCATCATGAAATGAAGAAGCTAATTGGAATAGAGACAAAGAGGTAAAGTAGCGCATGAAACGGAGAAGCTAATTGGACTAGAGACATGGAGGAAAAGTATGGAGGGAAAGTAATTGCGAGCCAAATTTCTGAAATTTTCAACGACATTTGGACCAGGGCTGCTCAGATTCAGATTTTTTTTTGCGAATGACCCATGCCTTTTGGATGGCTTGAATGTTGCCGAATGACCCCTTTTTTTCGTTGAATTACAAATGTCGTCGAACTGAATCACACAAGCCTAATGAAAGGTGGAGAGTGATTGGACAGTTGACTTTTACCACCTGAATTGACTTATTATGCTTTAGCTGCTGCTCTTGCTGCTACCTCATTAGCACTAACATAACGAGAAAAGGAAGCAACTTCTTCCACCACTACCTACCCCATGTCACCAGCACTAGGTCAAAATCTATTAACAGCTTCCTCACCACTACTCCCACCACCAATACTTGACTCATGGTGGACAAGATGGATGCATCATGAACAGCATGATGAGGATCATGCTGTTCTGACTGCTGTTGCTGTGACATATGATCATCGTTGGTGGTACCTAAAGACAATTCAGTAACAGAAACTAATCTTTTATATAACTCCATGATTTCAGTAACTGGTGGTGGGGGTGATGTTAAACAGTCTCTCCAGATTTCTCCTCCAATATTCATTTGTCACCACCAAGAACACTATCATGCTTGCTCCACTATTAATTATTAATATTAATTATTGGGATGTTGTTGTTTTTTTTTGTTTTGTTTTTTTTTTGAAATCCCAGTGCTTTCTGTTTCTTTTTTGGGCCATAATTTCCTCTATCTCCTCCTCCACAAATCAGCTCGATCTATAAGGACTTCTTTATAAGCTTTGACAGAATTTGATCCCTCCGAGACATGCTGATCATGCTTTGGCACAAATTCAGACATTTAAAGCTTAAAGCAGGGGTCTAGCAAAGTAACAAGAATGTATTCCTCATTTCTTTTTATGGACACTAATCTTGAATCCTGCTTAAAGCATGCTAACCTGTCAGTGACCAACTGGTTCATATATGTTTTATTATGAACAGATTTGTCCAATATGCTCTATACTTATTTTCTGCAATAAATAAATGTGGAATTATTTCACTTATACCTTCACCAGTATGAATAAGATGGCCTCTTCAAAAGGCTTCAGGAGCTCATAGAGGTCTGACTTTAGCTGCCATTTACCATGCGACAACGAAGCTCCCTCCAAGGCTTCCAGTTAAGCACTGCATATTCGCTGATGGCCTTTTTTCTACTAATAAAGATGTTCTAGCATTTACAATATGAAATTCCACCTAGCAGGGACCTCCATTTCCAGCTGTGGATGGGACAGGTGGTTATGCACTTATACAGAGCTAGCAATTTGGGACAGCATTGCTCGTCATTACTCAGCCTCACATTAACCCTTTGCATTGTGTACCACTCTGCCACTCAAAGGGTTAAGCATTGGTAAAAAATAAACAAACAGATATCCAGTGCTTCCCACACTGCTAGTATCTCTTAAAGAGGGACACTTGGGAGGTACAGAGTCCTAACATCTCCTAAAGAGGGACACTTGAGAGGTACAGACCCCTAATATCTCCTAAAGAGGGACACTTGGGAGGAATGGACCCCTAATATCTCCTACAGAGGGACACTTGGGAGGTATGTACCCCTAATATCTCATAAATAGGGACACTTGCAAGATATGGACCCCTACTATCTCCTAATGGGTGACACTTGGGAGGCATGTACCCCTAATATCTCCTAAGGAGGGACACTTGGGAGGCACAGTACCTTAATATCTCCTAAAGAGGGACATTTGGGAGGTATGGACCCCTACTATCTCCTAAAGAGGGACACTTGGTAGGGACCTCTGCTATCTCCTAAAGAGAGACACTTTGGAGGAATGGACCCCACTATCTTCTAAAGAGGGACGCTTGGGAGGAATGGACCCCTGATATCTCCTAAAGAGGGACATTGAGAGGTATGTAACCGTAACATCTCCTAAAAAGGTACAATTGGGGGTATGGTACATATAATCTCCAAAATAAGTTCTCCATCAGCTGAATTTTTACACCAAAAAATGGCCTATCCTTGTGAACATATGTGATTTCCAGATCTGTATACACATTGAAAGTACAGGATTGTACTGGGCAGTTCTTGTATGTGAGTGAGAACTGGTCTATGTCCAAAAGCTGACATTATACCCCTGACAGCTGATGACAGTAGTAGTAAGTTTGTTACACAGTTAATTAGGGAACTTTCCAAGAAAGCATTCTCTACACCTTTCATCTAGAGAGAAAAAAGGAAGCGAGAAACAAATTCACAGATTCATTATAACCTTTTGATTGCCAAAGGGGTTGTGCACCCAGATATTTCTGTAGAAGATTATATATATATACAGGGCTCAAAATTTCCACTCACCACTAACCAATGGCGAGTGAAAATTTAGCCCTGGCGAGTAGAAATTCAGCCCTGGTGGGTATGTTATGGCTTGCAGTGGCAAGTAACTTTTCAGGTCTGGCTAGTAGCAAAGGACTTCAAATTTTAAGCCCTGATATATATATATATATATATATATATATATACTAGTTACAAAGGCTGTATACACAGGCTGATCCGGAGCGGGGAGCTCTGGATGTATCACAGCCTGTCTGTGCTCCCGGCTCCAGGGCAGCAGCGGAGGCGCTGGGTGACAGTTTGTCAACCAGCCGCCTCTGCTGCTGCCCCGGAGCTGGGACCACATACAGGCTGTCAGCCTTTCAGAGCTCTCTGGATCAGCCCGTTCTGCGAGTCCCCACTGCGCATGTGCGGTTACGCACACAGTGAGCAACGCATTCTAGGACTTTATGTTATAGGATATATATATATATATCCTATATATATACATTCAAGATGCACAACACACAATTTAAACACACACACATACCCGACACACACAAAAAAATACATAATACACAACCATATACATGCACAACACACACAATATACCACAACACACACATGTACAACACACTTGCACAAAACACACTATGATAGATGAGGAAAGGGTAAACATGCTGAAACGTGTTATAGTTTAATAGCACTACAACTCCCATAATCCTTACCCATCTTCAGTGATTGTGATGAAAAGGGTGATTTTAGCAGAATTAATTGGCTTTATTAGTGAGTGGCTGAGAGGTAATCTGCGGGATGATGACTGATAGGTGAAGGCACGATTCTCAAAAGTGTAACCCTTTGAATGACAGAGAGGTAAGCAATGCATTGCTTTGCAATACACTGCATACCCCATCTGGCACTCAAACAGATAACAACATAGTGCAAGTGCAAGTATGAAATTCAAGCCCTTTTGTATGTTGTGGAGTGATGGTAGAGAGAAGACATGAATTTCTCCTCCTTACTGCTGCCCCTGGGTGTGTGTGGCTGGAGACACAGGTTTTCTTTTATATAGATATAGTACCTTGTGATCACTGTAGAATTTACTACAACGTGCACATATATTGAAGGCAGGAATACTCATTGCAATTTTGAAAATTTAGTTCTACTACTGATTTCATTGCAAGTCAAAGATGGGAAAAAAAGGAGAGACAAGCATTTTTCAGAAAAAAATTCCCATTCGGTGGAAATTGTCATTTTCTGCCTGTTTCATGTACTTCTAGACAAAAGGGAAAGAAAATAAAGTGAACAATGTGATAACGATGTAATAAAATAAAAATAGAAGACATCTGCCAACCTTCCAATAACATAAGCCTACAGAGGAAAATCTCTATGGAGTACATACAATAAAAAGATAAGAGAAGGGAGCTATAGTACACGCAGACAATCACCTACGTTCATTGATCAGATTATATACAATATATTTCTAATAAGAAATAACACAGTAAAATCATGATTAGTTACTGAAAACTCACATAAAGCGAAAAACCCCTTGAATGCTAGAGAAATATCCAACACATTGATTGACAGTATGTGACCTGTCTAACATCCAAGGGCTTAAAAGCACCATTCATAACAATGGAAATATGTATCTCCCATTTCACTCATGATGCAGCTGTTTGCTTCAGAGTTGCTCATCCTTAGTTTCCCAGATATGTTCCACAATGTCACAGTTTTAGTATCCCTTTAGTACTGCCCTGGTAGCTTGGTAGCTTTCAGGATGATTTGGAAAGGCATGGATGTCTCAAATTCAGAATTTTCCAGCATACTATTAAGAGATCTGTTCAACTTTGTATATTTATAAAACATCTATCTATTTGGTATGCAAACATCTTACTTCATAGACAAATAAATAAAACCTATTAATTGTCCTAAACGATCAATGGTTTATTCTGTCCTTCTGTGGCTACATTCCTGTATTTGGGGAGCTTAGCAGCCAAAGGCAATAACTGCAGTATCTTCTGGGAAAGGCCAAAGATAAAAATATATTCTGAGAACTGCTGTGACTACTACTAGATAATCCTTTATCTCCACCAGCTTACTCTTTACAATAGGTCTCATTAGTGCAAAATATATAGTAGACTAATTATTTAAGACCTATTAATATGAACATTGACACAAATAGGTATTGAAATGAACACTTTCAATGCCAGAGGGGTACGCAACGCATTGAGAAGCAATGTGTTGCACACCCCTCTGGCACTCAAAGGGTTAAACAGGCCATATGCACAAAAAATAGAAGACCACTATTAATTTCTTTTGATTTAAATGGGTCTTGAATGCTAGATAGGTCTTTAACACACTGTAAAGTAGTTCATATTTTGTTATATATATGTGTTATGCTAATTAGATTCTATGCTAGTCCATATTAACACAGATGTTTTGGCGTATGAATAATGGCAGAGCCCACACACTGGGGGCATTTCTAATAGCATACATTAAACATAACTAATTAGCATACTGCACAGGAAATTAGGATAAAGTGCCACACTGTGCCACCAAAACAAAAAGGTTATTTCCCTTACAGAAAACTAGCTTGTCTTAGGGTGACAAGTCCACTGTAAAGGGATAGCAACCCTTTATTCTTACTTTACATATCCTGCAAGTGCTTAATATGCAGTGTCAAGTTGGTGATGCTTTTTATTCTTTCACCTTCACCTTTTTTAATTTTTTTTTACATATTTATATCTCTGACGTTAAGCTCTCTTAATCTTTTTTTGGAAACCTTTCTTTCAGTGACTGTGAAAGAAGGTCTAGGGATACAATATAAAAAAAAGGTACCGTTCTGCATACCAAGCACTCTGTGCTACAGTGATATTGTTACATTGTCTCACCCTCCTGCTTCAATGGTGACTGATCAGAAAACGCTCTGAAAACAGAGATCGAGGGAGTTTACTGTTAGGGGCATGGAAGTGTAAACAAATTTAAGGGTTTAAACAATACAGGGTTACAGGTGCTTTGTAGAGTGAAACATTGGGTGCGAGGTCCCTGCTCGAAAGCTTACAATCTAAAGTGGTAATGGGAGACATACAGAGTTCACTACACTAACTGGCCTTCCTCTTGCCCGCCTAACCCCACTACAGTCCATAATGAACTCAGCAGCACAGCTAATCTACCTAACCAACCGCTTCTCCAACATCAGTCCCCTCTGCCAATCCCTACACTGGCTCCCATTAGCACACAGAATTAAATTCAAAATCCTGGTGCTCACCTATAGAGCCCTTACTAACACCTCACCCCCCTATATCTAATCTCTCATTTCAAAATACACTCCCACTCACCATCTTCGTTCTGCACAGGACCTTCTCCTCTCCACATCTCTCATTACATCCTCCCACTCCCGCCTACAGGACTTCTCCCGTGCTGCACCCGAGCTCTGGAATTCCCTCCCCCGCCCCATCAGACTCTCCCCCAGCCTTCAGATCTTCAGAGGCTCCCTGAAAACTCACCTCTTCAGGGAAACCCTATCAACTGCCTCCATAAATATTATCACCAAGAACCAACCATTCCCTGGAACACTACACTCACTAGCACTTCTCTCTCCCACCCACTGACTGGCAGCTCATGTGGCAGGAGGCACTTACACCCAATAGCACTTAAACCTTGTGTGTCCTACCCACCTTCCTCTAGACTGTAAGCTCTCATGAGCAGGGCCCTCTGATCCTTCTGTTCTCCACATAAGATTTGTACTATTTAATATCTCTTTATGTCTATCCCCTATTGTAAAGAGCTGCGGAATACGTTGGCGCTATATAAATAAAGATTATTATTATTATTATTACATAAGGGTCAAGTGCTGAATACAATGCTAGTTCTGATGATGATAGAGGACATCAGTAAAGTAAATTATTTATAATAGCGTTCATTGTACAACATCACTGCCTTCTAGCATGTTGGGACTGCAAAGGGTCCAAAAGGTCATATGTGTTAAAGGGATAGTAATGTTTCATAATAAAAGCAGCTCTAATTAATCATTATAGTATTTGGACTTTGGAGAGTGTTATTTCAATTCTGTCAGAGTTGTAGTTCAAGAGTAATTCAATGACAAAGTATCCCCCCTCCCCCCCCTTTTAGTGATGTAACACTGCTCAGCCAGAGCAGAAGAGAGGTGCCCAGGGAGATTGCAGAGAGGGACAATCTTCAGTTAAGATAAGGGAAAAACCTGTAAAACGTGTCAAGGGGGCAGGGCTTTCATTGTTCTCATAGGAAGAAGATTGTTCCCTGCTGTTATCTGTCTGGTCTATGGACTGTATTCTACATCTGAGAAGAGATGGCTTACACTAGGTAAAAGGGGCAGGAGGGGAAACTTTGCTTGTGAATATCTCTCAAACCATAAAGGTTTGAGAGATAAGACTTATATCGTTCTTCATGTTTTTTTAATGCCTACAAAATAAAATAAAGATAAAACAAAGTATTACTATCCCTTTAAGCAGGACTTATAAGTGAGCCATCTTAAGTCAGTTGAGACTTAAAGGGTTAGTAATGTCTGAAAAAAACTTTTTTGCATTTAGAAGAGCTTAAAAAGCTGATCGAAATGCAAAAAAACGTATCTCTCAAACCGCTATGGTTTAAGAGATACGGGCGTTTAAAGTTTGATTTCTCCTACTGACAGCTGTAAATCTAATATAATAGATTAGCATCTGTTGTGTATAAAATTATCCTTGATTTAAAACTATGGTTTATACAGGGCTCAAAATTTCAAGTCCTGAGCTAGGACAGGCCTGAAAAGTTACTCGCCACCAGTTTCCACACCTAGCCCCACCCATATCCCCGCCTCTAACCACACCCATATCCCGCCTTTAACCCCATTTACCCTCTGCATTCAAGAAAGGTGAGCGATGCAGTGCTCTGCAATGCGTTATTCACCCCACTGGCGATCAAAGGGCTATATTAACCTGTCACCAGGGAGACGCATCTAATACTTTAGATCTGAAAGTGCTTGGCCTCCAATAAATACTCCACTTGGGAAAATGCAATACAATTTAACATAGTTGTACGAAACAAGGCTCTGAAAACTTATATACTGTAATACCGATTGACCTTCTGACTGTGACACACTTAGTGAGCGTATATTCTAAATCCCCAGTACTGAATGCTTTCCTACATATTAACAAAGGTGAGTTGCACCTACTGTGACACCCAAAGGCAGACTACTCCCATTTTACCCTAAGCATAATTACATTGTACATAGGATTTATAACTAGTGGGTCTATCACTGCAGTTATAATACAAGTAACATCATCCTCAGCAGTGCATGATGATGGGAATTGTAATCCAACATCAGCTTTTAATCAATAACAGGTTGTCACCCCATCTATTTACTGATAGAGTACCTTTAAGGAAGTATATTTTGTAATTAGGAAAGCCAATAATGATAAAAGGAGGATCCATGTGTGCGTGTACGATGTCTCAGTATCCTTTCGTATATATGCCAGTTTAGTCTCAGATTCCTCTTTCACTTCCAGAAGGACGGGCAGTTAGTAATTTTGGTAACATCTCTCGATTCTACACATTTCGGGGTGTTAATTACCCCTTCCTCAGGAATCAGAATTTGGAGAAGTACGCCATGGTTGGCAGTCAACTTTTAAATATTCATTAGCCAATCACTGAGGTAGGCATTGCCAGAGTTTCATTGGATAGTGCCTCTGGTTTTTCTGAATGGTAACTCTTGAACAGTCAATGAAACTCCAGCAATGTCTACCTCAGTGATTGGCTAATGAACATTTAAAAGTTGATCGTTGATGGCGTACTTCTCCAAATTCTGATTCCTGAGGAAGGGGTAATTAACACCCCGAAAAGCATAGAATCGAGAGATGTTACCAAAATTACTAACTGCCCATCCTTCTGGAAGTGAAAGAAGAATCTGAGACTATACCAGCATAAATATACGAAAGGAGACAGAGACATCGCACATGCACTTGTGGATCCTCCTTTGCGGGCCGTTACGGAGAATCTGCATATGTGCATAAAGTCAAGAACTGATCCAGTGAGCCCCATGTTATAACTAATGTCGAGTTAACAAGTAGCTATCTTGTAAGCATTTGGACTGGAGCGATGGGCTCTGGTATCTCACCCTATAGCTTACTCTTACACTTCTGAATATTATCTATATTCCATCTAACTGTGGGCAGGATTTATAATAGTCTATTGTTTTATATTAAGTTTTGCATTTTTTATGTTTTTTACATTATGATACTTATCCAAGACTCGTGCTAGTAGATGTCTGCACCAACACATGATACTAATATTGTGCATGTACTATTATATAATTTTATTATAGATATGTATATCTTTTATTTGTAGACATATTAAGTGTCTTTTTATTGCTACTATTGTGAGCATCAATAAATTCCAGTATTTCATGTATCCTACACTTAGATCTGTTGTGTATTGTCTTCCTTTTTTCTTTTTACATGTTTAGACTTGATTGATACCAGATGAGATTGAGTATTTTGTTGAGGACCAAGTCAAAACATTACATACAATACAGGTTATCAGCATTTATAGCCTTGGCATTGATGAGTGCCCCTGCTTCTCTTGGAAGTGCAGCACTTTTGTGTCACGGTTTGTTTGACTCACAGACACAGAGTTAAGATAAAAACACAGCTTTATTGAAAAAATAATAAAGAACCCTAACAGGTCCTGAACAACAACATATGTTACAGACACACGACAGGTTCAAGCAATATAGCATACAATGTACACATATATAGGCTCTACCGGCCTCACCAAAATACCAGGTAAGGCAGCCTAGAAGATGGAGCAATAGGACTGAGGAGGCTCTACCGGCCTTACCAATATACCGGGCAAGGCAGCCTAAATTGGTACAGCAAGGAACTGAGGAGGCTCTACTGGCCTTACCAAAATACCGGGTAAGGCAGCCTAATCTGGTGCGACACGGTGTAGCGGAGGCCCTACCGGTGCTATAACGGAGGTAGCAAAGCAGCCGTTTAGATGGAGTAGAGCAACCAACTACTGTAGTGTATACCAGCGCATTCACGGAGGCAACATATGTGACTGGAGGTTCAGAGTGGAGCGAACCAGTGCCATAAACTGAGTAACACGGAGGCCCTACCGGTGCTATAACGGAGGCAGCACTAGCAACCGATGTCAGAGTGGGGCAAACCAATTACTGTATACAAGCGCAATCATGGAGGCAACACTTGCGACTGGAAGGACAGAGTGGAGCGAACCAGTACCACGTAGTGGGCAAACACGAAGGCCCTGCCGGTGCTATAACGGAGGCAGCACTAGCAACCGGTGACTGAGTGGAGCAAACCAACTGCTGAATACCAGTGCAATCACGGAGGCAACTCTAGCAACTGGAAGGTCAGAGTGGAGCTAACCAGTACCACGTACTGGACAAACACGAAGGCCCTACCTGTGCTATAATGGAGGCAACACTAGCAACTGGGGACTGAGTGGAGCAAACCAACTACTGAATACCAGTGCAATTACGGAGGCAAGGCAAGCCTATGGGCAGCGGTGTCAAACCAGGAAGGCACAGGAAGTCAGAATGTTGCCGAGGTGACCAGAGTCAAAGCGGAACACAGCCAAGTTGGGATCCAGGAACAGGAACGTCAGCCAGGCCGGGTCAGGATACTGGAGCAGTAACGTCAGCCAAACGGGTCGGATATGGGAGCAGGAACGTCAGCCAGGCCGGAACGGTACATAGGAACAATACAGGAGCGTAGTCAGGCTATCCGGGTCAGTACACAGGCGCAGGAACAGGAGAGAAGTCAGACAGGCCAAGGAAGTACACTGGAATCCACAGACAGGCGTTGCACTGGCAAGAAACACCACAAAAGGGCAGTGAAAGGGTGCAGGAGCCCAGTCTAAATAGGCAATACTGGGCGCGCTAATCACAGGCAACAAATGGAAAGCACCCATTGCTAACTTACAGGAAAAACAAGCAATCACGGGCACCGTGATACTTTGACACCTAGTAGTAGTACAATTTCAGCAACATCTACCCATAGTAGTAGTAGTAGTAATAGCAGTAGTAGTAGCAGTTGTAGTAGTAGTAGTAGTAGCAGCCCCTCAGGAACCCCTCAGTCTATTAACTCCACAGTATTGAGATCCTTCACTCAGGATCCAAAATCTAAGCATGGTGCTATCTGTATTCTGTGTAGGAAGCTTATGAGCAGGGGGAAAGCTGGCTCACAACTAGAATCCTCCTCAGTGAGTTCCCACCAGAAACATAACCACAGGTCTGACTGGGAGACATACTATCAACAGGTCAGAAGTGCCCCAATTAACAGCAGCAGAACCTAAATGTCCCAGGGCTCTGGGTCACATAATTGAGAATGTGCCAATATTTTCTACTACTACTGCAGAGAAGTATGACTCTGGGTTTGTTTTTGGAGATGACAAGAGTCATAGAGCACTTACACGTACTGCCACCATCCCTACCACCTCCACAAGTGATGGTGGTAAAGCAATACATTGTCACAGTTTTCTAATTTGTACTAATATCCCACACTTAAGTTCTTAGAAAGGTGTCAAAACCTACACAAACATAATGCAAAAGTACGTCCATGGAACAGCAAACTTGTCAAAATGTTGACGGTTGACATGCTGCCCTTTTCTTATGTTGAAAACAGATGCTTTAAAAAAACGATGTCATGTGTTGCACCCTGCTGCAATATATCCCAAGCTGAAGTTATTTTTCAAGGATGGTTGCACCAATGTTACTTAAGCAGGAACTTAGTGTTATGGGTCCATGACAAAGGCACTCAGCTTGCTAACAATTTTTTCAAGGCATATGTTTCTGAAGAACTCACAAACTTTACTTTCATCTATTTATTTATCTGCTTCAGCCCTCTGAAGAAGTAAGATTGTGACCAGAAATCTTGCAATCATAGGAAACACAGGCAAAATATGGGAACATTTTCACTGGAATTTTATTGCCACTGGCGAAAAGGAGAACATTTATGTATTGTCTATGGGAGAGAAGTTTTGCGAAAAAAAAGCTTGAAATTGTGTTTTCACATAAAATCCTGCAGGAAATTTCTGTGACTTTTCAACCATCCCTTGTCCCAGAAATGGCTATGACTGCTGCTAGCTGGGCTAGCAGATCCCTAACCTTCTCCAACTTCATCCTTCAGTCTCTGGCTAGGCCTTGAATTCTGACAGATTTACAAGTGAAGAAGACTTCAGTATCGAAACTAAGCAAACCAGAAAAATCAGAATACCATAATGGGTTTTAGGAGAAAACAAGGAAAGGGGGCATGTTTTATTTAGATTGTTAATGTCCACATAGAAGTGACATGTTGTCCATTTAAAAGGTATGTAGGACTCTTTCATCGGCAAGAATGAATGAAGCTGGTATATGTTTTAGTTTTAACATCAAATAATGTAATGGTAACCTAATAAATCACACAATGTGGAATGAAAGAATCTGTACATTTGGAACTAGTTAATGGATTTACTTCTATTTAAAGAACATTGGGGGAGATTCATAAAACTGGAGTTTTACAAAATGTAAAATTGTTGCAAATGTTTTGCAAAATCTTCGCTAAGTGCCCGTTCCAGTTGACTTTTTTGAAAAGTGAAGTAGAAATGGTCTTGTCCAAATAAAAATTGTTGCAATGTATTTATAAAGAAAATCACTAATTGTGCCAAAAATAAAGGCACTTTTAGGGATTAAATCTTAACACCAGGTATAATCTTTCTTAATGGAAGTATATGGTGGCTAGACTTGTGCACGACAAAAAATTTCGGTACAATTATCATTCGGATGATTTTTTTTTCCATTCGTCAACTCCTCATTTTGGATCAGGGGTGTTCGACTCGCATGAAATTCGACGACATTCCGAAATATTCGGCAACTTTAAAATGCTTTAAAAAAAATACAATAAAAATTGAACATTTAATAAATAAAAATAAATGGAACCATTTCCAGGGTCTAAATGAAGACTGTGGAACAGGGTATGGCACCCTGCATGCCTAAACAACTCAGACACTTTCTGTGTCACTCTGAAAATTATTTAGACAAATTATTTTTATTTTTAATATTTAAATTTACAGAGGGACAAAGGTGACTCTCCCTTGCGGTGGCAATAAGGCACCCTGCCTGCCTATACAGCTGTCAACTGGCTGATATGTAATGCTGAAAATTATTTAAACAAATTACTTATATTTTTAATATTTAACTGAAAAGGAACACAGGTGACTCTCCCTTGCTGTTGAAATAAGGCACCCTGCCTGCCTATACAACTGTCAGACTGGCTGATGTGTCACTCTGAAAATTTTTCAGATAAATTATTCCCAATATTTTTAATATTGTCTGTTGCATGTGACATTTCTGTTGTAGAGGTGAAATACAATATATGTGTAGCATGAGCATCTGTCATTTACCATCTGTAGCAAAGGTAATACACAATATGTAGCATATGTCATTTACTATATGTAGCAGAGGTGTTATATACAACATATGGATGTAGCTAAATTAAAAGGAAGAAGGAAAAGTGAGGATGACTGGTGCGGTATCCTTTTGAAACGTCGCAAAGAAAAATATTGCGGGACTAGAAGCCGCATTAACCATGTTGCAGTGTTTAAAATAGTGACATGAAAACCTTGTGCTGCATAAAAGTATATTTCCTGTTACAGAAAATACCCGCTCATTCTGGACAGTGGTTGAGGGGCAAGAAAGTAACTCCTGGGCTACCAGGGACAATGTAGGCCACACAGCCCTCTTGTTATCCCATAAAGTCAAGGGATCTGTACTTGGGGGCCAAAGAAGGTTCTGCAAGGTAAGCCTTGACCTCAAACTCAGCACTTTTTGTATTGATGGGGAGCTGTTTGTTTTGTCCGAAGCATAATCTGTCCATTGCCTCAGCATAAAAAGCAGCAGCTGCTCCACCAGAAAAAGATGAAGTGCTACTGGCGCTGCTACTAATAGGTCTCAGAAGACCACCACACTCCTTCAGCTCATCTTCAGAATCTTCTCCCACCTCCTGTGACCACATTTAATTTTTTATTTGCCTCTCACGCACCCTCGCTATCAATTGTTCCCTCCAGACAGTGAGGGAATTAGAATTAAGTGCCATCTTGCCTTTTATTCGAGGATCGCAAACTGTGGCAAGCATTAACTCTGGACAAGTCAGTTCCTTCTTCAACCTCTTTAGAAGGGCAGCAGCATTGGGAAGTGTATTACCCTCAGCATCAGGCAAGTGTTCCCCATGGGCAAGGAAATCGTCCAATTTTAAGGAGAGGTGCGTGAAGAGGGGAATGACTTCGGCCAGGCTAGCGTTCTCTTTGCTCAAAATTTCTGTCAAAGCACGGAAAGGCATAAGGACTGTCACTACCTTTTCCATCAGGGCCCAGTCAGCCCTGCCCAGTGTTCTGTTACAGCCAAGGACATGGTGACATGACATTGCGTGAATGGCCTTTTTCTGCTCAAGGATACTCTCCTGCATATCTAAGGTGGAGTTCCTCCTGGTCCCAATATCTTGTTTTAGGCGGTGCTCTTGGAGGCCTGCCTTTTTCTGTTCCTCCCTGAGGAGCTGGATATCATTGATGCTCCAATGGAAGTGGCCAGCAATTTGTCGGCATGACTCCAGAAGTGCTGGCAACCTTCCAGTGTAACTGCCATCCTCAAAAGCAGCCTTCACTACTAGATGCAGGACATGCGTTGAGCAGCACACACCCACAAATCTGCCATCCCGGAGAGCCTTGATCATGTTAGCTGCACCATCAGTAACCACAAACCCCATTTGAGCCTGTGTGCCTGCCTGCTCCCCTAGCCACTGCACCACCATATTCTGCAGTGCTATGCGAATGTTATCTGAGGTGTGCTGCTGATCCATTACCTCAGCATGGAGGAGGAAAGAACGGTGCCCTGCCTTCTTTGCTACTGAACCCAAACTTGTTTTTGCTATGGGTGTGTCTTGCAACACATTGTGCTGCCACCAATGTGCTGTTAACGACAGGAAGCCATGTTGGCCACTTGGAGCACCCCATAAGTCAGTGATAAAGTGCACTGACTGGCCACCAGCCTTTCCTAGCAGGTCCTTCAAAAGCCCAATGCATGACCAGTACAGTGAGGGCACTATAGTTCTACTAAATGTAGTGCGGGATGGAATTTTATATCGGGGTGAGACAGCCTCTATAAGTTGATGGAAGGGCTCCCCGTCCACCAAATTAAAAGTAGCACCCCCAACGGCTATGAGCTGTGCAATGAGGTGTGTAATTTTCCTGGCCTGCTCTCTGTACATCCCCTTTGAACGAAACGCACCAAAATCCTCCAGTGTGGCCTGTATTGACTTTGGGATGGGCTATGACTGTCTGCTGCTTTTACTAGGACCAGATGTGGCATTATCCCCATGCCCGTTCTCCTGCCTACTGGTGGTGAGTGTGACACTGGTAAATGTAGTAGTGCCGCCACGTTCTGCACTCATCAACACTGACTTGTGGAAGTGGTTCAGGTGTTGGTTCATCCCGGAGGTGGTTAGATGACCCAACACCCTCCCACGGCTGACTTCCCTTCCACACAATCTACATTTCTCTAGCCGGCCATCACCAAGTGTCACAAAATGGTCCCACGCTTTGGAGCGACGGATGTGGTGAAGGTGGTGGAAGAAGAAACTGAGGTGACACTTTCTTCATTTTCACATGCTGGAGCAACCTCACTATGCTTTTTTTTTTCTACGTACCTTTACAGGGGTACTCTCCCTTCCGGTGGTGAAAATTATTCAAACAAATAACTTGTGTTTTTAATATTTTTTATAAAACCAACACAGGTGACTCTCCCTTGCTGTGGCTAAAAGGCACTCTGTCTGCCTATATAACTGTGACAATGGCTGTGTGACTGAAAATTATTAAAACAAATTACTTGTATTTATAATATTTATTATAAAACCAACACAGGCGACTCTCCCTTTTGGTGGTGAAAAGACACCCTGCCTGCCTATACAACTGTGACTCTGGCTGTGTGACTCTGAAAATTATTCAAACAAATAATTTGCATTTTTAATATTTTTTATCAAATCAACACAGGTGACTCTCCCTTGCGGTAGTGAAAAGGTACCCTGTCTGCCTATACAACTGTGACACTGTCTGTGTGACTGAAAATTATTCAGACAAATAACTTGTATTTTTAATATTTTTTATAAAACCAACACAGGTGACTCTCCCTTGTGGTGCTGAAAAGGTACCCTGTCTGCCTATACAACTGTGACACTGTCTGTGTGACTGAAAATTATTCAGACAAATAACTTGTATTTTTAATATTTTTTATAAAACCAACACAGGAGACTCTCCCTTGCAGTGGTGAAAAGGCACCCTGTCTGCCTATACAACTGTAAAGCTGGCTGTGTCACTCTGAAAATTATTAAAATATATCATATTTTTAATATTTTTAACAGGAACAAAAAATGAATATCCCTTGCAGTGACAATGAGGTACAAGGCCTGCCTACACAATTCTCAGACTGGCTGATGTGTCACTTTAAAAATTATTCAAACAAATCCCTAATATTTTTTATATTTTGCACAGGAATAAAGATGACCCTCCCTTGTAGTGGCAATAACTGGCACTAATGCTGGCTGCCTCCCTATGCCTAATGCTACCTGCCTGCCTAGACAACAACTGGACACTCTATCTTCCTCTTCTCTCTGAGCTCCAACAACACAATGAGGAAATGTAGGCTGTCTGCCTGGGTGTCTGTGTCATTAGTCCAACCCCCATCATGAAACAAAGAAGCTTATTGGAATATAGACAAAGCGGGAAAGTAGTGCATGAAACAGAAAAGGTAATTGGAGTAGAGACATGGAGGGAAAGTAATCGCACGCGTATTAGTCGCCACATTTTTGAAAGTTTTGCCGATTTTTGGAGCAGGGGTGCTTGGATTCGGATCTTTTTTGTGGAACGACCCTTGCGTGTCGGATAGTCCGAATGTTCCTGAATGACCCTATATTTGACAAATTCCGAATGTCGTCGAATACATTCGCACAAGTCTTATGGTGACAGCTATGTGTGCAAATAAGTATTCTCAGTTGCGAATTTACTGCAGATTTTCTCAGAATATTCTCAGATAAACATATTTATAAAACTGACTTTACTGCTTTACAAATATGATCCAATGTGAACTTTACAGACAGTTCTTAACCCTTTGAGTACAATAAGCATGTTGTTTATAAATCCCCTCCCCATTGGCCCATATTTATAAAAGAAAGCTGGAGTTATTCAGGCGTAAACCAACCGCACCACCGTTTCTAGGGATTTGAACACCTTGAATGCTAGAGAGTTTGCCTATGAATTGCAAAGCAATGCATTGTATACCTCTTTGGCATTCAAGTGGTTAAAAAGCTCTATTTAAGTGCATGCATGGACATTTCAGAATGTTTATTTTGTCCCCTATGATGTAATTGATTTAATCCAGAATACCTACCGGTCGGTTTTATACATATGGACCATAGTTCATGTTTTTATGTCCTGCAGAGTTTCAGTAAAACAACCCTTTGTTCTGTATAAAACACTGACCCCTTTGTTTGGCCTGCCATAAGTAACAAAAGTTTATGGTTCTGAGTAAATGAACCTCTGCTGTGTTATAGCATCAGTTATAAATTGTTTCAGGTTAGTAGAGTCTGCAGGATGTCAACTATTCAGAGGCCACCATGTCATGGATCAATGAAATTTTCCTGGTTCTCAACTTTGTTAAATACTCAGTTCTTTTTTTTCTGCCTCCTTCTTTCTTGCTGCAGTATTTCTGGGCTAAACTTTTCTTATATTTTTTATAAGTTTGCTGATCTCATTAACACTTTGCATGTTATAGTTGTCTCAAATGTATTCCAAGGCAATACACTGGAGACATTTCTAGAATACAAGAGATAATCTTCTATATCTTACTTATGGGTTTGATTTTATTGGAGTCTCTTTAATAGCCCTTTTAGTGCCAGAGGGGTACGCACTGCATTGTGGTTCATTCCTCTACTTTGGGGTAGCCTGCCTTTGGGCCTCCAGCATCTGAGAATTAAGGGCTGGATTCAAATGCAGGTGCTAATTTTATCTCTGATTTTATCTCCAGGTATCCCAATAGACTTCAATAGGAACATTTTTGATAAAAATGGGAGATAACATATATCTCTTGCATTTGAATTCAGTCCTAAACTCCCATCATCACTAACTAGCCAACAAATGACTGGAGGTGATGGGAAATGTAATCTCCAACAACTGGAGATCCAATTGCTGATTACCCCTACTCCATACTCTACTTTAAAAGTAAATTTCTCCAATGGAAAGAAGATTTGTAGATTTATATGAGTGTTTCTTTGGGTTTTTTTCTTTGGTTCATGGCACCCCTAACTTCAGGGCACGCCTAATGTTTTATATGCCATAACAATTTCCATAAATATACAATTGAAACTCAACATTCACAGTTTTCTCAAAGTTATTATAGAAAAGAATGGACACCCTAAGTGGATGTTGGACCCTGGATGAGAAACACTTTTCTATTTTTATATAGAACCAATTAAAAGTGTGTGTGTGGGTGTAACTAGGCAACACTGTTGCTAGCTTATTAGGGTAAAAATGAATGAGAGTTACTATATGTATACCAGGGCAAATAGATCAATGCAAACAGAAAGAAAAATATTGATCTAAAATGATTGTTTCTAAAAGAAACCAATTTAAAGCAAATTATTTGTCTTCCTTATTTTAATTGCTGCAGACATTTACCTCCAAATCATTATTTTTATTGACACATTACATAGACCATTCTAAGTTTAGATTGGTAATTTTAACCCCCTTGGATCAATGATTCTCAACTCCAGTCTGTGGGGCACCCAGATATGTCAGATTTTCAGGATATCACTGATTAAGCACAGATAGATCATTCATAACTGAGCCAATGATTACTCACCTTGTATCAAGCAGGGATATCTTGATAATCATTCTTGTATGTATGTCCCAATAATTACCATTAAGAAGAACTGCCTTGAATGCTAGTCCAGTATATTGTAAATGAATGCACTGGGGACTTTTCTTGTAGCCAATGGATTAAATAGCTTTAAAAAAGTTGTACTTGGAAGTGCACGAACCTATAGAATACTAGAGAGGCCTAGGACACATAGCTTTTCAATGGATCGGAGAACTCTTGCATTCAAGTAGATGACAAACAATGTCCAATATTTAACCCCCTGAGTGCCGAAGGGATACGCAAAGCATTGCTTTACAATGCGTTGCATATCCCTCTGGAACTCAAAGGCTTAACAAAAAAGGCCAACCATTGTTATTCTGGTGTGATGGTTCAGTTGGTTAATGCACCAGCGATAGAATGTGTTGAAATTGCAAGGTCGCAGATTCTAGTGCCAGCAGGGCAACTCATTCTTTCAAGGTAGATAAAACTAGTACCATTAAATTGGGTAGTAATATCTACTCCCCAGGACATAACTGGAAACGAGAGACAATCTCAATCTTTCCTGGTAAAATACTTTGATATTATTATTATTATTCTGGAGTTAACTGCATGTTAGGGGCAAATAATAATTCCTAAATTGCCATGCATTTGAATTGAATGTTTTAATCACTTGAATGCTTGAGAGGTGTCCAGTGATTGATTCAATATGCATTGGAGACCTCTGTAGCATTCAAGGAGTTAAACACCAGATTTCAGAACTTTTGTCCCCTATGGTGCAGTTGGTTTACTGCAGAATATCTCCAGTTGGCTTTTATACATACGGAGCCATATTTGGGAATATTCAGCCACCAATAAAGGTGACAGATTTGGTGATGCAGTAATACAATAATAATAATAACATTACTAATCATTTATATATTTATTTAGAAAATGTTTTATCAGGATGAATACAGTGAGATTTCTCTCGTTTTCAAATATGTCCTGAAGAGCTTTTACAGTAAGAAGTTACATATTTACACAAATAGAGAAGTAATAACAATATAAATACAACATTTATATACAGTTGTTGTTAGCTACAAAGTAGCAGATATATTTAGGGATTTTAGACTGGGAGAAGATCTGATTTTCTCAGGTAGGTTATTCCAGATTTTCGGAGCTCTGAAGGAAAAGGCAGATCGATCGGCTTCTTTCTTGTAATGTGGTATACTCAGTGAGTTGTTGGCAGTGGAGTGAAGGTTATAGTTAGTATGGAGAGCTGGAGTGAACATACTGCTCAGGTAGTCTGGTAGCTTTTCAGAGAACTGATTATAAACAAGGCAAAAAAGTGAAGGGTACGTATAGATACGAGTGTTAGGCAATTTAGTTCTTTCACCATTTGAGTGTCAGAGAGGTGTGCAACCCATTGCTTCTCAATGGATTGGATATCACTCTGGCACTCAAAGGGTTATTCATATCACAATGATGGGTAATGTAATTACATTAGAGAACAAATCAACATAATGAATCATACAGACTGTCGAGTGTACCAAGGTGGATTTGTGGCACAGGAGCATGCACTACATCCCCATAATCTATGAACAGCCATCACATCTGTTGGACAATGTTTTCTTACCAGGTGACTTAGACAGGATTTGTTTCTAAACTGAGCTCCTATTTTAACCCCTAAATGACCGGCCGTTCGGCACGTCGCAGTCACTTAAGGACCACGGAGCATTTTTTTTATTTTTTTTTGCTGTTTCCAGTTCCAGACTCCCCGAACAGCGTGCAGCCGCGGGGGAGCCTGGAATTCCATGACAGTCATAGTACGTCATGGGTCGTTAACTCAGGTCGACCCATGACATACTATGACCATCAAGGGTCGTTAAGGGGTTAAGATTAAGTTTGGATGTTATTTTACCAATACGAAGACAAAAGTGAGGTTGGGGTCAATACATATACTAAGATACTTGTAGGAGTCAACTGTGGCCAAGTTACAATTAGTCTTTAACGATGGTTAAATTGGGTATTGCGGGGTTTAAGTAGTAGTAATAATAATGATAATAATGCCACTGCTTTAGCTAGTAGTGGAAGGCAAACTGGAGCAATTCTGGAGAATTTCCCATTGCTGCATATGGGTGCATGTAGACATAGGGCTATTCTGGACCAAACCAGCTGCACTGCAGGAAACAGATAATAATTGCCAAGGCTGACGTTAATTTAAATGGGGCTTTTAACTCCTTGAATGACAGAGAGGACTCTAATATTAGAGTTGCCACCCAGCCGGTATATTACCAGCAGGCCGGTAAAAATTGGCTTCTGTCCAATGTTAAGTCTATGGAGGGAATGCCATGGCCGGTATTTTTTTGAAGAAAAGGTGGCAACCCTATCTAGTATTCAAAGGGTTCACAGTCCCTCTTAAATCAATGGCAATTTTAATTTATCCCCAAAGGGAAATTGGCTTGCCCCAACATTGTTCCACTTTCCTTTATATGCAATTCCAAATGTCATTAACCCTTTGAGGGCCAGGAATGTATCCAACACATTGTAATGCTATGCGTTGGGTGGCTTCTTGGCCCTCACAGGGTTAACAGCAGAAGTCATTTGAAAGATCTTTATTTACTAAAATGTGAGCAGTGGTACAATTGTGCGGCACATCACCTGCAAAATAGGGGGCAGAAAAACTCTTGTTTCGTTACAAAGTGTTGGTGGCCTCTCTAGCATTCAAAGGGTTAATCACTGGCAATGTGGGGAAGTGTATTTGTCCCCTATGGTTCAGCTGGTTTGCTCCAGAATTGCACTGGCTTTTCTTAGTACATCAGCCTCTGTGATAACTCTTCAAGACAATATAGGAGCTGTAGACAGAAGTGTTTTCTCTCCAAGGTCTCTTCTAGCAATTCAGTATTAATCCAAAGAGCTTCACTGAGAAGAACAGTCAATGCTATTTGACAAGAGATGAGAACACACCTCCAGGATGAAAATGCACATTATCTGCTGTTTGTGTGACTCTCTGTGCAGGTGCTATTTGCTATAGAGATAAGTTGGGCAGATTCCGCTTTTGAGGATATAAGGTAAAAAACAGTAGTTTCATTTAAACTAGCAAGTGATTATAGCAGGGAATAGATAGTGGTTTCAGACTATAAGAGCTGAATCCCTGCCAATCGCTTCTAAATATAAGGAAAAACATTGGCAAAAATACATTACGCTCAGGGCCAAAATTTCCCAGTAGGATGTTTATGAAATTTCTTAGTGAAGGAGGGGGCAATCTCCAAGTCTCAAACTGTTATTGGACTACAATATCCTTCATGAACTGGGGTGAATGTACAGCTTTGCCAATGCATTTGCTTGGCGTTATTCTCTAATACCCAAGGTTATACATTACAGCATGTGATGCCTGTATAGTATGCACAGGGAAATGACACTGAAGCTGACCAAGATTTCTATACCATGTAAATACATGACATAGATCTTGGAACCATTTAAAGGAACACAAAGAAAAATCCCACAGAATGCATGATTTCCCTCCCCTTTGGTACAAGCAGCATTAAGGGGAGGCTTTCTGGCATATGTGGCTTAGTAAATTCAAATTGGCATTAGGCAGATTTAGGGACTTAACAGTGATTCAAGTGCATGATTAAGAGTGGTGTTACCATCATACATTCACATCACTGTTGTCCAACTATGGCTGAAGGGCTGCAGAATACCATTCCCTGGCCTAGGACAGTGAATCATAACAGGCACATACCTCCCAACATTTCAGATGGCCAAAGAGGGACACTTGTGTTTTAGGGTGTGTGACTTGGGGCGTGGCTAGTAGGCGGGGCATTACTGAGTATTTTTAGGTTATTTTGCGACCTAGTGACACCTCTTTTGTAACTGAATAAATGATTTAGAACAGGACCAAAGTGTTTTAATCACGCAGACTAATTTATATACACATATACTGAAGTATATACAAACATATATACGAGTTTTATTGCTGTGGAGCAATTTAATACACTAACATACACACCACACAGTCCGATCTCCTAAAAAGAGGGAGACCAGGGTGGGAAAGAGGGACAGAGGGATTTGGTTCAAAAAGAGGGACTGTCCCTCCTAAAGAGGGACACTTGGGAGGTATGCAGGCATGAGTCACAGAACCAACCATAATTTGTCACAACATCCAAAATACATTAAATAAGTATATTGTTTTCAAAGTGTGTAAAATAAATTAAAAAATTCTAGCTATATGTCACAACTAAAAAAAAAGGATATGTTATGAACTAAAAAATGGTTGGGAATTACTGGTGTAGCTGATCCATAATTGTGAGGGATGTTTCTGCATCATCCACATGCCCCAGGTTTATTGTTTCAGGTTTAACGGTAGTTACAATTTTTAAATTACTGTAAAAATTTGCTTTTTATGCCAGTTTAATTACAAGTTCACACACATCTGTACTGATCAGTTTATGTAAGAGATTTTATTTGTGTTCGTATGTTATTGGAAATGGTTAATTTCAGAACTGTATAGGGTTTGAGTAGAAACATGTGATTAGTGGGGTGTGTGACCATAGGCAGTGCTAGGCAAACCAACCCCAGACAGGCCTGAGACCCAGAAAAAAAAAAAAAAAAAAAAAAAAAAAAATATATATATATATATATATATATATATATATTCAGGATAACATAAGCTTTCTTGTTTTATACCATATGTAATCATACTTGGCAACTGTCAGGATTTGACCCTCTGATTAACCCCTTACTTCCCGAGGATGTACACGTACGTCCCGAGCGGATGTACCAGGTGGACAGAGGATGTACATGTACGTCCCGGAAATCATTCTAAAAATGAAGAAAAATGTTTGGCGGGTGCTAATTGCCAGCCGCGTGCGCGCACAGCTGGTCACTAAGGGGTTAAAGATTTGAACCACATCTCAGGTCCTCGGGGTGAAAGGACTAATTCTCAGGGTTAGTAGAGTCCTAGTGTTTGATTTGCAATCAGGAACATATCACCTGAAATCTATGCGTGTAACAAAGAATTTCACAAAATGGATGGCTTGCATCTTTCTCAAAAGGGAACAGAGGTTCTCAGCAAGCGATTCAGAACTTTTGCTAACAGGTATTTAAACTAATAGTGGGGGGCAATGGAATGATACAGGATAAAGCCAATTGCCCCCCACAGCACTGCAGGGCTGAATCTGAATATGGTATGTCTGTGACACATAGGTCAAAAACCAGTAGATTTCGAGCCATGTGTACAAATGGCCACGGTTTAGGGAATAAGATCCCTGAACTTATTGCAATAATAACTAGTGAAGATATGGATTTAGTGGGGATTACAATGAAAACAGTGACTGGGGTGTAGTAATACCAGGGTACTCTCTATTTAGAAAAGACAGGAAAGGCAGGAAAGGAGGAGGGATTGCCATTTATGTCAAAAATAGCTTAAATGTTGATCTTATACATGGTATGGAGGACAACACAGAGACTGTTTGGATAACTTTAGAATATGGGAATAAGATGGTTACTTATATAGGTGTGATCTATAGACCCCCCCTGAACAAGCAAAGGAGTTAAAACAAGTGCTGGTCAAGAAAACAAATAAGATGACAGGAAAAGGTGAGGTTATTATTATGGGGGACTTCAATCTTTCTGATGTGACTGGAAAAACCAAGCAACAGGTTCAGCCAGGAGTAGATATATCCTAAATTCCTTACATGAATTAGTTCTTAGTCAATTAGTAGAAGAGTAGACTAGGAAGAAAGCCAGACTATATTTATTATTTAGTAATCGAGACTTGGTATCAGATGTAGCTGTAGCAGAGTGTTTGGGCTCCAGTGATCAAAATCTGTGTGGTTTAATAAAAAGACAGAGGCTGATTTGCACCACACTTAAAAAAGGTTCTAGATTTTAGAAAGACTAATTTTTCTAAAATAAAAATGTAAATCTTTAACAGCTTGGAGATCTTTAGATGGAGTCCAGGAGAAATGGGATTATCTGAAATGTGTTTTAATAAATGCAACAGAGCATTGCATTAGACATGTCAACAAGGGTAAAAGAAAAAGAAAACCACCATGGTATTCTGCAGAAGTGACAAATATAGTAAATGAATAGTGATGAGCGAGCATGCTCGGCCGAAGCTCGGTTCGGCTCGAGCATCGCTCTGCTCGGCACATGGCGGTACTCGTACGAGTACCGCATGTGCTCGCCCGCCATGTTCGGGTCTCCTCCCCGCACGTTTCGCGGCTGCTGCGCAGCCAATAAACGTGCGGGGAGGCTCTGACATCAGTGTAATGCCAGCAGCCATGTTGGCTGCTGGCATTACACTGATTGGCTGGCCAGAACCCGTGATCGGGTGCTGTATAGCACCTGACCAGCGAGTTCGGCTCAGTCTTAGCCAGGGAGAGATGAGGATAGGAAGGGAAAGTCAGTGTAGGGAGAAGAAAAGTGTGTTTGAACAACAAATAAAGAAAGACCCAAAAGTCCTTTTTAGGACTATTGTGTGTGGGGGCAGCAGTTATATTTTGTTTTGGGGGGCAGAGTTTAAAAAAAAAAACGTCACATATTCCGTTCACTGTGCCTAGCCGCAGATTAGCAGCACATTCTGTTTAGTGTGCAAAGTTGCAGATTAGCAGCACATTCTGTTTAGTGTGCAAAGTTGCAGATTAGCAGCACATTCTTTTTAGTGTGCAAAGTTGCAGATTAGCAGCACATTCTGTTTAGTGTGCAAAGTTGCAGATTAGCAGCACATTCTTTTTAGTGTGCAAAGTTGCAGATTAGCAGCACATTCTGTTTAGTGTGGAAAGTTGCAGATTAGCAGCACATTCTGTTTAGTGTGCAAAGTGTAAAAAACTAAAAGTCACATATTCCGTTCACTGTGCCTAGCCGCAGATTAGCAGCACATTCTGTTTAGTGTGCAAAGTTGCAGATTAGCAGCACATTCTGTTTAGTGTGCAAAGTTGCAGATTAGCAGCACATTCTTTTTAGTGTGCAAAGTTGCAGATTAGCAGCACATTCTGTTTAGTGTGCAAAGTTGCAGATTAGCAGCACATTCTGTTTAGTGTGGAAAGTTGCAGATTAGCAGCACATTCTGTTTAGTGTGCAAAGTGTAAAAAATAAAAGTCACATATTCCGTTCACTGTGCCTAGCCGCAGATAAGCAGCACATTCTGTTTAGTGTGCAAAGTTGCAGATTAGCAGCACATTCTGTTTAGTGTGCAAAGTGTAAAAAATAAAAGTCACATATTCCATTCACTGTGCCTAGCCGCAGATTAGCAGCACATTCTGTTTAGTGTGGAAAGTTGCAGATTAGCAGCACATTCTGTTTAGTGTGCAAAGTGTAAAAAATAAAAGTCACATATTCCATTCACTGTGCCTAGCCACAGATAAGCAGCACATTCTGTTTAGTGTGCAAAGTTGCAGATTAGCAGCACATTCTGTTTAGTGTGCAAAGTGTAAAAAATAAAAGTCACATATTCCATTCACTGTGCCTAGCCGCAGATTAGCAGCACATTCTGTTTAGTGTGCAAAGTTGCAGATTAGCAGCACATATTCCGTGTAATATGAAGAAGGCGGGTAAAAAGGGACGGGGAAGTGGACGTGATCCTGATAGTTCAGGGCGCGGGTCAGGACGCGTAGAAACTGTGCCTGGTGCCAGAGCACAAGAAAGAAAGACATCCACCATACCTAGCTTCATGTCTCAGTTTACAGGGCATCGCAGGACATCACTCTCGAGGTCAGACCACTGCGAACAGGTGGTCGGTTGGATTTCAGCTGATACTGCTTCCAGTTGGTTAAGCACCACCCTGTCTTCCACCAAGTCCACTCTCAGTAGCCAAGAGTCTGGTCAACATAATCCTCACCTTGATCATCCTTCCTCCCACCATAGAGGGTCTGGCCAAAGAAGTGATCCCACACTGGGATATAGTGA
Organism: Rhinophrynus dorsalis; assembly: GCA_037306005.1. Taxonomy (NCBI): domain Eukaryota; kingdom Metazoa; phylum Chordata; class Amphibia; order Anura; family Rhinophrynidae; genus Rhinophrynus; species Rhinophrynus dorsalis. Next base: position 309,143,793 of record CM074722.1, read on the forward strand.
GGAGCTCGTCTCATCACCAATCCTTCATTTGAACCTCTCTCCAAGCACGCTTGCAGAGGAACATGACATCTTGTGCCCTGATTCACAACCTCTAGAGGGTACCCAATCACAAGAAGATGACGGAGGGGAACGGCATTTAAGGTCAAAGGAAGTGGATGATGATGATGATGAGACACAGTTGCCATCAAATCAACCACTATTACTGTCTCAAGACCTTGATGAGGAGGATGATACACAGTTGTCAATGACTGAGTATGTGGTGGGATCAAGAAATGAGGAGGATGATCAGAGTGAGGAAGTGGAGGAGGACTTGGTGGACGATGAGGTGACTGACCCCACCTGGGAAGGTGGAGAGCCGAGCGATGACAGCAGTCCTGAGGGTGAACCATCTGCAGCACCGCAACAGGCTGGAAGAGGCATTGGTGTGGCTAAAGAAAGAAGGCGGACCGCACCAAACCGGCCCGCAAATGTTCCACGGAGCACCCCCTTGCGTAAATCTCCCTTGCCAAGGGCTAGGTGTTCCGCGGTATGGCGTTTTTTTAAGGAAAGTGCGGACGACAAAAAAATTGTAGTTTGCAACCTGTGCCACACCAGAATGAGCCGAGGCATGAACACTAGAAACCTCACCACCACCAGCATGATCCGACACATGGCATCCAAGCACCGTAATAAGTGGGAGGAACGCCCGGATCGCCAATCTGTGTCTGCAGGCCACACCACTGCCTCCTCTTCCCCTGTTTTCGGTGCCGGCCAATCGCCTGTCGAAGGCGCAGGCCCGCATACCTCCCGCCCTGCACCTGTACCATCTGAAGCACCATCAGCGACCACATCCACTTCCCTGTCCCAGCGCAGCGTCCAGATGTCGTTACCCCAGGCATTTGAGCGCAAGCGAAAATACCCAGCCACCCACGCACAGGCCATAGCACTAACCTCACACCTTTCCTAATTACTGGCCATCGAAATGCTGCCATTTAGGCTTGTGGAGACTGAGTCCTTCCGCAGCCTGATGGCAGCAGCTGTCCCTCGGTACGCAGTCCCCAGCCGCCACTACTTTTCCCGGTGTGCCGTCCCCGCCTTACACCACCATGTGTCCCGTAACATCACCCGTGCCCTGACCAACGCAGTTACTGGGAAGGTCCACTTAACGACTGACACAGGGACAAGTGCTTGTGGCCAGGGACGCTACATTTCCCTGACGGCACACTGGGTGAATGTCGTGGAGGCTGGGAGCGACTCGGACCCTGGGATGGCACAGGTGCTACCCACGCCGAGGATTGCGGGCCCTACCTCCATCAGGGTTTCCACCAGCACCTACGTTATTGGCTCCTCCTCCTCCGTTTCCACCTCCGAATTCTCTGCGCGCAGCGCCACTCACCCATCAGCCGGTAGCTGGAAGCAGTGTAGCACTGCAGTGGGGAAGCGTCAACAGGCCGTGCTGAAGCTGATCTGCCTTGGGGACAAACAGCACACGGCCTCAGAGCTGTTGCAGGGGATTAGTCACCAGACCGAGCAATGGCTCTCGCCACTCAACCTGCAACCAGGCATGGTTGTGTGTGATAATGGGCGTAACTTGGTGGCGGCTTTGGAGCGCGGCAAGCTCACACACGTACCATGCCTAGCGCATGTATTTAATTTAGTGGTTCAGCGATTTCTAAAAACCTACCCCAATTTGCATGATCTCTTGACCAAGGTGCGCCGCGTGTGTGCACATTTCCGTAAGTCATCAACAGCTTCAGCCGGCCTGTTGAAGCTGCAGCAGCGCTTACAATTGCCAGCTCACCGGCTGCTGTGTGACGTGAGCACGCGCTGGAACTCCACCTTCCACATGTTGGCCCGGCTTTGTGAGCAGCAGAGGGCAGTAGTGGAGTACCAGCTGTTACACGGTCGTCGCCTCTCCGTTCAACTTCCTCTAATCAGAAGTGAGGAGTGGGAATGGATGTCAGACCTCTGTGAGGTTTTACGCAATTTTGAGGAATCGACACAGATGGTGAGCGGCGATAACGCTATTATCAGTGTAACCATCCCACTTCTGTGTCTACTGAAACGCTCGCTGCTCACAATTTAAACCGACGCTTTGCATGTGGAAGAGGTGGAAATGCGGGAGGAAGAGCTTACACAAGGTGATAGCCAGAGCACCCTCACTTCGTCTTCTCAGCGACAATTGGAGGAGGCGGAGGAGGAAGACACGGTTGCCTCCGCTACAGAGGGTAGCCATGGAACTTTAGTTCCATCTCTTCAGTGTGGGTGGGCAGAAGAGGAGGAAGAGGATGAGGAGATTGAGAGTCATCCCCCTGGTGAGGACAGCGAAATCTTGCCTGTTGGTACTCTGGCACACATGGCTGACTTTATGTTAGGCTGCCTTTCCCGTGACCCACGCGTTATACGCATTTTAGACAACACGGATTACTGGGTGTTCACCCTTCTGGACCCCCGCTACAAAGAGAATTTCTCATCTCTCATTCCTCCGGTGGAGAGGACAAGCAAAATGGTGCAATACCAGAAGGTTCTTGTCGAAAAATTGCTCCAAAATTTTCCATCTGACAACGCTGGCGGCAGAGTACGTGCTACCTTGGCCAACCGAGAAGGGGAGAAAAGGGGAGCACACAGCAGTTCCGACAAAGGCAGAGCAACACTCTCCAAGGCGTGGGACACCTTCATGACACCCTGCCAGCACCCTCACCCTGATGCGCAGCCTAGTGTCACAAGGAGGGAAAAGTTTTGGAAGATGGTGAAGGAGTACATAGCAGACCGTGTCAGCGTCCTCAATGATCCCTCTGTGCCTTACAACTACTGGGTGTCCAAGCTGGACACGTGGTATGAACTGGCACTCTACGCCTTGGAGGTGCTGGCCTGCCCTGCCGCCAGCGTACTGTCTGAGCGGGTATTTAGTGCTGCTGGTGGCATCATAACAGATAAGCGTATCTGCCTTTCCACCGAAAATGCTGATAGGTTGACACTTATAAAAATGAACAAGGCCTGGATTTCCCCTGACTTCTCCACTCCACTGGAGGAAAGCCCCGGGTGAACATAAAGTCACTTTAGATATGTTATTTACAATGATGGGAATACTCTGTATTCCCATTCACCCCTTCCACCCAAAAAATGGGTATATGGTTGACTCTTAATCTTCTCATCCTCCTCCTCCTCTTCCATATACCCTGTGATATAATTTTTATATAGGGCCAGCTCACCAGCGGGCCCTGTGATATAATTTTTATATAGGGCCAGCTCACCAGCGGGCGCTGTTTGACAATTTTTGTATAGGTCAGCTCACCAGCGGGCCTTCTCATATAATGTTTTATTGGGTCAGCTCTCTAGTGGGCCCTCTCATATAATGTTTTATAGCGTCAGCTCACTAGCGGGCCTTCGCATATAATGTTTAGGATGGTCAGCTCCACAGCAGACCCTCACCCATAATGTTTTAGATGGTCGGCTCAGCGCACGTTTCCCTCTTAATCATGGCCCCAGTTCAGAAAAATCGAGGCAATTTTTTGCAGAATTTGCCTCTGCGCACGTTTCCCTCTTAATCATGGCCCCAGTTCAGAAAAATCGAGGAAATTTTTTGCAGAATTTGCCTCTGCGCACGTTTCCCTCTTAATCATGGCCCCAGTTCCGAAAAATCGATGAAATTTTTTGCAGAATTTGCAGATGATATACAAGTAAATATACAGCAAATACTGTTTGGTAACAATTTTTCGCCTAAAGTCGTTTTTATCTTCCTTTTTGTGTGTTTTACGGTCAGTCTGTAAAAATGGCGTACTACGGGCGAAACATCGTTCCCAGCAGCGACGTTGAAGTCCAAGATGCATCCAGACATCCTCCCTATGCTGTCCCTGAACAATTTCTGTGGTGTTTCCATCATTTTCTGCCCTTTTCCTATGGACCAGGCACCCTCCCCTCATCAGAGCAGGGGGTGCCTGGTGTAATGCTCGAGTCCTCCCATTGACTTCAATGGGGCTCGGGTGCTCGGCCGAGCACTCGAGCCTCCGGGGGTGCTCGGCCAGAGCACCCGAACACCCGAGCATTGGGGTGCTCGATCATCACTATAAATGAGAAAAAAGAAGCATTTAGGAAATATAAGCGAGGCAGAAGGAAGGCGATAGAGGGAAGATAGAAAGAAGAAGAAGGCAAAATGCATTATTAGATGTGCTAAAGCACACACACAGGAAAAAATTGCCCAGTCGACATAAAAGGGGTATAAAACATTTTTTAGATATCTAAGTGAAAGGAGGAAAAATGAAACAAGGAATAGTTAGACCGGAAACAAAAAAATGGAAACTATGTAAATGAGAATAAAGGGCTGGCTGACTTTCTCAATAAATATTTCTGTTCAGTTTTTACATAGGAAGGTGAAGGAAAGGGACCTCTATTAGAAAAAAAAAACAAGACATTAGAAGAATTACAGAGGAAGAAGTTCTACTTCAACTCTCTATTTAATCAATGGGACACACCCAAAGTTATTAAAAGAACATAGGACAATCTATATACAAAATAGAAGAGCAATGAAGACTATCTAAAAGTAGAGTTTATTTAAAAAATTCCTTGCACAAGGTGAAATAACACTTACAAGATATCAAAAATCAATTTGTATCTCCCTCTACAGGATTTGACCACCAAAGATGTACCTCTCACCCCTTCTCTCTTAATGGTGTCAGTAGTTACAAAGTACAAAGGCACATGGATAATATCCACTAGTAGGAACAATCCAACCCACTGAAATGACAAATACCATCCTTACAGGATCACCAGTATGTTTACTCATGGACCCAATATATGTATAGGTTGCAAAGTCATTCCACACTTCAGTGTTATGTCACTTGTGTGCTGCCATGCTAGTCCCTCCGCTGATCACCACTGGGTTCAGTTAATCAAAGATGGAGCCAAACTGAGAGAGGATCCGCTTCTTCATAAAAACAGAAACACAATAAAATACAATGTAGCCGCGAATCAAACTTTCCTCTTCTTCAGGTCTTACAGATGGCTCCATTCCTCCAGACTAAATACTTTCATACAGCATGATAAGGCAATGGCTGAGTGACAGGAGACAGAGGGTGGTAGTCAATGGAGAATATTCAGACAAATTTAGCGTTACTAGTGGGGTACATTACAGATCTGTAATGGGTTGCATTCTTTTTAATTTTTTTATTAGTGATATTGCAAAAGGTCTTCAAGGAAAGGCATGGCTTTTTACAGATGATACAAAGATCTGTAACAGGGTAGACATTCCTGGGGGAATAAGCCAATTGACAAATGCTTTAGGTAAAATAGAAGAATGGACAAGAGTGTGGCAGCTGAAGCTGAATGTTGCTAAATGTAAAATAATGCACTTGGAACATAGAAATCCAAACGAAAAATATACTATTAAGGGTACGGTGCTGTCAGAGACAACAGAGGAAAGATATCTGGGAGTAATTATTTCTAATGACTTAAATGTAGGCAGGCAATGTAACAAAACAGTGAGGAATGCAAGCATGGTGCTGGGTTGTATAGCAGAAAAAGGGGAAGTGGTCATGCCACTTTACAGATCTCTGGTTAGAACTCACCTAGAGTATTGTGTACAGTACTGGAAACTCCATCTCCAAAAGGATATAGATACTCTAGAGAAAATTCAAGGAAGGGCTACTAAAATGGTGACTGGTTTACAGGAAAGGAAATATCAGGATAGACTAAAGGATCTGAACATGTATAGCTTGGAGGAGAGAAGAGAGAGAGGGAATATGATAACATTCAGATACATGAAGGGATTCAGCAATGTGCAGGAGGGAAGTACACTTCAGAGGAGTAAAAATGTTAGGACAAGAGGCCATAGTCTAAAACTAGAAGGACACGGGTTTGACTTAATGTAAGAAAGTTTTACTCCACCGAGAGGGTAGTAAATAAGTGAAATAGCCTACCAGCAGAAGTGGTAGAAATAAATACAGTGACAGAATTTAAGCATGCATGGGATAGACACAAGGCTGTCCTGAACAGAAGACAAGACCAAGGACCAAATAAGGTTTGAGGTTTTTACAGTAGGAAAATGGGCAGACTAGATGGGCCAAATGGTTCTTATATGCTGTCAGATTCTATGTTAGTGTTTATACCCCTGGGATCCTTCAGGGTTAATATTTAAAAGTTCTCAGGGTCATTTTTTAAGGGGATAGGCTGTAAAACAGTATGCCCCCTCAATATAGGATATGTATCTCATCCAGGTCATACAAAGGTTTCCAGTAGTGCCGCCTGTACTGGGAACCAAAGGAATTAGTTCCCAGTAGTGCCATGGAAGTAATTTTGGTAGGTTGTCCAGACTTTGGCAAGAAATTTGTTTGACAATCCTTATTTCACATTCTGCTGCTGGGCGTTATCTCACAATAAAACTAACCAATTTCTGAGAATATGGTGGCCATGGCCCACCCGTCAGTTGGCTATAACCCTGCCCACTTTGTGAAACTTGGATACTTTATGTATCCACCTCTGGGGTGTGTTCCCCACTTCCTCTGTGTATCTCCCTATATGAATCTTTGTGGTACACTAGTCTTATTTTGATAAATTTAATGTCTTACTACCTCTACTGTTATATTTATTGTATTAGTGCTATTGATGTACTTATCTTAAATATCCAAATATATTTCATATAATTGGCTAACTATATTATGGGTTTACTGCCTCTGTTAACCAATCACAATGAGGCTACTGTGTTGGCATTATAGGAAGCTGGGCATTCTCTGACATCTCGGGTGTAAAACAATGGTTTGTATCTCAGCTTGGGACATGTAATGGTGCTAATCTCCCAACTAGTATGTATGCATATCTTTAGTTATATGGTGCTAATCACTAAATGCAGTGCTTTACAACAGCAGTATGTTATATGAAATACAATAAAAGGGATTAAAAGAAGTGTCACAGCCATAGAAACAACTGGAATAGCAATGGTTTAACTGGGCTGCATGGTACACTAATTATGCTTTCAGATGTCCAAGTCCAGGGTCTTTTGGGAACCTACCAACTGCTCTGCTCAGAGGGTTATCCATTCTTATGATTAAGCTCAGTGGATCAGTTTGCTATTGATTATAAACACTGTTTCCCAGCCTTAATTTTAAACATCTGGTCAGCTTAAACTATATACATATCCCCTCCTAGATTATGTAGTACTAGAGATCCTAATGAAAAATATATAATGAAACCCTTCATACTGGTAAGCTGAAGCACCCCCTGATGTTGGATAACTATAAGTAAAGATGAACTGCACTGTAGCAGGATTCTAATGTTCTTCTTTGATTTGTTGCTAAAGTTCTTTGAGGTTCTGAGTAACAATAGAATGTTCTAAGCAAACTTTTTTCATTTTCTCCCATCAGTTAAAGAATAAACCCTTTCAGAGAGGACACAGCCAGCCAGATGCGAGCTGTATACAACTCTTACATTTCTCTAAAAACTGCATTGAAAGCTTATTGTGTGTTATTACTCCTACTTCCCCGAATAAGCATAAAAACACATAGGGACTCAGAATGAAAGCTGGAATACTGAATTCTTCTGAAAAAAGGAAGCCTAACAGTCAGAAGCGTTTCTGGTGATAGAAATGACTGAATCTCGCTTTCATAGAAATAGAATGAACTTTCTTTTGGAATCGAATGTAAATATGTATTCCTTATTTTTATTTGGTTAGGATTCCACTTCTTATTGTTTGTATGTTATCAGTGAGGCAAATTAAATACCTGTAAATAAAGGCTGCTAATTATCCTATTTACAGAAACAACCTATACATGTAGTTTCTTTCTTTTTTTCTTTCTTTCTTTCTTTCTTTCTTTCTTTCTTTCTTTCTTTTTCTCTTTCTTTCATTTTCTTTCTTTCTTTCTTTCTTTCTTTTTCTTTCTCTTTCTTTCTTTCTTTCTTTCTTTCTTTTTCTCTTTCTTTCATTTTCTTTCTTTCTTTCTTTTTCTGTTTCTTTCTTTCTGCTTTCTTTCTTTCTTTCGTTTTCTCTTTCATTTTTTCTCTTTCTTTTTCTCTTTCTTTCATTTTCTTTCTTTCTTTCTTTCTTTCTTTCTTTCTTTCTTTCTTCTTTCTTTCTTTCTTTCTTTCTTTCTTTCTTTCTTTCTCGCTCTCTCTCTCTATACACACACACACACACACACACACACACACACATATACATTTTTTCCAGAATAAAAGGAAAGTGGTGAATTCTGAGGGAATGTGAGAAAAAGCTACTTTATGGAAAGGGTGACATGTAAATGGAATAGCCTTCCAGGAGTAGTGGTTGAGGCTAAATCAGTGAATTAATTGGCTTAGATATATGGCTATTCTAAGAATAAGATAAATCTGAACAAGCTAAATTGAGAGAAGTGTAGATTAGATGGGTTGTTCAGTTCTTACCAGCAGCAAAGTTCATTTTTTCTATGTTTTATGGCAGTTAAGGGGTTAAATTCACCAATTTCAGCTTATATTTTCAAAAATAAATTGTTAACTTTCAATTATTTTAAGTTTATTCTTCATTTGATACTCTTATTTTTACAAGGGGTACAGGATGAGTATAACATGAGTATAACCATTCAGGTGCATACTTTGTATCATGCCCCTGTCCCTTCAAATGTATACTCTGTTTTGTAGTGCAGGATCTGCAATGAGGTAAGTCCATTGATAAAATCTTACTGTTGTAAACCATGAATGGTTCTCAATAGTAAGAAGGAATCTCAGGATGTCCCAGATAGCTTAGGATTCCTTATTCATGTGCAAAAATATGTTTTCAGTACTAACAGAGCTCTCTGGTTCCTCCATCAATGTGATCCACTGGATCACAATGAGCTGTTAAGTGACAGTGAAAGGAGCTAACTGGATCAGCTCTTTTCACTGGCAGGACATAATGGCTTTCAAAGACATCTAATTTTAGTCTCCTGTTAAGGGATAGGCGAAAGGTCCAGTTATGCTCTTGCATGAAATGCAGTGAACACCATGTGGTTCTCCACTCTTTTGTGAGAATTATTCCCTTAGCAAAACCCTTAGAAAATTCTCAATTTCACCTATGCCAGAATATATTTTGCCTGTGTCTTTCAATGGGTACTAACTTCCTGTCCGTTTACTACATGTATCACATGGAAAATGTGATAGCAGGGGACCCTAAGCAACACTTGTTATCCCCAAGCAGTCCACACAACAACTAGAAACTGGGTGGGGTGTGCGTGGGAGTGGTGAAGCAGCTGCTGGGACTAGCTCCAGTATGGAACCTAATGCTGAGGTGGAAGGGAAAGAGAGTAACCAGACTAAAGGTCAAGGGAGCCCACATACCCCTGACCCTGTGATTCCCATTCCACCCGGCATTGTCACTCTGGGACATGATGCAGAATAAGGCAGAACAGGCTCGTATTTACATCAACACATTCACTTTCCTGTTCCTGCTGCTAATGCTGCCAGTGAGCCTTTTTCATCTGAAGATATGGCAAGTGTGACAGTAGGGGACCCTCTGTCATATTTGTCATAATCGCCAACACTCCCATAGAGCATCAGCAAGGGACTGATGGTGGTGATGAGAGTGAGGGTGATGATGGAGCAGCTGAGGTATATGAGAGAATGAGGGTCTTTTTAACAGAAAGCAAAAAGGAATGGGATATGCAAATAGGGATAGGCATCACCATCACATTGCAGCGCTTGCTACTGCTGTAATTCCTGCTGCTGAGTTACCAAGGCAAGACATTCATCTGTCTCAGAAGCAGAATGATGATGAGCAGGCTAGTGTGCCACAGTGGGACTGGGATCCAGTAGTAGTGAGTTGGGACTAGGACAGGTTCCACTTGCTGCTAATAATCCTGGTCCTAGTTCTAGTGCTGATTATGAGGCAGCAGCACCATCCTCTGCCCCAGCCAATGAAAGGGATTGTGGAGAAGAAGAAAGAGGCCATTTTCTCAAGCTGTCGCCTCCCTGAAATCATGGGGGTGGGACTATGTTTCTCTTGAGGCAGGCACAATGCAGTCATCAGCAACAGCACTGTGAACTAAGTGTGTGACAAGTTAGTGAAAAGTGGAAAGTAGGGGACACACCTTGAAATGAAACACATGTAATCCAGATGCCATGATGCTTATGTGATGCATGATAAAGCAAAACCCCCACAAAATAAAATTGGGTGCAGCTGTCACTTTACTCCTTGTCCCTCCCCAAGGGCACCAAGAGCATCAATGAAAATCCAAGAGGAAGAGAAATCCAGCTTGAACCTAAAAGTTTCATGGCGAGCGAAACACCTGCTTCATCATCAGCTTCTTGTGCTAGAGTATGGGAGCATGAAGCCATCATGCTGTCTAGGCACATGGAAGCAAAGGCCCATGCCTGGGATGCCCTTATATGTTGGGAGACAAACAATTGTTTCTGAGGGTGGGACTAGTCTGATGTGAATATGGAAATTCTCTCTCTGCAATGGCACATCGAAGTGAAAAACTTGACTTGTATCACCATTGAGGGACTACTATGCCTAAGGACAATACACTCTATCTTGTTCGTTCTCTAAATCCTTGGTTTTCAACAAAAGAATACGGCAGCATATCCAATGCCAACATCTTGGCAACCTTGCCATTCCACAAGCATAATTTGAGATTGTTTTTCCAAAGTTTTTGACTCCGTCCCAAGAACTCATTGTGGGTTGGCATTACATGGCAGATGAACCCAGTGACGATTGTTTCAACAACATGACTAGAGGAGGTGGTGGCAGCATGTGTTGACAGTCTATGACTCTTGTTATCTCCTACAGCAAACTCAGTCATACTCCTCTGCAGCAGGAGCCATAGGTGTTATATCAAATTAATAAACTCCTGGTACACTGTCTGATATATCAACATCACTACTTCTCTTATGTGCCCCAGGGGCCTGGGAATTTTTATAAGTGCTTCTGCTGCTAGTTGTGTCACTTCTGACCTACTGATGATGTGTCTCCCAGTCAGATCTGTGTATTGTGTTTCAGGTAGGATTTGATTGGGGGGGGGGCTAAGTGTAAGCCTGCTTTCCCCCTGCTCATGTGCTTTTAACACAGACAACATATAGCAATATGGTTAGCTTTTGGATCATGAGTGAATTATCTCCATACTGTGGACTTCATAGACTGTGGGTTCCCTTAAGGCTTGCTACTACTACCTACTGTTAGGTGTCATAGGTGCTGCACTTCAAACAGCAGCAGAGGCTCTCATCATAGCTGAGGTTGTGGATGTTGATAACCTATATTGTTGCTGTTTACTCAACACTAGTAGTATGCGTGGCTGAGTGGGACTTGGAAGCGATGATGATGCTGATGATAACTGACAGGATGACTGTGTAGTTTTGGGCATCTTTGCTTGTCGAGGGTAATATTTTCCAATGATTTTCTCAAACACTTTATATACAGGCACAGTGGAGGAAGATTAAGCCTTTGCCTTTCAGCTAACTTTCTGGCCATGCCATCATCTTCTCACTTTCAACTTCATCTATATCTGAAGAAGAGGTGGATGGTGGAGGGATATATTCTAGATCTACATCATCAGTCATCAGGTTCATTAGGTCATCCTCCTCAGCATTGCCCTCCGCTTCTTGCCAACAACTTTTACATTCCTTTATGCTTTTAGAAGTCTCAAGCAATTTAATTTTATTTTCGCAATGTTCTCTAATACATTCAGGACGCATGTTTTGTGCTTATTTGTTTCACTGTCAGATGCAACAGTTGGTTGAGCTGCTACACCTTTTTCCATTATGCCATCAACACTAGAATGCGACTCGTTGTAGTGTTCAGCGTTTTTAGATGGCTGATAATAGTACTGGTGCTGCTGGAGGTGGAACTTTTGGTGGGACCTTGACAAACTGCATCCTCCTCTGGAGGAGAGGGAACACCATCATTTTTGCACATGCTGCAGTAACCGTGGCTATATTCCATTTTTGGACTACCACTTTACTACACTTTCTTCCACTGCTTCTAGTCTGTTGCCCCTGCCCCTTGTGCATTTGCTGAATATTATCAACCACTTTTTATTGTAAAGTAGACAATAGAACTGATAGTGTGTGATGTCTTGCCTTGGCCCTCTAGTTGAAGTTGAAGCAAGGATGATTTGTAAGGTGGCCCCATAGATGACTCATTGCATCCTCCAATAAATCAACACAGAACAGTTGCCCCCCACAAGAGACAGAGTCACTGCTGGAAAGCAGGCATTTGTGGGTAAAGCAACATCAACAAAAATACAAGCCTCCTGTGAATAGAGCCTAATATGTTAATATAATTTGAAGATAATAGCTTAGAATTAGGCTCTTTGTGGGTACACAGTAATTTTACATCTTGTTTTATGAAAAAACTAGTTGAAGAGCCCGTGTAAGCGGGCGACAGTGCCAGCCAGCCGCGGTGCAGTCATGCGCAGTAGAGACTGCCCATGATGCGGCTGATACAGAGCGGGGCACTCCGAATTCAGACCACGGTCCTCTGCGCACCTCAGTGCACAGAGGACCACTGTCTGAATTCGGAGCACCCCACTCGGTATCAGACGTGTTATGAGCAGTCTCTACTGAGCATGACTGCAGCACGTGCAGCAGTCTCTACTGAGCATGACTGCGTCTTTGCAAACTTTTAGCAAATTATTATATAGGATGTATTATTATGTATTATTTGGTCTCAAAATAATAAAAAAATGTTATTTGTTCACAACATCATTTTTTTCTAGAAATAATAATCCTGGCTAAGATGCTAAGAACAACACTGATAATCTCTGCATATTGGAATAAGCATTAGCAAATATTATGCAAAATAACTGAAGACTTGTTTACTGAAAAAACTATCATTTAATAATTATGATAAAAAAATTAACCAATGTTGCACCCTGGCTATGAAAGCAAAGAAAGCACCATTACATAAAAGAGAAACATGTTCACCTTTCAAAATATATTGCAGTGCAGAGGAAACCCAGGAGGCTAACCTTGAATGTAAGCAAGAGGTTTCCAGCCATAAATTGCAAACAGCAGCAGCTCACAGCAGCTCTATGTAGAACTCAGAGGAGCAGTGTTATGATGGGTAGATTTGAAAGACACAAGAGAATTGATTTTACGTTGAATTATTCTTCAGCTCTACGGAAGCAGAATCTTCGGAGGCATCTACGTGCTTTGCTGTTTTGCTATTTCTTTTTAGACAAAGAGAGAAGTTCAATGAATTGAAGGTTTTTTTCAGAGCCCTATGAGTTGTAAATCAACCGTTAGCTTCAAGTTTCCCGCAATGTCAGAAATAGCTTATTTGATATTCCAAAGGTCAGGTGAAGCAAAGAAGTTAAATAAATAGAAGCATAGGTTTTCTGTTGTAAATTCCCTAGAACATTTCCTTAAAAACATATTGCAAAACAATGTGTTAGAGATCTTTAATAGAGGAACAATTCTGAGGTAAACCAGTTGCACTATAGGTGCCAGATAAAAATTCCAGTTGAGTTTAATAGGGGTCTTTAACTCCTTGAATGCTTGGAAACATATTAATAATTCAAGGAGTTTATCCTTTGAGTGCCAGAGATGTATACGACTCATTGCAACACAATGCATTCGATACCTCTCTGGCACTCAAATGGTTAAAAAGTTCAATTTATACCAATGAGGGGGGTACCCTTGTGTTACATTATATTTGCTACATGAGTGTTCCAATTTTACTTTTATAGAGATTAGCCATGATTTCTTAGAAAAACACCTATATAATACACATGTACCTTTACATACGTAAAACAAACCAGAAAACCTGTCTGCAAGGAATCCATATATTACAATATATCCATTTTATTTTCATTGTTTTATGGAGCAAACATCCTATATAATAATTTGCTAGGATGTTTGACAGAAGCCGTCATGCACAGTAGAGACTGCCCGAACGCACAGAATGCTGGGATTTCTATGCTGGGAGCACTCTGTGCTTTCAGGCAGTCTCTACAGTGCATGACTGCGTCAGCAGCAGGATGCAGAGCAGGACCGGCCCCTTAACCCTTTGAGTGCCAGAGGGGTACGCAATGCAATGCAAAGCAATGCGTTGTGTACCCCTCTGGCACTCAAAGGATTAACATAACCCGGACCTTGGCCCGTGCACACAGTGGTCAATTTTGAAACCGCCTTATGCCTTGGCTCATGCTTACTGTTTTCACAGCATAAAAAATAAAGCACAGACTATAAAAATGTGAGTATATCAATTTACCTACAGATACAGCTTGGAATTTAATCCTTTGAGTTGCGTACCCCTCTGGCACCCGAAGGGTTAAAAAGGGATTCCACTGTGTGTTTTCATTTGGCAATGCAATGGGAGCAATGTAAGTTATGAATTCTTTGCTGGAGACAGATTTTCTGATCTGTTTCAAGCACATGTACACAAAATATAGTATTATATAAATACTCTGGTGTAATCTGCATAGCAGATGGATTTGTATCCCTTATTTTGCTCACTATAAACTTGTTGATGTTAAAAAAAAATGTTTGCAGTATTATTTGACAACATTATGCTCTATACAAAAGTAATATGTTTAGTTAAGACAAAGCAAGGTTATTTTTCAAATAAATATAAGTAGAATCTCTGCATAGACTGAAGAGAACCAAGACACAGTTGCAAGAAGTTTTGGTGTTAATAATGAGATTCTTGTTGTATACTGGTCCCCAAGCACTCACCACATGGACTTCAGTATGGAGAGGAACAGGACACGCTAGCTGTTGTAAAGGGGATAAACATGCTGGTGATGGATACATGCTTTCAATGTATCAGGACACTTTGGAACAATAGAATATTTTATAGGGTAGAACAAAACATGAGAGCAATGTGTGAATATCTCAAGACTGATTCAAGTGAGAATAAGGAAAATGGGCACTATGGATCTGTATTATGTTTGTACATAGACTTGTTCATAAGTTTGAAATTGTGCAAATGATTGCATATTCTTATCAGAGTGAGAGAGTGAGAGGGAGAGGAAGATATATATTCTGATAGACTTAGAACAAATGGAGTAATTCTGCATGACATCAAGTACACCATAGGACAGGAGTAGTCCCCTGTCAAACCACCTGCTGTTGGGGGTCTTCATAAAACCAATACACTTACCAGCTGTTAGCTGGTTGGGGATGATGGGAGTTGTAGTCCCCAATAGTCAAGAGCGGATTACCTCTGCCACATGGGATAAATAACATTTACTATTGATTTAAATGGGGCTTTTGCAAGGAGTTGGAGACCTCCTCTAACATTCAAGGGATTCAAAGCCCTATTTAAATTACATTTTAAGGATTTTTTATTCAACCCCTTGATACATCTTTTTTAAGAAATAATACCTCATTTTATTCTAAGTACACTTGTGTCTGAGAGAGTATGTATTTGTGTATGAACATGTTTATCATGACAAAGAATTTACTTATATTTATAGAGGCATGTAAAACCTTATTACAAGATAATTAATCATTTCAGTACTATGTGTCCTATATGAACTTGTAACACCAATGGTAATTCTAATGGTCGAGTGGGATAAAGTAGTGGCTATCGGGTTTGTGCCTTGTCGTCAGCTTTTATATACACCATATGAGCTTATTGTCACACTATGTCCTTGTTGACCAGTGTTCCTTGCCCATTCTGTGTTTTTTGCTGTTCCTGTAAACTTGCCAGATCCTCACTCCTTGTCCAGGTATATACTCATTTCTGTGCACCAGCTTCCCAGTACTGGTGAGTGATCTTAGCTTTCTAGTGAGTATGCAAGTCTCATCCTGTTTCCTGTGTTCATGTTACCCTTTCTCTTGCAGTGATTCCTTGTTACAGACCTTGGTTTTGCTACCAACTACTCTCCAGCTTGCTTCACCTGTCCCATGCTTCCATTGTTGATTCTGCATTGTTGGCCCTGGCTCTCCTATTTGGCTATTCTTTAACCTGCCAATTCTGTGCAATTTCTGGTTTCCAGTTGCTGAATCTGCTTGTCCAATCTCTTGCTCCTGCTCAGTCAGAGTCAGACTCCCTCAAGTCCCAATTGGTTCACCTCTCCAGTGCAGTCGTTGTTTAACTCTTTCAATCATCAGTCGATCCATTGTTCCAGCTAAGCTGGATTAAGACATTCAGACCTCAGTCTGTTCCTGTTCCCCCTAGTCAGTGTTTGTCTCATTCGACTGTCCAACAATTTTTGTTTCCAGATCTCTTGGAGTTTAACTTCTGTTCCTGCTCAATCAGTGTTCGGTTCCTTGACCTTCAGTCTCTCAACAGATCAGCAGTGATTCAACCAGAATTAGGGTACCTTGTTCCTGCTACCTTCATGTTTTGCAACTACCACCTTTAGTCCGGCTATGGCCACAGAACACTCTCTGTTCCCCATTATCTAGCATTTGGCCTACTGGGGTATCCCCATAGTTATCCAGGAGGCAGTTTGTTGCCGTACTATTTTTCTGGTGTATCTGTTGCATACTACTTAGTTGGGTATCTTTGCCTGTCAACAATTTTCATTAAGGAGCGCTCTCCAGCGTCACCCAATTAGGTTCTTTATGCTGTTCTTCTATATCAGTTATTACACATATATCTGTGTATACTGCAAAGCTTTAATCTTACTTTTGTGCTGTCTCTTCTGCCAACTAATAAATTAGCTTGATTTATCTGTATGTAATATTACATGAAAAGCTCTCTGAAGAAAAACTCATTATAATTATTATTAGTCCAGTTGCTTGTCATTATTCTAATGATTCCTCTTCACTTTTTTATTATACTGGTATACATCAAGAACAGATCATCTGATGTCAAGAACAAGATTAGGGAGCAGTGTTTGCATCAGCTTGCACACATCTCCCCTCCTTATTAATACAGTTTAGGGAACAGAAATGCCAACACTCATGGAGCAGAGCTATGCAGAATCACCCTTCAAGGACCAGAGCGGATGGGCAATACACAGGGTTAAGAAGTGGAATCTAATATTCACACTGAATGTGAAATGAGCTCTGGACCGTGAGATCTAGCAAGCAAAACAGGACTGAGATAAAACTAAAATATGTGCAGTAATGTACAACAACCTGCTAGATTCAGCAAGAATGAGAAATAAAAATCTGTACAAATATACAAAAACATAGGGGGAGATTTATAAAAGTGGAGTAGAGAGATAAATGGCTGTAATCTGTGCTAAAGCTGAAGTTCAGCATTTAACCATTGAGTGCCAGAGGGGTACTCAACACACTGCTTTGCAATGCATTGCATAGCCCTCTGGCACTCAAAGCGTTAAAAAGAAGCTTATGCCAGTTTTGAAAGCCTTAATGCCATGTAGTTGTGATTTTGGAAAAGTGACGATACAGCTATTGAAAGTTCTGATGCTACGAATTTATAAAGAAAGTAACAAAATGGGCACGGTGTTGCCTGTATGGATTAAGTCCTTTGAGTGGTTGAGGGTTTGTGTTTACATGTGTTTAAATGTATTTGTGTCTGTATATGTATGTGTGTTTTTATATGTATGTGTCTGTGTGTATCTAGATATGTGTTTTTGTGTGTATGTTTGTTTACATGTATATGTGTCTGTATGTGGATGTGTGTGAATGTCTGTAGATGTGTTTAAATGTATGTGTGTCAGTGTGTATATGTTTGTGTGTATATATATATATATATATATATTTGGGTACATGCTTGTGTTGTGTATGGATGTGTGACAATGTGTGTGTATATGTATATGTGAGTATGTGCATGTGTATACGCATGTGTGTTTTTGTGTATATATTTTGTATAAATATGGATATGTTCATGTGTATGGGTGTATTTATGAATGTGGCTCTTTTGCAGCATCCAAAATTGTCATGAGTGCATTTTGAATAATCTGTTTTTCCCTATGTACAGCCATTGGTGGCTCTTAACCCTTTAAGTACTAGAGAGGTAAGCAATGTGTTGGTCGCAATGCATTGCTTACCTCTCTGGCACTCAAGTGGTTAAAGAAAGAAAAGAGTTGATCTGCAAGAAATACCAGGGATACCTGATGGTCGAGGGGTAAAGACTGCGGTCAGATACACGGGAGATCACGCTCTCCCAGCTCTGTGTGTTCGGTGTCCCTCCTTCTGTCGTCGTTCCCGGTGTGTGAGGGAGCCTTGGGCCCCTTCCAACCCTTTTTTATAGGTGAGGGTGGAGGTGGCCGGTTGCCTGGAAAATGCCATGAGTGAAGAGGCCACTCATCCACAGCTGCACTCTTCCGCACTGCAAGGCTACTCCGTGGCTGTGCCCTGAATGAGGGGGTCCTGGACACCATGAGTGCAGCGGGCAGGTAGGAAGCAGTTGTGGCGGCAGATGTAGGCGGGAGAGGAAGTGCATGGCACCGGATTATGTGTGTGGTTATTTTCTGCCTGTGAGTCTGTGTGGTCTGTGTACTGTACCTGGTGAGGCACTGCGGGTGATAGTCAGGGTAGGCTTTTAGTGGCGTGGGGCGAAAGTGAGTCATGGCTTTTTTGTTGTAGTAGTACCTGCTGAGCATGATGGGAGTTTGTGTCCAGGCTGATCCTGTACAGGTGTGGCAGGAGGGCCGGCAGGTGAGCAGGGATAAACTGACGGGTAACGTGAGGAGGTCCCTCTCCTGCACCATCACTGGGAGAGGTGAGAAGAGAGGTGGGGCGAAGAGTTGCTTGCACACTGGAGGTGAGGTGGAGTATGACAGAGTGGACACATGTAGAGAGTGAACAGGGGACCGAGCTGAAACAGCGACAGAGCGCTTCAACACACACAAAGGGTGGAAGGGCAGTCTGTATAAAGTTCGTGGGAGCATGGCTAAATGTAGGGTGTGGAATTCATTGCCCAGGGAGGTAGTTATGGCAGAAATAATGGATACATTTAAGAGAAGATTAGATACATTTCTTTCAGAAGGGAACATACAGAGTTATACTGTTTATCAGTAGGCTGATCAGGAAGGTCTGATAAAGACTAATTTAATTGGTAGCAGGAAAGCTATAAAATTCTCAGTTACTGAGGTATGAGGCGAAGGTTGAACTTGATGGACTTTTTTCAACCTAATTTACTATGTTTACTATGTTACTATGTATGCCTTGGTTTGGGTCTGTGCAGTGATTTTTTTTAGTGGTGTGTATGAGAGTGTGATGCGAGTGTCTGTCGGCCATGTTGAATTTGTTTTTCATCTGGATAGTGAGGGAAGGGCAAGACCATGAAAATCACGCCTCCCTTGTATTCTCCAGGAGTAGCAGTAGGGAGGACACATGAATATCCCCTCCTTACTGCCGCCCCTGGGTGTGTGTGTCTCCTGAAGAGACATAAATTATGTAATGAGCCTTTCTTTTTTATATATATATAGATGTTGCTAGTTGTGACAATTTATCTACAGAATTTTCACTGGAATCTTTACAACATCAGAATAATAATTGTATTTATAAAGACACCCTTACTCATGTATAAATCAGAACTGACCTTATCAATAGTTGCCATAACTTAAACGTGCCATTTAAATAATTGTGAATTTGATTCTCTCCCCTGTGACTTATTAAAAGAATGTGAATGTTTACTTGTCCCCTGTGTTGCAGCTTGTTTGCTTCAGAATTGCTCCATCATAGCTAAGACACTATGGGGGAGATTTATAAAAAAAAAAATCGTAGCACTTTTTAAAGAATTGTCATTAACTTATTGGATTCTAGAGAGATCTCCAACAAATTGTTGTGCAATGCAATAAAATAAAAGGTGTTAAAGGAATTGTAAACATTTATTTTGACTTTATGCATTCTACAAGTACCTAATAGAGTAAAAAAAACTGTCTGTACTTTTTACACTTATATGTCCTTGACTTTAAAGGGATAGTGTGCCTGCACACTTTGTAGACTGTTCCAATGAAGTATTTATTTCTATATAGCATGATTTCAGCTCTGCTGAAGAGCCTCTGTCTGGTCAAATGACTGGAATCTGCAGCTGTCAGCTAGATGGCAGACTTGAGTGAAACAGCCAGGAAAAGGTAACTTTAGCAAGTTATATCTCTCAAACCATAAAGATTTGATAGATAAGACTTACATAGATGTTAACCTTTTTTTAATGTCTACAAGATTAAATCAACTTAAAATTAACCATCACTATCCCTTTAAGTTACCTGGATTTGTTTGCATCAAGCTTTCTGTTGGGAACATTAAAGTAGGTCTTGTGATGTGAAGAAAGCAGAGTATTCAAAGCTGCAGGATAATGTAACTTTGTATTACAGCCTGCTTTGATGGTCAGAAAATGCTCTGGAAACTGATATCCAGGAATCTCACTATCAGGAACATGAAAATGTAAAAAAAATAGGTGACTAGTAAAAAAATAAAAAGTATAGACAACTTGTTTATATTTATAAGACTTTTTCAGACTTATTTTTTTTTAACCCCCAAAAAATCTTACTCCTACTAGGGCTGTTGCCTGAGCCAGGATGAGAAAAAATGAACAGGGATTGGCTTTTGTATGGCCAATTCTGTTCAGATTTGTTCTCATGCTCCCATTTGCTAAGATTGTGGGGTTACACAGAATGTGCCCTGTAGTAACCTCCCCTCACAGTCAAGCAGCATATAGCTGGAGGGTCACAGATGCACATAAAGTCACCCTTCCAGCTAGCCAATCATTAGCTAGCTGAAGGGGTGATGTTACACACATCCATGACTCTTCAAGCTAGATGCTGATTGGCTGGGAGGTGTTGTTACTCTAGGGCATGTTCCATGCCCCGTGTAAACCCACAATCCCATCCAATGAGAGTCCAAAAACTGATTTAATCAGAAATGTCCATATAAATCCCTCTAAGGGTAACCCATATTGAAAGACATCCTCAAGAAAGACCCAAATAGAATTGCGCTCACTGCATAAAAGATATAGCATGCATCAAAATACACTAATCAGATGCCTCAAATTAGCACACAGTCATATGTAGTAAAACTTTATTATTTATTAAAATAACGTTTTACTGCATGTGACCGTGTGCTCATTTGAGGGAATTCTTTATACTTTCCATTTAAGGAATCATTAACAAAGAATCCCTGGGTGTCGGTTTTTTATCCCCCCGATGATATGGATGATGACGTCTAGTGACATTAAGATATCTCCCCTAGACTTCAGATCTTCAGACGCTCCCTGAAAACTCACCTCTTCAGGGAAGCCTATCAACTACCTCCATAAATATTATTCACAAGAACCAACCATTCCCTTGAACACTACACTCACTAGAACTTCTCTTTCCCACCCACTGACTGGCAGCTCATGTGGCAGGAGGCACTTACACCCAATAGCACTTACTCCTTCTGTGTCCCACCTCCCTTCCTCTAGACTGTAAGCTCTCACATGCAGGGCCCTCTGATCCTTCTGTTCTCCACATATGATTTGTACTATTTAATATCCCTGTATGTCTATCCCCTATTATAAAGCGCTGCAGAATAAGTTGGCGCTATATAAATAAAGATTATTATTATTATCTTCTATAACGGAGTTTTCTCCCTTTTTCTTTGTGCAATATCATAAGAAGTGTTCCAGTAAATGCAATTCTGACTAGCCTGAGATTTCCTGATCTAAAACTGCTCACAGATCCTTTTCTTTGTATATTAGACTGCGGAGGTGCTGCTGAAGACACAAAAGAAGCTACAAGCTGAGACTTGCTTTGGGCTGTTACTGCTGTATCCCTATTTTTGGGAATTATGTGTACAGAAATTTGTGGACTTGGATAGGAATGCTTTGTGTTTATTTTTTTGTATGGGGGAAAAGGACACACATTCCACCCACACAGATTTTCTCTACTCCCTGCAGCTGGCCAGATTTGAAATTAATTTCCTCAGGTTGTGTTAGTGATCCACAGGGGGCTAGTTGATAATACTGAATCTCTTGTGTTAGCTAGACTCCATGGATCCATCAGTCTGTATGGCAAATATACGTATTAACCTCTTCAATGCTGGTAAAAGTCCAACACTCTCTAATACATGCACATACAGAGAACATTAATGTTTGTAAGAATGGGGGCACATAGTAAAGGCAATGGGGGCACTGAAAACAGGTAGGGTTCATCCTCAGGGTGACAACCATTCCATCAAATCAGATAGGGTTCATTCTCAGGGTGACAGCCATTCTATCACATATTGATTTTTGTCTGATAAATGCGATCAGAGCCAATTTAGAAAATGAATACCCATTCCTGAACTTTGTAGTTCACTTATCAAAATATTATTGTCTGCTGTATCAAATGCCTTTAAAAAAATCTAGGGAAATAGCTCCAATGAGTTTACCATTTTCCTTGCCAGTCTGGATATCATTGCATACTGTTAGGAGAGTGTTGACTGTTGAGTGATTTGTTTGAAAGCCTGATTGAAGCGGAGTGGAATATCTGGTCTTTAATACCTATAAATGGACACATTTCTTTAGGATTTTAGATAATGTGGGGAGTAGGGATATTGACTTATAATTTGATACTACGTGGTAGCCACACGTTTGTGTATAGGCACAACTCTAGCCACTTTCCAGGCTTTGGGTATATACCCAGATGACAGGGAGGCATTAATTAGGGATGCAAAAGGATTGGCAGTGATTGAGACACTGAGCTTTAATAACATTGCTGTTTGTTGGTGAGGCCAAGATTGAGATTTCATTTTTGGGTTGGGTCATATGTAATTTATTGTCATGAAATTGAATTCACTAGTTTCCCTAGATGATTCTATTTCAGAATGATTTTTGTTTTGAATAATCAAGGAGATGGCACATCCAGTGAAGTAGTTGTTGAATGCATTAACTATGGGGCATTGCATTGTTTCATTCTCTTTTTTTATAGTAGAGGAAGTTGCTGTTGCTGTGCTTTTGCAAATGTTTCATGTTTTTATCAAAGTAGTGCTACCTCTAAATCATATTGAATTGACCATTTTATTAATTGTTCTACTTCTAGACAGTGTTTATCTCATTACCCATCAGTAGGGATGGGTGAAAATTTTCACCTCAAACTGAAATCGGCGAAAAATGGCACTTTCTGCTTAGCGAATAATTTCCCTCAAAGTGTCGATTTTCTTCTTTTTCCTGCCTTTTCTGCCCATTGAAATCAATGGGAAGAAAAGTTTTCTACTGCCATATAAAAGGCTGTCAGGCTCTCACAGCTTGCCATTTTGTGTTTGTGAGAGGAGAGAGCAGCACCTTGTTTGAGCTAGACATGACAGAGAGGGGAATTGAAGTTTAGTTTAGAGAATCCTTTAGTAGGACATTTGTTCTGTGTAAGTGTTTATTAGGAGAGTCAGTGGGGCATCCTGGGGAGAAGAAGAGAGGAAGGAGGTTGACCCCAAATACTCCAAAAGTCCATGTGACTTACTGGCAAAACACAGGCAGCTAGGGATCTATTTGCTTGCTGATCTTGCTGTAATTGTCTCAGTGCTGGGTGGGGAAGTCTGGGGAAAGACTTTTTTGATTTTGTTTTTCAGTTAGAATTTTTTTTGGACACACTGTGATAAGACAACAGGATGGACAACTTAAAAAAAAATAATAAACAAATAAACTAAACTAAATATATTAGGTGACAGTGACGTTTAGGCAAGGCATCATACAGCTCAATCTGCTGTGTTGTGTACCCGTACAGTAAAAAAACACGTTATGTCCAACAAACGCACAAGGGGAAGGGGGAGGGGTGGAGCAGTGCAGGGATGTGAGAGTAAAGTAGTATTTCAAAAACTGACTGCAGCAATGGTTGCTGAAACATGTGCAATCAGTGATGATGATGATCCCTCTACTCCAAGGGAGGATGCAGTTTGTCAAGGTCCCAGCAAAACTAGTTCCAGCACCACCAGTGCAAAGAGAAATAAAGAAGAAGCAAATAAGAAGAACACTGAAGACGACAACAAGTTGCATACAAGTGTTGATGCTGGCAGTAGCATAAAAGAGGAAGGTGTAGCAGATGAACCGCCTGATAAATCAGATAATTAGACAAACAAGCACCAAAACACCCATAGTAGGGAACTTTGTTACAGTAAAAGTAAAAAGAAATTGTTTGAGACCTCAAAAAGCTTATGGGAATATAAGGATAGTAGTGGGCTAACTGGGCAGGAAGTGGCATGTCATGCTGATGCTGCTGAGGATGACCTAATGATGACCGATGATGATGTAGATCTAGAATATATCCCTCCAGCATCCTTGTCTTGCTCAGATACAGATAAAGTTGAGAGTGAGGATAATGACAGGGTTATAAGGTTAGCAGAAAGTCAAAGTCTGAATCTTCTACCACTTTTAAGGAGCACTGTGCCTGTATAGAAATTGTTTGAAAAAGCCATTGGAAAGTCTGACCCTGGACAAGCACAGATGTCAAAAAGCACACAGTCACCCTATCAGTTATCGTCAGCATCATCGCCTCTTCAAAGCCCAAGTCCCACTCAGTCACACACACACCTCTTTTGAGTACCCAGCAACAACAACACAGGTTAACATTCACAATGTTAGATATGACGAGTGTCTCTGCTGCTGCTGCTGTAAGTGCTGCACCTTTGGCACTTAGTAGTGGCAATAGAATTGCATCAACATCTAGCCCCAGTAGTAGTAGTAGCAGCAGCAGCAGCACCACCTCAGGAAACCCTCATTCCATGAAATCCACAGTATGGGGATACTTCACTCAGGATCCTCAAGCTAAGCATGTTGCTATCTGGTGTCTATGCAAAAAGCCAGCGAGCAGGGGAAAGCAGGCTCACACCTAGGCACCTCCTCTATGAGATGCCACCTGAAGCGCAACCACAGGTCTGACTGGGAAACACACTGTCAGCAGGCCAAAGGTGCTACAACTAGCAGCAACAGAAGCTCTTTAAAATGTCATCAGGGCTCTAGGGCAGAAAAAAGAAGTAGTGAAGTTATTTATGTGTCAGAGAGTGTGCTACTGCCAGTGCCAACAGTTACTTCAGTCCAAATAACACCTATGGCTCCTGCTGCAGAGGAGTATGATGACTCTGGCTCTGCTGTAGGAGATGGCAAAAGTCATAGACTGCCCACACATGCTGCATCTATCGCCACTACCTCCTCTAGTAATGTTAAAGCAATAAAGTTTCAGGGTTCTTCTGCCATGTACTGCCAACCCACACTGACTGAGTTCCTAGAAAGGAGACAAAAACTTCACAAAAAAATCCCAAAGTACACCTTTGGAATGGCAAGGTTGCCAAGATGTTGGCAATGGACATGCTGCCGTATTCCTTTGTAGAAAGTCAAGGTTTCAGAGAACTTATGTCATGTGTAGCTCCACGCTGGAATATCCCAAGCCGCAGTTATTTTTCCAGGATAGCTGTGCCTGAATTGTACAAGCAGGTGGTTAGTGTGATGGGCAAAGGACTTAACAGTGCATATGACAAGAAAATCCACCTGACAACAGATATGTGGACAAGTGGGCAGAGCACAGACTATATGACTGTGACTGCTCACTGGGTTTCCCTCCCAGCACCAACAGTGGACAACACTAGCTTAGAGCATCAGGTGAAAGCCATTAATTGTGCTTCTGGTTGAGGCAATGTGATTAAAAGGTGGCAGCAGCAGCAGCAGCAGCAGCAGGATAGCCCATACCATAGTCACGCCATCTTGTTCATGCAGAGTTTTGAGAGACAATCCCACAAAGCTGTAGATGTAAACTAGATCAGGTGATAGAGGAATAGCTTGTACCAAGCTCCTTAAAAGCTGGTTTTGTGTCTGCTGATGAGAATTGGTGGTATGGTGCATGTGCCCTGCTTTGCCCATGTGTTAAATTTAGTTGTGACCAGATTCCTAGCAGAATCTGAGACCCTCAAAGAGATGGTTACAATTGCCCGCAAAATCTGTGACCATTTTAGTTGCTCCTACAGTGCATGCAATGCTCTATATTCCATACAAGAGTGTAACAATCTAACCCATCACCAGCTGAAAATGGAAGTCCCTACCAGGTGGAATTCCAGCATGTACATGCTAGAGCGTTTGTACAAGCAGAATAAGGCCATTAGCGAGTACACCATGCAAAACTGGAAGGCTTTGGAGGGAGCCTCTTTGTCATCTGGCCAATGGCAACTAATGTGTGATGTATGTGAGCTGCTGAAACCCTTTGAGGAGGCAACCATGCTGGTGAATAACATTGGACAGGAATTAGTGAAATTCTACCACTGATATTTTTATTACAGAAACAAATGAGGAGCATGGCTGAAGATTCTTACCAGAATGACAACACAGACATGCACCAGCTGGTAAAGGACATGTTAGAGTGCTTTGAACAAGATCCTCGCATACAGTCCATTAAAAGCAATGAGGAATACATTCTTGCCACTTTGCTGGACCCCCGCTTTAAACACAAAATGAGTCACAACAAGGAGTCATTGCGATCAGCAGCAACTCTCTGAGGAATCGGATTCTTTCAAGGAATATTGTGACATGCTTATTGATTGAGTGGAGGGTTGCATTGTGGAGGATGAGAGGGAGAAAGTGAGGGCACAACAAACATCTAGACAGGATAGTGAAAAGGAAGGCAGCAAAGCATTTGAACCAGCAGAAGTGGCTACATCATCCAACAGGATATCCCATTCGGAGCATAGGGCAATTCATGGGTCTCAACAGAGGCAGCAAAAACCCAGCATTGGTAGTGGTGGTGTGGTGGCAGCACATCTTTTTGGGACTTGCTCCCTGAGTATGGGTTGGTAACTGACACACAGGGACACTGTGTAACTCCTAGAAATGTTCCCAATGCATGTGAGATGGATAGCTATGTTTTAGGCAGAAACAATGACTCCTTTGATTACTGGCAAACAAAGCAGTGTATGTGGCCAGCATTGACATGTACTGCAGTGGAAAGCCTCAGTTGTCCTCCAGCAAGTGTTGCGTCTGAGAGGGTTTTCAGTGTGGCTGGTTATATTGTCAATGACCGCAGCAATGTTGGGAGACTAACATTCTTAAAAATGAACCAACATCTCATACCATCTGAGTATCAGGTAGCAGAAACCACATATGATGACAGACAAAGCCAGGACAAATATATTAACAGCAGCAGGGTTTTTCACACTTGGGACCAGTCCACTGCTATGACCAATATGTTATGTGTGTCAATAATCTGAGAAGGAGGATAGCATGTGAGAATGGTAAAAATACATACACCAATCACACCATGCCAGTCCGCCACCACCACCACCATTACCATACACATCTGCCACATTGTAGGTTGTATTTTATTTATTTTTTATTACTTGACATCATGAATATGTGCCAGTGTCACTTAAGCAGGAAGTTAGTGTTGTGGGCAAAGGACAAATGCATTCTGCATGCTAACACATTTTTCAAAGCATAAGTTGCTGTAGGACTCACAACTTTGACTTTCAGCCACTTATTTCTAAACTTCAGCCCTCACAAGAAGTAATATTACAGTAGAAAATGTAGTACCTATTAGAAATATAGGTGGAAAATGTGTTAAAATAGGCAGAAAATTGGTTAAAATAGATGAACAGGAGGACATTTTTGCATAGGCGAAAAGGTGAAAATTTTCGCAGGAAAATCGAAAAATCGGCACGGTTTCATGAAATTTTTCACACTTTTTCTACCACCCCTACCCCTTAGTGGTGTTGAAAACATTGTGAGAGACTTACAGGAGAGAATCAGCGAACATCTAAAGGACAAAAAAAGGCCCCCAGTAGATAAACATTTTGGGATACTTAAATTAAAATTGGGATCTCTTGTCAATCCATAGTATTGAGAAAGTATGTACATCACCAAGAGGACAAAGTATTTTCCCTCTCCTGGGTTGAAGAGAGAGGATTTAGATAAACAGGCTGAATACTAGGAGTTCAACAGCTCCAAAATCAATAAAATTAACCTTAGAGCTATCAAGTGCACATTCAACAAATTAAACTTGCATAGTCCCCATGCCAGTAGAGGATAAGGAGGACCACGTGTATGTGTTGTATTTTAGTAAAACAAGTTTAACAAATATAGCTTTCAAGCAGGCAGAGGGTAAAGACCACATTTATATATATATATGATGTATTTGTATCAATGTCTGAGAACTAGAATGTCATGACTGAAAAATCAACATGGAAAAGGAGCTGAGGAAAGTAACCTAAACAACTTAAGGATGGAGTGAGTACCTAAGCCAAGGTGGATGCCAAACTCCTAAAATGTGACCTTCTGGCATATACATTTTGGAGACATTTTTTATTTATTTATTTATTTTAATCTATTTATTTTAGATTCAATATACAAAAAATATTTTACATTTTTCACAGAGAAAATAAATAAATACAATACAACTGAGTCATACCGCCATTCATTCTTTCTGGGATATGGTGTTTCACTCCGGCCTCAGGAAAGCAACCTTCCGAGCAATTATCTATAAGTGTATTGATCCTTACATAATTAGTCCAAGTTAGTTAGTTATTTCCACAGGTAAAATACCATTTCTCCATCAGATATTGATCTTTAATCTGGGAAATAATCTCAGTCCAATGTGGTTGACCCTCCTGCCTCCAATTCCGAGCAATCACTAGTTTAGTTACCAACAATATTTGAATAACCAATTGCTTTTTGTTCCAGGCTAAATCATTCAAGCTCATATGCAACAAACCACATTGTGGAGAACATTTTAAATCCTTTTCCAGAAAACCGGAAAGAATACCAAATATTCTCTTCCAAGTCTTCCGTAACTTCTCGCAAGACCACTAAATATTTAACATGGTTCCTCTTTCTTTACTAAAACGCCAGCATAACTTGGAAATATTACTTTCTATCTTACAAAGTTTTTGAGGGATATTGTATCATCTATTTAAAACCTTAAATTGCACCTCTTGCAAATTCAAACTATGAACTGCTTTACATGTTATAAGCCACTCTTTACACCATGTTTCATATTCACTACAAAATCCTCTAATTCCCATTTTTCCCAAATTTTTAAATGGCTACATAGGGAAGTACTTTCCAACATCCCTGAAAACTGTTTTAACACATTATTTTTATCTACTGTATCAAAAATATTTTTCAATTGTTTTACAACATTGGAATCTTGAGATTTCAGAAGAGCAACCTTTAAATAATTCTTAACTATGAGTTATGTATATATTTCAGTCGTTGGAATGCTATACCCTTCCACCAGTTGAGAAAATTGCTTTATACCTTTCATCAATAGATCTGCTACCTTTCCTATACCCTTCTGCTTCCAAATCATTAAATCGATTTCCTGCATAATCTTTTCAATTAATTTGATTGATACATTTGGAATGATCTTTTCTTCCCATCCCATTTTCTTTCTAAAAGCCCACCAGAATAAAAACAAACTTCTTAAGACCACCAATACAATATGATCCAACCTTTTTTAAATTATTATAATATTTACTTCCCCCATATCATACACTCCAAATCCAAATCTCCTAATACATTTTTCTCCAGTTTGAACCAATCTTCCTGTATGGATGAACTTAATTGCCATTTATAAATGTGTGAGAGCATGCTTGCGTTTTTATATCTGATCATTTGAGACACTCCCAATCCACCCTGTGATCCATCCCTATACAATATTGACCTATTCTCTCTGGGCCTTTTCCCCATCCAAATAAATTCTAAAAATTTTCACTGGAGATGCCTCAGCTTAGCATTAGGGAACTCTATTGGAATAGATCTTAGAAGATCTAACCTCCTTGGGAGAACATAAGATTTTATCTTATTTATTCTTCCAAACCAGGATATCATTCTATTTATCCATCTATTCAATAAACATTCTGTCTCTCTAAATAAAGTTCTGAAATTTATATCTATTAGATCTTTCACCTTTGGTAGTATCAATATCCCCAGATACTGGATTTTGGAACTAGACCAACTAAAAGCAAACTGGGTATACGATCTTTCCAGATCTTTTTCCAGTATTGCTATAGGCATGGCCCGCATTTTGTTTACATATAACCTGTAATTAGAAATGACTCCATAAATTGAAATCTCTTCCAATAGGCCTTTCACTGATGTCTCTAAATCTGTAAGTATTAGAATTATGTCATCAGCATATAAGCTTAACTTATACATAGTTTTCCCCACCAAAACTCGTTTTATTATGTTGTTCTCCCTTATCTTTACTGCCAGTGGCTCCAATGTTAAAATATATAACATTGGAGCCAGTGGACAGCCTTGTCTTGTCCCATTACGGACTCCAAAACACGAGGAGTTTAAATATTGACCCAACACTTTTGAGGCTGGATCAATATATAGGGCCATGATAGAATTTATTAAGCCTGGACCAAAACCATAAGCTTGTGATACACCTTCCATAAAGACCCAGTTGACTTTGGCATCTAATAAAAGGGCAATCGTAGGGATTCGAGCTGTACTAACGTAATCCAAAAGGTTTATAGTTTTCCTAATATTATTACTTGCGTATAAACATTTTACAAACCCTACCTGATCTGTATCCAACTATTAAATCTATTATTGATTTTAGTCCATTGGCTATTATGGCTGAGTAGATCTTCGTATCAGTATTAATTAAGGATACAGGTCTATAATTTGCAACCAACGTTGCATCTTTCCCATGTTTAAAAGTTGGAGTAATGGAAGCTTGCAACATTTCCCAAGGAAAAGATTTTTCCCGTCTTATCTCATTAAATACCCTTGTTAAATATAGAATGATAACTTCTCCCGTTAATTTTATAAAATAAATTAGTGTACCCGTTTGGACCTGGGGCTTTATTAATTTTTAACTGACCTATTATTTTACGTACCTCTTCCTCAGAAAAAGGTTTTTCTAAATACTGCTGATGTTCAGGAGAAATTTTTGAGAGCGTTACATTTTTTAAGTATTCCCTTTTTTTTTTTCTTTTCCTGAGCTTTTTTATGAATGTTGTAAAATTCCTCATGGAACTCTTTAAATGCATTTGCTATCTGATCCGGGCAAACACACAAATTATCTTTAGATATTATTTTAACTATCCTAGAGTTTAAATTTTGACCATATAATAGATTTGTCAAGATTTTATCAGCCTTGTTCCCTGTACTGTACCAATTTTGCCTCGCTTTTAATAAGACCCAGTTAGCCCTTTCATTCAATATTTTATTAATTCTGCATTCAATCTCCCTTAACTGTGACCTAATCACTGGGTCATCTTTTATTTTGTTTTGTTTGTCTAAATCATACAATTGAATGTATAATTCAGCCAGACTTCTGCCTTGTTCTTTTTTTTATATACTGGCATCCATGCTTATAATCTTACCTCTAATTACACTTTTATGCACATCATCTCGTCCGAAAGGGAACTTCTTCTGCCCAGTTCTCCAAAAAGAACTGTTTTGAGGCTTTTTTCACATCTTTTATCTGATCTTCTTTCCTAATACTATTACCATTCAACCTCCATGACCAGTCAGCTCTGTTATATTCATCCTTCAATTCCAGTGATACTGAATTATGAATAGTACATAAAATCCCTTACCCCTGGGTTTATTGCTCTCCATAAGTCATACAATCTATGTTTACACAAAAAATGTTTGAAAGACCCTTGCCATTTCATACAATGATTTATTTGGAGACATTTTGTATTCCTTCATGTATATCCACACCTTCACTGCCTCCTAAAACTTCTAGTTGAATTGTAAATATTTTCTCTGGATCCTAGGTTTATTTTTAATTTTGCTCTAAGGCCACTCACACCAATATATATCCAGGAGGCCTGGCTGCTTTCCATTATTATGTAGTGTCTTAAGACATTGGAAAAATCTCAAGTGGGAATATTGTGCTATTATATTGTATTGTACTATTGTGCTCTGCCAATTTTGTCTCACTGATACAGCAGAAGATATGTATTGAGCACCATTCTGATCCTTGTGCTATTGCAGTTTTCCCTCAAAATCAGTTTGCTGGGGATGTGGTATGGCACCAAAATGCAAAGTCTATGGACGCTGAAAAATAAGATGCACAAGCACCAGAAACCAGATGGTGTGCAAAGCATGTGAACAAATGCATCTGTGACACAAAGGGGTAGATTCTTCCACCCGTTTGCAGCCCATTTTTTTAAATAATGTAGTTTATAGATGCATCCCAGACCTTTCTGTTGTGGGTCCATATGCATGAGGGCAGCATTTTTTTTTCTTAACAATGGTGAATTATAGCCTGCCAACTATTCTGAAATTGGGATTTATTTAGCAGTAATAAAGATGCAGTCCAAAAAAGTTTGTTCAGCTATATTCATATAAAAGTACACAGATATAGATATAATGCTAGTCATTGACCAATTCTGATCGTGTTTGAGTATACTGGGATTTAATAGACAACTGTTTTTGAGAAATGTGCATTAGCAGTAAGCAGGTAGGTAGGCCTCACAAGACTATTAGTTCATGTGTACTAGCTTGTTAGGTAAAGAACAAAAATAGTTAAACATTTCAGGGGGATGACACCTGAGCTGAAATAACTTTTCAATGAAAAATCTTCAATCAGTTGGAGAAACCTTGTTTTACTAAGCAGGAAAATAGGTACAATATATATTGTTTTCATTAAAAAAGTTTACTGCTTCTTTTATTTCTTGGATGCCATAAAGGTCTCTGAAGCCAAGTGCTGTCTAAATAGTTTTGTTTATTTGTTGGCTGCTGGATCTTTGTTTATTTCTTTAATATCTTAGGCTACTGAACAAAATAAACAAAGTGTATGAATGGCAGTGCTGTTTCTTATTACAAAGAATGCATTTCTGCAGATTGGTCTTCAACATGTATATATGTCTCTGATTTTATTTTTATCATGTCCATGGAGACATGACAGTTTCTAGCAGGTTTTTCAAACTGAAGGAAGCAGAGTTCATGAACCTACTTGGGGCTGGATTCTATTACAGTTGCTAATTTTATACCTGGTTTTATCTCCAGTTTTCCACATAGATTTCAATAGGAAATGTTTGATAAAACAGGTGTTAACATTTAGCACCCTTTACAGAATCCACCCTTTGCTCTTTTAAGGACCATGGGAAGAGGGGGGTGCAATGTGTTGCCATTGTTACCATGTGCAGAAAGCAGAATTTGAGGTCCTGTGGGACTGTTATCAACTGTCATGTCCACCGCAATAAGATAACATCCAGGACTGATTGAAGAGGTTATCACAATTAGTGAAAGGGCAAAGGGCAGTTAGAATTTTCTGGCCATTGTCAGGTAAATGAAAAATTATTATTACAAAAACGTAGTTCTCCTTTAACCCCTTAAGAACCGTCCGCGTTTGCACGCAGCTGGCACTTAAGGACCATGGACCATTTTGTTTTTGTACGGTCCAATTCAGGGCTCCCCAAACAGCATGCAGTCGTGCAGGGAGCCCTGAATTCTATGACATACATGTACATCCTTTAGAGACCTACACCCCGTGACGTACATGTAAGCCATGGGTCGTTAAGGTGTTAAAGAGACAGTAACACTTTATATGTAAAAACCTGCACATTGTAAGTTTTAAAGTGGAACTTTCATCCGCTATAAAGTCATCCTGCTATAATTAAGCAGGTAGCTTCTAGCTCCTCAATATATATTTTACCTTTCAAAAGAAGCCCGATGTAAAGAAACCCATCATTGAAGGAGACTGACGGCCGGATAGAGCAGTGTGCACTCCTGTGCAGTCAGTCCCTTCTGGTAACCATATGGTGCAGTGCAGTCTATACTGTGGAGACTGGGACTGACAGCGCAGGCCCACAGACAAGATGTCTGCGCTGTAGCCTGTGTTCCGGTCTCCTTCAATGATGGATTTCTTTACATTGGGCTACTTCTAAAAGATAAAATATATATTGAGAAGCTAGTCACTACCTGCTTAATTATAGCAGGGCGACAATATAGCGGATGAAAGTTCCTCTTTAACCTCCTGAGTAAAACAAGGGGACTCTCACTGCAGAGAGGTGTTTTATTCAAAAGTTATTGCAGCTCAAGCTTGAATTTTTTCAGGTACAGTATCTTAATGGCCTGTAATGTTACAGTGGCACTGTTGCTATACCATCCTATGAAGATTTATGGTCAACCCACCAGAGCTGTCCATAGGATGGTGTAGCAACAGCACCACTGTAATATTTCAGGACATTGCAATATTACACATAAAAAAATTCTAATTTGAGCTGCAATAACTTTTGAATAAAACACCTCTCAGCAGTGGGAGTCCCCTGGTTTTATATGTATATGTATATGTATTTATGTATATTTTTACATATTAAGTGTTACGATCCCTTTAAGTATTTAACTGGCAATTCCATTGTCACCAGGAAGCTCTCACACCAGCAGTGTTAATCAATCTGTTGTGAACTGCAGCTCACATAATCCCCACCCAGCAATCAGCTAATTGGGGATGATAGTAGCTGTAGCCTCAAATAGCTGGATGTCCAGAAATTGACTACCCATGTTTTTAAGCAAGTTGGCAGGTGAATGGTTAAGATAATTTGTTGGCTGTTTGATTCTTGTTTATTTCTTTAATATCTCACTAAGCTACACGATGAAATAAATAAAATATTTGAATGACCGTGCTGTTCCTTATTACAAAGAATGCACTTCTGTAGATTGGTCTCGAACATGTTTTATGCCATTCACTGTTTTTGTGTTTATTTTTTTATTATTTTTAGAAATTATTTGTGGAAAGCAGAGATTCATACAGCTATTAGTGTTTGCAGCCATATGATATTTTTCACACTTCTGGTGACATTTTATTACGAGCGTGTTCTGTTACATTATTTGTTCTGTCTAAAAATATACTATGAATACATTTGCCTGAAAAATAAATGGCTTTAAATTAACATTTCCCAAAAAGAAATGTCAGCGTGTAAGTTAATACCACGTACAATGTTAATGGGAACAGCGTGATATCTATTTCTCTGGATAATGTGTCATCCAGACTAGAGAATTAATAGATAGAGTTACATTTAGCTCTGTTTTATGCAACAAAACAAGACAACTTAAAAGTTTAACCTCAATTTTAATTTACATCTCCAGGAACATGTTACTTTATTCTCAAAGTGTTAACTACTGTGAATTACTCACTGAGGCTGATGTATTAAGAATAATTGTAGCAATCTTGGAGCAAACCAATTGCACTAATGAAAATGTCTATTGATTTAAATGGGGATGTTAACCCCTTGAATACTAGAGGACTTCACAATGCTTTGTGTTGGCAGGAACACAGGGAAGTCTCACAAAACATATGGCACTAAAAGATACTAGTGTAACAGGAGAAAGTGAAGGCCTAATAGTCTTGTATACATCTATTGGACCTCAGAGCATGATTGCTCAATTATAGACACAGTGATGCAGCGACCCACAAGATTTCAGCCTCTACCAATTATGCAGATGCTGCATAAAAAATAAAATCTACAATAACCCCATAAGGACCAGATGGTCATGCCATGGTTGATTCTCAATACATAGCACACATCTCTGGATTCCAATGGGTTATTTGGGGCCTTATTTTCAGACAAAAACTGGAGTAATTCTGAGACCAACCAAATGCATTACAGGAAAGAAACAACATTCCCACAATTCTTATTGAACAAAATGGGGCTTTTAACCCCTTAAATGCTACAGTGATCCCAAACGCGTTGCAAGGCAATGAAACGGGGGCCTCTTAGCATGTATATTGGACCTGTCACCTTCAAATTTGCATATTTTAAAACTTTATTAAAAACGATGTGACATGTTATCCAACACACCAGCAGATGTACATTTAGGGAGATATTCATATTTGGCACAGTATGCTAATTATGATAACAGTGAACTTTCATATGTTAATTAACACTCAGTGATGTTTCATATGCTAATTAAGTTGTTTGGTGATCTTTCATATGCTAATGATGATATGTGCTGTTCCAGGAAATATTCACTTTTCACTTGACTTTTGGTTAATATGACTCACAGGCAGTTTTGAATGAAGTTTTGAAAGGTAGAAAAAAATCAAGGTGACAGGTCCATTTAAGCCGAACTCAAATCAATGTTACTTTTTATTTGAAAAAAAAAAAGGAAAGGTCTCAGAGCTAAAACAACTTATAAAATAACCAGTGTTACATACAGTCACATAGTATTTATTAATATCAGATCACATATACAATATGAGTAGTAACCAAAAAAGAGATATACCTATCTAAACATCATTAGCACCAGTGCAAAAATTCTAAAAGAGAACAATTATATATACATCTGTGGGAACAAAAACCCACAAGTTAAGAAATGAAACAGAGTAATGTAAAAATGAACCATCCGATGAAATTTGTGTCCAAAGAACTTAAATGATAATATATCTGTCCTATGATCAATATGAACAACATAAATAGAACAACCAAAAAGGAAGTATCCAAAAAGGTGTTCAAGTGTTTAACCCTTTGAGTGCCAGAGGGGTACTCAACGCATTGCTTTGCAATGTGTTGCGTACCCCTCTGGCACTCAAAGGGTTAATTTAAATGGAATGCGAAGACAGACAAGGGTACGTACAAACCAACTAGAATCACACAACCTAAAGAGGCTATTAATATAGATGAAACAAAGAAAGCTCAAAGCGCCAACTCACCATAACATATCCATATATATTATCATTTTAATGTGAATATAGAAATATATATAGATAGTTAGCAGCTAGGAATGAGAGGGTTCTCCAGTCCCACAAACTTCAGGCTAAAACCCAAAGTGCAAACACAGACAGAAACACAGATCAGCGCTGCTCTATATAAAGAACAAGTGTGTGCGCTGTATTGGGCATATATAATATTTTTTAGTAAATAAGTGACATTTTGGTTTTCACAAATTGGCCAAGTCGTATATAAGCTTGCCACCCCATCAAGGTGTCTCACCTTGAGGCAAATCCTACTCTAATACACCTATAAAGCTACACCATCTTATGGAGATTTATGGTCCCGGGACCAGAGCTGTCCATAGGATCGTGTAGCAACAGCGCCACTGTACAATTTCAGGCCACTGTGATATCGCACCTAAAAAATTCAACTTTGAAAATTAATAACTTTTGAATAAAACACCTTTCAGCAGTTGGAGTACTCTTGTTTTACTCGGGGGGATAAACCCTACAACATATTTTTTTTTACATTTTAAGTATTACTATCCCTTTAAGAGGTAATAAGTAGCAGACATATTAAGAAGCTTGGCGGGTTTGGCTAGGAAGAGTTTTTCATAAATGGTAAGATTACAGAAAAAAATAGTTTTTATGAGGGTGCGAGGTGAGGAAACTGTGGATCTGCCAGAAATGCCAGAAGTTCAGCAGAGGGCAGGTCCAAATATCATCAAAATAATACATATTCCATCAAGGCAATAAAGCTGTGAGGAAAAAGCAAAATAGGTTAACAGCAATACCACACATAATGTCACAGTAAGAATCACGGGATGCAGGTACAATGGGACATCCCCAGAAAACTCACATAACCCCATAGCCCTTCAGCCAGGAGGCCTTTCCCCCAGCCCTCCGGGGGGAAGGGAAAAAGACTAGAGAAGGATAGAATGGAGGAACCTGTAACGGTTTTTTAAGACACTCAGACCAGTGGTAAAATAAAACACAGTTTTATTAAAAGAGAAATAAGGCAAATGATCGCCCTCTACAGGCAACACAAAATGATAGCAAAATAATGACAGATATGCTCCCACAGGCCCAGTATACAGAACAAGAGTGTCACATATACTGTCTCAGGACAGGCACATAGTGGATACACATATAAGGGTTAATAGCATAGATGGACAGTCTCTGTTGTGGAGTTTGGCACGCCCAAGGTGTTAATTGGGGGAAGTAAGTGTAGCTGGAATCACACTTATAATACTGAGAGGAGATGTTGCTAGGCCCTGTGTGACCAGAGGTAATCTCAGCAGAACAGTACCCAGAATAGCCCCCACGGGCGTAACCAAGGATACAGCTGAATCTGCAAGTGCCTGAGTAGTTAGCCCCCACGGGCGTCACCACAGTACAGCCTGAACTGCAAGAGCTGCGAATAGCCCCCACGGGCATACAAATGGAGACCAACGGAACGGAGGTTGTGAGCCAATAGCCCCCACGGACGTATACCAAAGTCAACCTGCAAGAGCGTTAAGCCAATAGCCCCACAGGCGTAACAACGGACCACCATATGCTGCAACAGACAAGCCAATAGCCTTTCACCCTTAGCTATAGTAGGTAGTGCCTTCAGCCCCAATAGCGTTAACGTATGAGCCTGAGCCAAATGGCGCTCTACCAGAATCGTTACCGAACAGCACTATTCTGCAATAAGGTAGAATGAGCCGCCGACCAACCAGAGCTTAAGCGGCCAACTCAGCAGATGTAGTGCAAGAGGCTAGGCTCTATACCAGAGCGAGGAGGCTCAGCGAATGGTAATGCGGCACAGTTATGGTTAAAATGCAGCTTTACGGATCAGAGGCTCAGAGAAGTGCGATAGCTCTGCAAGCGATACGGAGGCTCTTTGACAGCAGCTCAGCTCTGCAATCAAGCAATACTCAGCACTGGGATCAAGCAACACCGGACAGGAGCAGGTCACTTGGCCAGTGGCGGAAGTCAGAATGTCGCTACGGCGACGACTGGAGAAGAGAGCTGGAACTAGCAGGTCACAGGTGCAGTACGTTAACTGGTCACGTAGAAGGAAGTCAGCCAAGCCGGGTCTGATCACGGAGAGGGTACTCAGGCAAGCTGGGTCAATCAAGAACAGGAACGTCAGCC
Source organism: Rhinophrynus dorsalis (assembly GCA_037306005.1). NCBI lineage: Eukaryota > Metazoa > Chordata > Amphibia > Anura > Rhinophrynidae > Rhinophrynus > Rhinophrynus dorsalis. Next base: position 309,182,264 of record CM074722.1, read on the forward strand.
AAGCCGGGTCGGATCACGGAGCGGGTTCTCAGACAAGCTGGGTCAATCACGAGCAGGAACACAGGAACATAGTCAAGACAGGCCAATTCGGTACACGGGAAACCGGAACACAGGAACTCAGCAACAGAAACACTGGCTCTGAAACACCATGAAAGGGCACCAGGCAGGTGTCACGGCCAGGCATAAAAAGGTCACCAGAGGCGGGCCAAACCAGTATGGCAAATCAGAATACAACACAAGCGAGAGTGACAGGAGAGAATCACAGGCACTGTGATAGAACCACAGGGTGAGCATAGAAATGAAACTCTTTTTGTATTTTTTTTGGTGTGCAAGGGGTGCATAGAAATAAATTATGTACCATGAGGTCTAATAGCTGCACTGTCTGGTTCATCCTATAAGACATGTACAGAGGTGGCACTACTGCTTTAGATGGTAGGAGTTTGAGATTGTCCTTGGTAACAATGCACAGCAGGTCCTCCCAAGAAGGCATGCAAGGTGCCTCAGTGTGAAACTATGTGGCCTCTGATTCCGAGGGCACATTTTATTTACCTTTGGAGGCCATCTTGTGGCATTGCACTTTCAGAAAAGACGCAAGCCTCAAAGCAGAGGGTAGATATTGGAATGGTTACTTGTAAAGCACCCTGTCATCTCATGGGGCTCAAAGCTCTCTCAAAACATTGCCATTTCTTTCTCTCCTCTTCTTTGTTGCCATTTTTTAACTGAGAGATGTTTCCATGTCATGTATAGTGATGTTATCACGGTGCCCGTGATTTGCTGCAGTTACTTGTCTGTCACCAGTAGGGGGCTTCTATTGGCTGTCTGCAGATAGCCCGCCTCTTATTGACTATTTAAACCTGGATTGGGCACCCTTTGAGTGCCCTTTCGTGTTGTTTCTGACCTTCTTGCTATCACTATGCTAGTGATAGCTGGGCCTCTGTTCCAGTGTTCCTGAGTTCCTGATCTCATGTGTTCCTGAGTTCCTGATCTCTACTGTTCCAGTGTTTCCTGCATGCTGAAGTACTTCCAGTCCTGGTTCCGGCCTAGTCTCTGGTGTTGCAGTTCCTGCTGAACTTCTCTGCTGTTTTCTGACCTGACTGATCGTTGCTGGTTCCTGTCATCTCATCACCTGTCTTCAGTATCCTGGCGACCTTCTGCCTGGTCGCGTTGGTGACATTGCTACAATTCCGTGTTGGTCCCAGCGTGCGGACGCTGGTTTGCTCCTAAGCCTATCAGCTATACAAATCTGTGTTGGTCCCAGCGTGCGGACACTGGTTTGCTCCTAAGCCTTGCGGCTATACAAACTTGCTTGTTACACCAGTGTGCGGTCACTGGTTTGCTCCAAAGCCTATCAGCTATACAATTCTGTGTTGGTCCCAGCGTGCGGACGCTGGTTTGCTCCTAAGCCTTGCGGCTATACAAACTCGCTTGTTACACCAGTGTGCGGTCACTGGTTTGCTCCAAAGCCTATCAGCTATACAAATCTGTGTTGGTCCCAGCGTGCGGACACTGGTTTGCTCCTAAGCCTTGCGGCTATACAAACTTGCTTGTTACACCAGTGTGCGGTCACTGGTTTGCTCCAAAGCCTATCAGCTATACAATTCTGTGTTGGTCCCAGCGTGCGGACGCTGGTTTGCTCCTAAGCCTTGCGGCTATACAAACTCACTTGTTACACCAGTGTGCGGTCACTGGTTTGCTCCAAAGCCTTTCAGCTATACAAATCTGTGTTGGTCCCAGCGTGCGGACGCTGGTTTGCTCCTAAGCCTTGCGGCTATACAAACTCGCTTGTTACACCAGTGTGCGGTCACTGGTTTGCTCCAAAGCCTATCAGCTATACAAATCTGTGTTGGTCCCAGCGTGCGGACGCTGGTTTGCTCCTAAGCCTTGCGGCTATACAAACTCACTTGTTACACCAGTGTGCGGTCACTGGTTTGCTCCAAAGCCTATCAGCTCTACAAATCTGTGTTGGCCCCAGCGTGCGGACGCTGGTTTGCTCCTAAGCCTTGCGGCTATACTACTCGCTTGTTACTCCAGTGTGCGGTCACTGGTTTGCTCGCTAAGCCTAACGGCTATACTATTCAGTGTTGTTTCCAGCGTGCGGACGCTGGTTTGCTCCAAAGCCTTGCTGCTTAACGATTCTGCTAATTTGCCAGTTCCATCTGACTGCTGCTATTATCTCTGGGCTGCCCTGCCCGGTATTGGTAAGGCCGGTAGAACCTTTTGCCACATTCCATCTGAGGTTGCCTTACCCGGTATTGGCAGGGCCGGTAGAGCCTACCTTGTGTATCTATTGAGGCTGCCTTGCCCGGTAATTTGGTAAGGCCGGTAAAACCGTTATGCTATTCCATCTGCAGGTTGCCTTACCCGGTATTGGCAAGGCTGGTAGAGCCTAAAGTCTGTCCTGTCCGGTATATTGACAGGACCGGTAGAGTCTGCCTTCTGTCTGTGCTATATTCTGTATATATATATATGTATGTCATAATAAACCGTGACAGTACGAAAGGGCCATGACCTCAGACAGCAAGGGTAAAGGTAACGCACAGAATATCCATTGGAGGATGGATGTGCTCGAGCAACGTTTGGATCAGTTGGCAGTTGCAATTCAAACGATCCTTGAACGCACGGTACCTGCTGACCAATCTAGCTCTAGCCCGGTGGTCTCGCCAAGTCAGACACCGGAAAGTGATACCAGACCCCTAGGGGGTACTGTTAAAGGGTTAACGGCTTCTGCACCCTTGCCGCTAAGATATGATGGTGACCCTAGTCTCTGCAGAGGGTTCATCAATCAACTTGAAATCTTTATGGAATTGACGGCACACGCATTTCCCAATGATCGTAGTAAAGTGGGGTTCACGATATCACTGCTCACTGGCAGAGCATTGGCTTGGGCTAACCCCTTGTGGGAGAATGCTAAACCTTGTACTAAGAACTTTAGTGAATTTGTGCGTTCCTTTCGAAGAGTGTTTGAGCCTCCTGGTAGAACCACCTCTGCTGCCAAACGCCTTATGGAGATACAACAGGGCAGGCGTACAGTGGGCGACTATGCCATCGAATTCCGCACATTGGCAGCAGAGGTAGGTTGGAATAACGAGGCATTATTGGCAGCCTTCTCTCAAGGCCTGAATGACCACATTAAAGACGAAATCGCTGCTAAAGATCTACCTATTGATCTAGATGATTACATTGAGTATGTTATGATAATTGACTCCAGAATACGTGAGAGATCAATTGCCAGAGATCGTAAGTTACGGTCAAAAAATAATGAGCCTAGTAGCATGTTTTGCCCACCCATCCCTCCCTTGGCATTGAAGTCTAGTGAACCAGTACGGGAAACAAGTGAACCTATGGAAATAGGCTTCACTAGACTATCCAAGGCAGAGAGACTATATCGCAAAAAACAAGGGTTATGTTTATACTGCGGTAAAAAAGGGCACTTGCTAAATTCCTGTCCGGTACGTCCGGGAAACGCACACACCTAGGGTATCTTGGGGGACAGGCCCTAGGTGGTGTACAATCGTCCCCAGTGTCGGGCATAATGAAACCCACCATACAGGTGGTATTGTCTTGGGCACAACGCTCTGTGGAGGTTTTGGCCTTGGTTGACTCCGGTGCAGCAGGGTATTTTATGGATAATACCTTTGCTGAATTGCACGGAGTTCCACGCATTGAAAGAGAAAAACCCTTGACTATTGAAGCGATTGATGGTAGACCCTTAGAACCGCCTCAGGTTATATTTGAAACTATGCCATTGTCTATGACTATTGGGGCACTTCACAGAGAAGAGCAGCAGTTTCAACTGATTAATTCCCCGCACCATGCGGTGATATTGGGATTTCCGTGGTTACAGTTACATAACCCACAATTCGATTGGAAAAAGTGTGAAATTGCTGCTTGGTCCCAGTTTTGTATGGACAAGTGCGTCATCCAGCCTATTAAGGTCATGTGCACCTCCTCTGCTATGCCGGATGTGTACCAACAGTTTGGCGATGTTTTTAGCAAAGGAGAGGCTAGTATGCTACCCCAGCATAGACCTTATGATTGTTGCATTGAATTGCAGCCTGGTGCAGTACCTCCGAAAGGACGCACTTATCCATTATCTTGTGATGAAAATAAGGCTATGGAGGATTACATTTCTGATGCCCTTGCTAGAGGGATCATACGTAAATCTACCTCTCCAGCTGGGTCTGGGTTCTTTTTTGTAAAAAAGAAAAATGGCGAATTAAGACCATGCATTGACTACCGGGGCTTGAATAAACTAATGGCAAAAAACGCATACCCAATACCACTCATCACCGAGCTTTTTGACAGGCTTAAGGGCGCTTCGATATTTACCAAGTTGGACCTACGGGCCGCTTACAATCTGGTTCGCATTCGAGCAGGTGATGAGTGGAAAACTGCCTTTAATGCTCGAGCTGGGCACTACGAGTATCTAGTAATGCCTTTTGGGCTGTGTAATGCACCCGCAGTTTTCCAGGAACTGATAAATGATGTTCTGAGAGATATGTTACAGACATGTGTTGTGGTGTACCTCGACGATATACTGATTTACTCCCAAAACATGGCACAGCACATCAAAGATGTATCCGCAGTATTGCTACGACTCCGTGAGAACAAATTATTTTGTAAAATGGAAAAATGTGAGTTTCATAGAACCAGTGTGCCATTCTTGGGGTTCATAATTGGCAATGATGGCATTGCCATGGACAAAGAAAAGTTGTCAGCTGTCCTACAATGGCCAAAACCCAAGGGTCTTAAAGCCATACAGCGTTTCCTGGGTTTCGCTAATTATTATAGGAGGTTTATTAAGAACTTTTCTTCCATTGTCAAACCTCTGTCCGATCTTACGCACAAGGGTGCTAATCCTTCTTGTTGGCCGGTATCTGCTGAGAAAGCCTTTGAGAATTTGAAGCTGGCATTTGCTGCGGCTCCTGTGTTATCCCACCCCAATCCTTTACTTCCATTTACGTTAGAGGTTGATGCCTCAGATATTGGGGTCGGGGCAGTACTTTCGCAGCGACACGAGAAAGGTGGAACTCTCAGACCTTGTGGGTTTTTCTCTAAAAAGTTGACTGTCACTCAAAGCCACTATGAGATAGGTGACAGAGAATTATTGGCCATTATCCTTGCTCTTAAGGAATGGCGTCATTTGCTTGAAGGTACTAAGAATCCTGTCTTAATCCTAACAGATCATAAGAATCTGACCTATCTCTCGGAGGCCAAGAGATTGTCCTCTCGTCAGGCCAGGTGGGCACTGTTCCTGTCTCGATTTAATTTCATTGTATCATACTTACCAGGGTCAAAAAATATCAGGGCTGATGCACTGTCAAGACAATTTGAGGCCGACAGTGACAGAGTGGAAGCACCAGCTCCTATCATCCAACCTGATAGAATACTGGCTACTATACGCACGAGTATCACTTCTCCTCTAGGGGAGGAGATCCTGGCCTCTCAGGGGTCCGTTCCCCATGAAACCCCAGTGGGCAAATGTTTTGTCGCTGAATCATTTCGTACTAGGCTGCTCGAAACCTACCATTCCTCTAAGGCTGCGGGACATATTGGTAGAGACCAATTGTTATGGTCCCTTTCTCAGTTATTTTGGTGGCCTTCCATGAGAAACGATTGTGCCGAATTTACGAATGCCTGTGCCACCTGCGCCCGCGCTAAGACCCCGAGACATCTCCCTGTGGGCTTGCTTCAACCGGTGCCTAATGGCGAACGCCCCTGGTCTCATGTTTCCATTGATTTTATGGGAGAGTTGCCTATGTCGAAGGGGTACTCCTTTATATTCATGGTGGTGGACAGGTTTTCTAAAATGGCTCATTTCGTGCCCCTCCGTGGTCTTCCTTCAGCGAAGGAATTGGCAATGGTGTTCGCCAGAGAAGTATTCCGGTTGCATGGAGTGCCTAGGGTACTGGTGTCTGACAGGGGGAGCCAGTTTGTGTCTAGATTTTGGAGGGCATTTTGCCAACAGATGGGCATACAGCTGTCCTTCTCCTCTGCCTACCATCCCCAGACCAATGGAGCCGCTGAACGAGCTAATCAGGGCTTGGAACAATTTCTCCGTTGTTTCGTTACTGACCATCATGATAATTGGTCCGACTTGTTGCCTTGGGCAGAGTTCGCCAGGAACTGTGCGGTCAGTTCTTCATCTGGGAGCTCTCCGTTTCTGATTAATTATGGGTTCCAGCCCTGTTTGCTTCCAGACTCATTTCAGACGCAACAGATTCCAGCTCTGGATGAGCATATCGAGCAACTCCGTTCCACATGGGCACAAGTTCAGAGGGCACTTGGTCAGTCATTTCAGCGTCATCAGCGCCATGCTAATCGCAGAAGGCTTCCAGCGGTTTCCTTTCAGGTTGGGGATAGAGTATGGCTTTCCTCCAGAAATCTCAAGCTGCAGGTTCCGTCTAATAAGTTGGCTCCTCGGTTTATTGGTCCATACAGAGTTATTCGCAAAATTAACCCTGTCTCCTATGCACTAGACCTACCTGTATCCATGCGTATCCATAATGTGTTCCATGTGTCCCTTCTTAAGCCTCTGGTTTGCAATCGCTATACTACCACACCTGTGGTGCCAGGACCTGTTGAGGTCGAGGGCCAGGAGGAGTACGAGGTTCAGAACATTATTGATTCCCGTAGGCTTAGAGGAAGGGTACAGTACCTGGTACATTGGAAAGGGTATGGTCCTGAGGATCGATCATGGGTGGATAGTACGGACCTTCATGCACCTAGGTTAACTAGGGCCTTTCATGCCAATTACCCGCAGAAACCTAAACCCTATTCTAGGAGAGGGGGTCTTTGAAAGGGGGGTACTATCACGGTGCCCGTGATTTGCTGCAGTTACTTGTCTGTCACCAGTAGGGGGCTTCTATTGGCTGTCTGCAGATAGCCCGCCTCTTATTGACTATTTAAACCTGGATTGGGCACCCTTTGAGTGCCCTTTCGTGTTGTTTCTGACCTTCTTGCTATCACTATGCTAGTGATAGCTGGGCCTCTGTTCCAGTGTTCCTGAGTTCCTGATCTCATGTGTTCCTGAGTTCCTGATCTCTACTGTTCCAGTGTTTCCTGCATGCTGAAGTACTTCCAGTCCTGGTTCCGGCCTAGTCTCTGGTGTTGCAGTTCCTGCTGAACTTCTCTGCTGTTTTCTGACCTGACTGATCGTTGCTGGTTCCTGTCATCTCATCACCTGTCTTCAGTATCCTGGCGACCTTCTGCCTGGTCGCGTTGGTGACATTGCTACAATTCCGTGTTGGTCCCAGCGTGCGGACGCTGGTTTGCTCCTAAGCCTATCAGCTATACAAATCTGTGTTGGTCCCAGCGTGCGGACACTGGTTTGCTCCTAAGCCTTGCGGCTATACAAACTTGCTTGTTACACCAGTGTGCGGTCACTGGTTTGCTCCAAAGCCTATCAGCTATACAATTCTGTGTTGGTCCCAGCGTGCGGACGCTGGTTTGCTCCTAAGCCTTGCGGCTATACAAACTCGCTTGTTACACCAGTGTGCGGTCACTGGTTTGCTCCAAAGCCTATCAGCTATACAAATCTGTGTTGGTCCCAGCGTGCGGACACTGGTTTGCTCCTAAGCCTTGCGGCTATACAAACTTGCTTGTTACACCAGTGTGCGGTCACTGGTTTGCTCCAAAGCCTATCAGCTATACAATTCTGTGTTGGTCCCAGCGTGCGGACGCTGGTTTGCTCCTAAGCCTTGCGGCTATACAAACTCACTTGTTACACCAGTGTGCGGTCACTGGTTTGCTCCAAAGCCTTTCAGCTATACAAATCTGTGTTGGTCCCAGCGTGCGGACGCTGGTTTGCTCCTAAGCCTTGCGGCTATACAAACTCGCTTGTTACACCAGTGTGCGGTCACTGGTTTGCTCCAAAGCCTATCAGCTATACAAATCTGTGTTGGTCCCAGCGTGCGGACGCTGGTTTGCTCCTAAGCCTTGCGGCTATACAAACTCGCTTGTTACACCAGTGTGCGGTCACTGGTTTGCTCCAAAGCCTATCAGCTATACAAATCTGTGTTGGTCCCAGCGTGCGGACACTGGTTTGCTCCTAAGCCTTGCGGCTATACAAACTTGCTTGTTACACCAGTGTGCGGTCACTGGTTTGCTCCAAAGCCTATCAGCTATACAATTCTGTGTTGGTCCCAGCGTGCGGACGCTGGTTTGCTCCTAAGCCTTGCGGCTATACAAACTCACTTGTTACACCAGTGTGCGGTCACTGGTTTGCTCCAAAGCCTTTCAGCTATACAAATCTGTGTTGGTCCCAGCGTGCGGACGCTGGTTTGCTCCTAAGCCTTGCGGCTATACAAACTCGCTTGTTACACCAGTGTGCGGTCACTGGTTTGCTCCAAAGCCTATCAGCTATACAAATCTGTGTTGGTCCCAGCGTGCGGACGCTGGTTTGCTCCTAAGCCTTGCGGCTATACAAACTCACTTGTTACACCAGTGTGCGGTCACTGGTTTGCTCCAAAGCCTATCAGCTCTACAAATCTGTGTTGGCCCCAGCGTGCGGACGCTGGTTTGCTCCTAAGCCTTGCGGCTATACTACTCGCTTGTTACTCCAGTGTGCGGTCACTGGTTTGCTCGCTAAGCCTAACGGCTATACTATTCAGTGTTGTTTCCAGCGTGCGGACGCTGGTTTGCTCCAAAGCCTTGCTGCTTAACGATTCTGCTAATTTGCCAGTTCCATCTGACTGCTGCTATTATCTCTGGGCTGCCCTGCCCGGTATTGGTAAGGCCGGTAGAACCTTTTGCCACATTCCATCTGAGGTTGCCTTACCCGGTATTGGCAGGGCCGGTAGAGCCTACCTTGTGTATCTATTGAGGCTGCCTTGCCCGGTAATTTGGTAAGGCCGGTAAAACCGTTATGCTATTCCATCTGCAGGTTGCCTTACCCGGTATTGGCAAGGCCGGTAGAGCCTAAAGACTGTCCTGTCCGGTATATTGACAGGACCGGTAGAGTCTGCCTTCTGTCTGTGCTATATTCTGTATATATATATATGTATGTTATTGCCATCCTAAGTTATCATTTATTATTTCAATAAAATTGATTTTTTTTTACCTAAAACTTGTGTCTGAGAGTCATAATAAACCGTGACAGATGTTTACTGATACAGCATTACATGTGTTTGATATGGGTGTAAGGACAGGGTTAAGTTCTGATTCAATCATTCATTCAAGATGGAAGTGAACAATCTACCTTCTAGAGCAGGAGTTATTTGGATATTTAAGGGTGTTGAACATGGATCCGACTATAAATCAATCGTTCCTGAGGAAGACGTAAGTTACACTTCGAAACGCGTTGAATGGCCAGTCTATGAGATTCACAATGTTGCACTGTTACAAGAGAAGAGGTTAAGCAGATAACTGAAGGATTTAGAAGGTAGACACAAGCAGGAGACTGAAGATTTGACTGCATAATTGAACCCAGACCCCTTATAGATGATGCTGGTGTGAGAGTCACAATGTTAGTCTTCATAAAATGCCAAGGGGTTGGATTACTTTTCTACAGGCTATGGCTGAGCTGAACATACCTTCTACAGTTGTAGGAAATGCTTCAAATAGAGACTATCTGGAACAATTAAAAATTCAGAACCATGAAACTACAACTATCGCCATAGCACAACATACACCTCCTAAAAAAAACCTATCACCGCGGAATATTTCTTTAACATCGCATGGTTTAACTACTCCTCATGGTTATTTACTCCCTAAAAGGCGTGGGAATATAATGCAGCAGTCTGCCGACTGGTTGACTTTGTAATCCAATTTTTCTGTCTGTGTGATGTTTTTAATATCCGCTGTATATTCTATATTTAAGCTTAATGTATCTGTTCTTTTGTACATTTTACAATAACTTTATGACCTTTTGTTTCTCTTTTATTTCTGTAACTAAAGCAATGTTTTTGCTCTAATAAACAACTGAAAATGATTTAATCTCCGCCATTTTTTTCTGGTCATGCTCATAGAAGTCTGGCGAAGTGTTATAGTTCTCACTCATAAACATGTCCGGACATGTCTGCCTTCCTAAAACATGCCCGGACTTTTCCTGAACCCCGTCCCTAATGTACGCACCAATCACAAAAATAATACACATATTAAAATGATGTAAGCACTATAATTCGCTATAAACGTATGTTGGTATGCCTCATGAGACCACATGCGTAAAGACTTGGGTATATAAATGACACAATAAAGCACAAGGGGCGTGGTAACACAGCGCACAAGGCATGGTTTCATTAAATCACAATAAAGTGCAAGGGTCATGGTAAAACTGCACACAAGGTGTGGTTTCATTAAATTATATAATTAATAGCATTTAATATCATGGGGTGTGGACATTAAGCGCAAGGGTGGTAACACAACGCACAAGGCATGGTTTCATTAAATCACAATAAAGTGCAAGGGTCATGGTAAAACTGCGCACAAGGCGTGGTTTCATTAAATTATATCATTAATAGCATTTAATATCAAGGGGTGGAGTCATTATGCACAGTAGGCATGGTTTACTTTAACCACTGATTCATCCAGCTGCAGATCTGGTTCTAGCCGGCCTTCCTCCTTGCAGCCCGGCCAGGGACCCTCTCCCTCAGGAAGAGGACACTCTCCCTTTCCAAAACAGCCTCCACGAGGGCCCTATTCTCTTTCTCCGTATAGCAAGGATCCCTGATTCTCTCCTCCTCAGCTCCGACCTGCGAGGAGTTAGAACCAGAGTGTCCTGCATTTGCTGCCCCTGCCTGTTTGTGATGGTTCCCAGCAGATACCCCTCGTCCCACTGCAGCTTCTGTCCCTGGCCTCAGTGTGCCGGCTGTTAAGAAAAAAAGACTATGCGTACGTATGTGTATGTGTTTGTGTTTGTATGAATGAATGTGCTTTGTGCAAAAGTGTGTTATGTGTCTATTTCAACGTAATTCTCGCCTCTCATAAATACTTCTGCCTTACTCCTACATGCTTCTCTCTCTCTCCCTCTCTCTAAACGCTATCCTCCGCTCCCAGGTCCTGTGATCTAGCTCACCAAAACTCTAAACACAGACAAGGTGTGACCATAATTTTTGGGTATATATAGTTGTATTTGAACATCTTTGATACTTTGGGGCCTTGGAATTGGCTGTAGGTTGCTAGCCAACGCCAGCCGTTATGTTACATTTTGACTTAAGTTTTATTTTAACAGGTGATTTGGTTGCACAGTGATGTGAAAACAGGTGCTACGCAGGTTTTTGTGTTACATGTTTTTGTTGTGCCTACGCTCATTAGCTATTTTTGTAGACTTACTTTAAAATCCGCCTTTTAATCTAGCCCTAAATATTAGTGAGTATAAAGGAAAGTGTATCAATATGATAGATGGGACATCATTAAGAGATATTTCTGTTTTACTGGTTCATTGCTATGGTTATTGAAATTACAAGTTGATTTATAGATATATCTGTCTGGCATCATAATTCACAGATTGCTAGAAATGTTTCACTTTCTGAGCACAATATAAGATGTTTTGCTTCCCTGCTTAGAAACTGTACCAGCTGGGATCCACATTCCACTACAGTGGGAGGAATGTACAAATATGATTTCATACCATAGCTGGAGCTAATACTTATATTCCTTTCAGTTATAACTTGTTTAACACTGTGTGTTAACTGTACGCCTTTACTCCATTTTCCTGCACATGCTTGCTGGAATTAATGCACTAGTGATGGCGCTGTGTGTGCGCCAATATCTTCTACAGCAATCATACACCCCAGTGCATACTTTTAGATGCAGTCACTGGTATTGGAGGCCAGGTATAGAGTAAAAGAGCACCATGAAAAGGACACAGATTGGCCCTTGTCTATCCCTTGGTGCAAGTGTTTAGGGGAGGATTTTGTGCCTATGTAGCTTAGTATATTGACATTAGGCAAGTGTAGGGATAGACCACTAAATACAGTGCCTGTTATTGCATGGAACAGGTGTGATACCTTTACCCCTATCTCTCCATCTCTGTGCCTCTAACACCAAAATTAGATTATAAACCATATGGGGCAGGGACCTGCTGGATCTGGAAAATACTGCGAACAGTGCTGCACCAAATTGGTAGTGCTAGATAGGGATAAAGAATATTATTAATAACATATCTGAGAACTCTCCAGATCTGCCCAGAGACTCCAGCTTTCAGATTGAATTACAGGGTCTTCACGGACAGAGGCTTATTCTCCAGCAGTGGTGAGTTTCTTCTCCTTCCCACCCTGTTCCTCCCACTTCCTGCCTACTTCTCCTTCCCACCCTGTTCAGCCCACAGCCCAACCACTTTATGACATAAATATGCTCTAGTACCCCCGCCCAATTAAGCCCCACCCCTTTATAATGCAAATTGCATAATTGACTTCCTCTTGTCGGCAGCACAAGAGCCCTCTCTGCGGGCTCAAGATGAGCAAGTTCCCTATATCAAAAAATGAAAAAACAGTATTTATTTATTTTTTTAAATGGCCACTTTTTGACACATTTTACTCAAGCCTGTTAAAAAATCTGATAAATCCAGAGGTAATTGTTTTGCAAATAGAATGTACCCAGCTCACTGAACACCTCTTCCCTTACTTGTTTGTCTCGGTTATCCCAAATACAGCTGCCTTCAGATAAATAGGAAAAGCATGCTTAAAATATATGTTGGGGCTTATGAACCTAAGAAATACGTTTTACAAATGCTAGCTTGGAGTACATTGTATTTAAAAGGATATGAATACAATTAATGTTTAAGTGATCACGTTCCTTTAATTTACTTAACATAATTACTAATTGATGTCCTTCATACAATATCAAGTTTGCTATCTGTCAATAAATATTTTGACAGAAAAAAATTAGCTAAAATTAGGAGATGTTTTGTATGTATGGCTTCAGTAGAAATTATATCCTTTTCAGAGATATATAAGTGAATATGTGATTGTCTGTAAAAGTTTTCCAATATTGACAGTAAAACATGTTTTCAAGGGTTGGAAACCTTGTACAACCATAAGGTATAGCTACATACATATTTTTATATTGGAACTATATTATAGTCTCTTGCTGGACACTGGCAATTGCCATTTGAAAAAGGTATCCCTGGTTTTAAAAGTACACCAGTGGGAAAAAAAAAAAAAAAAGTACACCAGTGGAGCTTATGCATTTCAGACTGTTAAAGCCTGTTACATTTTGTCAGGTTGCAGTTAGTAAAGTCAAAACAAAAGGAGCTCAATACATAGGCAACTACAGATAACATTCAAAACACACTGCACTTGAATCATGTCACATGATGATGTGCAAACATAACTCCAAATACAAGGCACGATTTGTATGGCAGAAGATTACAAATCTTGCATGTTTAATGTCATAATGTATGACCTGAAATCTCTCGCACACACAGACCTGCCCTCCATGTCTGGCATTATCACTCGTTTACATAATATTTCAGTGAAATATGGACACTTTGCATAAATAAACATAAGTAGATCACTCTAATAATTTTAATGAGGAATACATAAGTATGCATTGTAACATTTAGGCCTCCAGTAAAGCTATGTATTCCCTATCAGTGAGGATATTTATTTTTAACCATAAACTTCTGAAATCCTAAAACAGATTATTTCCTATAAAACGATTCACGCAAATCACTTTATTCTCAGTTGGCAAACTGAATTTGCAGGTATATATGTTATTTTAATGAATGATAATAAAACCTAAAATTCCTTACTTTTTATTTTTTAAGACTCTCCATATATAATGAGGTGCAGTTCCCTGGCTTCACAACTATGTTTTTCCTTTATTTTGGCTATAGAAAGTCTGTCTGTGCATTGTTGCAACTACATGTCAGGGTGCACAAATAGGCAACACCAATGCAGTGATGCTGTGTTGGTGCTGTTGCCCATTGTGTAAGGTATTTTGCCATGGTATGGTGCCTTTAAAGGGATAGTAATGTTTCATAATAAAAGCAGCTCCAATTAATCTTCATAGTATGTGGGCCATGGAGAGTGTTATTTCAGTACTGTCAGAGTTGTAGTCCCTTGCTGTGAGCTGCCTGGTCTGTGGACCGAATTCCACATCTGAGGAGTGTGGGCTTCCACTAGGTAAAGTGGGCAGGAGGGGATAATGTTATCATTCAATTACTCTTGAACGACAAGAGTATTGAGATAACAATCTCTACGGCTCAAATACTAAGAAGATTAATGGGAGCTGTTGTTTTTGTGAAACATTACTATCACTTTAACAGTCCAGCACACTGAATATTTACTGCTTTTACAGTTCACAGTAAAAATGTAGCAAAAAAGGTATGCATGGCAGCTTTTAGGGCCTATGAGGCTGTCTGCTCAGATGAGAAATGCTGAAGGTTGCAATGCTCACTGAAACCTCCAAGAAATGCTCTACCCATGTGGATGTCATCCAATAAGATATGGCTGTGCTTATTTGGGCATTTCCCTCCTGCATCAGGAGTATATAAGTTGTGATTTTTGTTTTTCAATCATTTAATATTTTCGATTTAGTTGTGGGAGAATCTAATCGCAGCAGAAGTTATTCTCTGACCTCTCTAGAAAAGATTGCATATTTAATAACTCAGATCTAGGAATCAACTCACAACAGAGAACCATAGGAAAGAAGTTCAATATTTTCCATTGATTTAAATGCAGTGCTTAACCTCATGAATGCTAGGGGTCTCAAGTGCATTCAAAGTCTGAAAAAGCTCCATGTGAATCAGTGGGATATTTTAATTACTTGGGTGCATTTGGTTTGCCCCTCAATTACTCCAGTTTTCGCCTATGGTTAAGATCCTTTACCAGAAACTGTTTTCTTTAATAACCCTTTCAGTGCCAGAGGAGTACAGAATGCATTGCAAAGCAATGTGTTCCATACCCCTCTGGTACTGAAACAGTTAAGAATTCTCCATCTTACCTTATGCACTCTCAGACCACCACCCTATCACATTTCTCCTCTAATACCCCCACTTCTCCATCTCCTACCTCCTTTTGCAAGAGAGGTTTGAAATTCCCAGATCTTGAAGATTTCAAAACCTCCATCAAAATATTAGTTCTCTGACCACCATCAATAAGAGATCCTCTCCAGGTACCTTGACCAGTTTGCATCTCTTCAGTTTTGCCATTCTCACCAAGCTAACCATCAACCTTGATTGGTCAGACATGATTTCTTCATTCCTACATGAGCTGTGTTGTGTTGCTATGGATAAACTCTGCACTCTCTTGCTGATTTTTTTATATTTTTCTGCCACAGCTCTGTACTTTCTTTGCCAAATGACCATATTTCACTAACAGATTGGCACCAATCTCCATGGAGCCCATGAGATTATAAAGCAGAGGATAAACAACAACTCTTTCCACAGAAAAGTAGAGCGAGAGACAATAAAAAGGTTCATGTAACTTTTTTTTGTGCCAGAGGATGTCTAACACATCACAAAACACTGCATTAGACATGCCTCTGGGACTCAAAGGTTTAAGTGAATTAAAGTTTTAGTGGATAAAATAAAAAAGTTTATTGGTATTTTACAACTTGAGAGCCACTCCAACAGGAATAGTACTGAACATGGGTGCAATAATAAGGTTAACCCCTTCTTAACCAGTTCCAATGCTATGGAACTACAAAACACTAAAACAAGAGTCGGTGCAAGCCCCTTGCATTATTATGTTTAAAAATCAGAGTAACTAAAAACATGGAGACAAGAAGCTTAACCCTTTCAGTGCTAGGGGCTTGGGCCATTTCTTAGATCCTGGAGGCCAGACACATGTTCAGCATTTTTGCTTTCTACCAGTTTAGGTATGATTCCCATGAGTAACATTTCTAGTAATATATGGAAAATACTACAATATTTGTTTTGCTTATTTTTACAGAGCAAATTCAGAATTTTCACAGCTGACATTCTGTAGATGGTTCCAAAAGCACAAACCTACTCCGATGGCAATCCCATTTTTCATACAAATATGACTTGCCTTCACTAAAATTGTTGTAAGTAGTAACAACTATGGGAATGAATAAATGTTACACAAACACGACAGGTTGGAAAGACGACAACCAGTAGCATCAAATGAGGTGGGAAACATGCCTTTCTACCCTTAGTCTTGTGTACACAAATGTTTCCAGAAATTGTTGCTACAGGAAAACATATACCCACAGACAGGCCCTCATACCACATATTTAACAGTTTTAACCCCAAACATGGCAAACACTCCATCATCTACAGCCAAGCTATACAAAACAACAGCATCTGCTCAAACAGCACAGACAGGAACCAGCATCTTCATTCTCTACGGAAGGGATTAAGAAATCAGGAGTACCACCCAAGAATAATAGACAATCAAATACTCAGTTCCAATAAAATACTCAAAGAGACACCTCTTGAATATAATCCATGGGCAGAAAATAACAGGGTACCACTTGTGGTCACATCCAGTTTCCAAACGGAAGCACTAAAGAGGATTGTAAAAGACTTACAAGCATCCTTCCATAAAGATAGTGGATGAAAAGCCATTTTTACAGACCCACTGTGTATCTCATTCAGACAACTCCCAAATATGAAGAAAATTATTGAACCATTTTTCTTAACCCTTTAAGTGTCAGAGAGGTATCCAGTGCATTGCAATGCAATGTGTTTGATACCTTTCTGGAGAGCAAAGAGTGCATCAGCCTCACTATTATCTGTTGTTTATTTCTAGAAAAGCTTGCCGAACTGCTGGATACCATTGCCATGCTTTAAAATACATAGATAAATCACTTTTCATTTCAATAATCACACATTTTAAGAGAAAATGTAAATGCGATGGTATGTATGAAATCAATCCAGCTGTGTAAATATATCATCTGAGTTTTGCATATATTTTTCATAATAATATTTATTAAACTTCAGTGATAGAGCAAACTGCAGTGTGTAGAGAGCAATATTTCTTTCAAATGTATGATATTTCTGAAGTCATGGCCACAAGACTTGCTCAAGTAAATGAAGAAAGTCTAAATGCAATTGAACCTTATAAAGTTTAGTGAAAACTCATTGAAACTATTGGCCTTATTCATCAAGCTAAAGAAGCACAAGTCTGCAGCAAACCAACTGTGCATATTGGTTAAAAAATTCTCATTGATTGAAATAGATATTTTAACCCCTTGATTGCTGACCATTTCTCCAAAGCATTGCAAAGCAATGAAGAAGTTAAAAGCCATATATAAATCAATAAGGATTTGTGAAATTTCCAAAATTTTCATGACAACCCTATGATGAATTAAGTTTGCCCCAGACGTGTACCTCACTAGCTGTCTGAATAATGCCGTATGTGTTCATTCGTTGCATACGCCCCTTGTTCTGAAAGGGTTAAACGGGAGCTATGCAAACAGGAATAAGTGGCTCATAATCTGGGCAGTAGAAGGATTTGCCTAGATAGGAGTATTTCATATGAAAGTCAAATATAGTTGTATACTTTTAATTAGAACCATGTTGTAGTCAGTCCAATTGAATAGATTTGTGTTATCACAGCACGAAGCAAACTTTTGTGGTGGTTCATTTAATAAAATTAATTGGCCCCAGCACTTATTGACTCTCCATACCTCTGCTTTGCAGAAAATTTGTTTCAAGATGCAGGGAGATGTTCTGTGTGTCTTCTTTCGATCAGATCTATACAGATGCTTCTTCTAGCTAATACAACCAAACATTGGGGGTTATGCACTAAAGCATAATAAAGAGCTGATAAAGTAAAGAGGACTTCTCCAGTGATATTACTTCTCCGGCTCCTACAGGCCCGGACTGTCCATTGGGCATACCGGGCATTTGCCCGGTGGGCCGGTCTGGGCGATTAAAAAAAATGAATCATTAAACAAGTTAGGACCGTCTTTCACTTTCTGAAAGATGGCCACCTCGTTACAAGTTTCATGGTGGGCTGGCAATCAATGTGCAGCCGTACAGCACACCACACGTGATTTTAAGATCTGCCCACGAAAATGGGCTGCTCAGCCTTAAATGCCAGGGCCTATTTTTTGTCACAGTCCAGGCCTGAGTTCCTATGTTATTCTACTGAGCCTATGCACTAAGATCTCCAAAGTTATAAATGTTAGTGAATTGGCCCCATAGAATAACATAGGATTTGGAGAAGTGCTATCACTGGAGAAGTCATCTCCAATTTATCACCTCTTTATAACATCTTAGTGAATCTTCCCCATTGTGATGTTTAACTCTGGACATGGTAAAACAACATATCTCCAACTGCAAGAGCTGGATGCAGCCAAATAGAAGTCTGACAAGAAGAGGATGCACAGCGAACATCTTACTGCATTTTCAAATACATTTTCATCAAAGAATGGGAATGCAATAAGCACTATTGCTAATAAATGTTATCAAATGAAGGGCAACAAGAGTTTGTGCTGCACTGTGATACCCCTTTTCTAATTGGGACAGTGGCATTTCACTAGCTGGAAATGCTTACATAGTTCTAAAGAAACATGAGTGAGACCTCTATGGATAATCATTCAGACTGTTTCTACTTCTGGACAATAAACTAATGGTTTAAACTAAATGCAGACTAATATAGAGATCAGTAAATGCATATATATAGGTATACCAGGCTGCTTTATGAATTACACCTACCTTCTAATTAACTAATGAATAATCTTTTATTCTGTTTTGTGAATATCTCCCATGCCAATACATGACACAAAACGACTCAGGAGCCGACAAAATATATTTGACTCAGGAAGTTTTTGCATGATCTAATGCTGAAACTACATTAGGAACAGGAACAAAACTGTTCAGTACAGCATTATCTGGGACATTAAAGACTATAAGGACATGTTCTTGAAATATTTAATTGAGCTGGGGGGCATATTCCAACACTGCCCGCTAAAATTAGCAGCTTATCTTAATTACCTGATATTTAATTAAAGTGATATTGTTTTCTTAATTGCTTTAGTAAAGAGGCTTCAAGCTCCAGAAGACAGGGAATTCAAATTAAAATTATTGATCGAGTTACCTATGCTCAAGGTAAGCTCTCTATAATATGTTTCCTGCTAGTTTCACTTGAGTACTAGGTTTTGCTTCTCCTACTCCAGCAGCTAATCATACATATCATATAGTGATTCTCAGCTCTTGTCCTTGGGCAACATCAACAGATCAGGGTTTAAGGATATCCTTGATTAAATGGCACAATCACTATGCCTGAGACACCAACTACATACCTCTTATCAAACAGGAATATTTGCAATACCTGCAGACCTGGTATGCCCTGATGACTTACCTTGAGAAACACTGGTCTGGTCAAGTTCTTTAAAATTAAATTGCAATTAATTGTAGATCTCTGTAGCATTCAAGTAATTCCAATTTGAGATTTTTGAAATTTGAATGAATGAATGAATGAATATGTTTATTTACAGCACCAAAAGTGTAAGCAATGATTTACCAGTTAAGAGTGTAGACCAGTGGTTCTCAACTCCTGTCCTCAGGACCCACCTAAAGGCCAGGATTTGATGATTTCCTTGTTAGAGCACAGGTGAGTTAATCAATGTGAATGAGCCTCTGATCACCACACCTGTGTTCTAGCAGAGAAATCCCTAAGTCCTGGCCTGTTAGTGGGTCCTGAGGACAGGAGTTGAGAACCACTGGTATAGACAATACAGGGTTACAATCACTTTGCAGATTGAAACACTGGAAGTGAAACCCCCGCCCGAAGCTTACAATCTAAAGCTTACAATCTAAAATGGTAATGGGAGGCATACAGAGTACAAAAGGGGTCAAGTGCTGCATACAGTGCTAGAGTTCTGGTCAGGATAGGGGACACAAGTAAATAATTTATATGAGCCTTAGTTGTACAAAGTCAGTGCCTTCTAGCATGTTTACATTTTGTTAAGGAGGTGTAGTTTGAAAAGTGACTTGAAGACCATAAGAGAGATGCAGTGGCACAGGGTGGGAGGTAGAACATTCCATAGATAAGGAGCAATGAGAGAAAAAGGTCTGATATGTGAGATGGCTGTAGACACAAAAGGAGGTGAGATAAGACTGACATTGGCTGATCATAAGTGGCAGGATGGGATATAGTTGAAGATCAGTAGGAATTATTAATTGCCGTCGCCCCATGGTGCAGTCAGTGAACCAAAGTGCCGATAAAACTAGCTTCTCCCAACTCACCATGGAGAATATAGATCTGTGTTGGAAAAAACAGGAGTACTCTGGGATAGAGGTCAATATCACTTGTTCATTTTGCTCAGCACTTTTAGACAGGGACAGTTATAGGCGGGTGCCAAGCGTGCAGTGCACTAGGCCTGGGGGTGTTACCAGCCCCACTCTGTATCTGACAACCTCCCAAGCACACTGATCTTTAGCTTGCCCGATTGTCACATCTGCTGAAATGGGGCCCAGAGCTGACTGTAATGTGGCTGGATCATGGACTAGTAAAAATAGCTGCAGTAAAGCAGCCGGGGTGACTTAAACTCAGCTGTGTCCACCAATCCAGAGGCAGAGTGGTTTATCAATATGTGGGTTATCTGGCTGCCAGTGAATTTGGGACAAGGGCATGGGCTAATATGGGGGATTCTAGGAGTTTCAGTGCAGTGAGACAAGGCTGAGGGTCAGTGTGGCAAGGCTGAAGGTCAGTATGTGGGGTTCCATGGCTACCAATACAGTTGGAAAAGGCTGGGGGGTCAGTACATGCAGTTCTATGGTTTCTAGTACAGTGAGACAAAGCTGGGGGTGAATTTATAGCTGTATGTATCAAACTAAAGAGCAATTGTAGGAAAAATCAACTACACCATTATGGCAAAATTAAAATGGCCATTGATTTAAATGGGGGCATTTAAAACCATTTAAGGGTTTTAAACCCCCATTTAACCCTTTGAATGTAGAGGGTTTTATTTGCCACTATGGTGTGGTTGGTTAGCGCCAGAATTGCACCTCTTTAAGGTCTTTTAATGTCAGAGGAAAGGATGCAATGCTCACATATTGGCTCATATTAAATAAACTAAAGGGGTGAGTTCTGCAGCTAACAAACTGAACCTCAAGGGACAAATCAAAATAGCTATGATTTAAATAGGGCTTTTAAACCACTGAATCCTAGAGAGGTCTCCAATGCATTATGAAGAAATGCATTGTTGACCTTTCTAATATTCATGGTGTTAAAAGCTTAATTTATACCACTGTGCAATATTTATGTTTTATATGTTTCCTATAGTTCAGTTACTTTGCCCCAGAACCACACCTCTCATTGCCAGAAGGGAGCACATAATAAAATTCTCACTTTTTGAATCATAGTTATCATGTTTTTCTGACTGTTTCTAACTAGAATTTAATTAACCTTTTGAGTGCCAGCAAGGTATCCATTGCATTGTAACACAAGGGGGGTATTCACTAAGGAATGATAAAATGGTGACTTCTCCAGTGCTTTGTCACACCTTATTGCATCCCCCCAATGTGTTGGCTACCCCTTTAGCACTCAAATGGTTAAATTAAAATATAACCGTTCACTTCTCACATGTCTACAATACACATCAACCTAATAAAGCTAAACATGAAACTCCCCATTTTAATTCGTGCAAAACTTTAGCTGACACTTTCCCATCATTGCTTATTAATTAGATATTTGCCATTTGGTGGCAGATTGATTAGTTGAATGTCTTATTAGCTAATCCATCTTTAATTAAAAAAGCTGCCAGCAAATTGGTTTTAGAACTTTGAGAACGCAACATTTATGGATTGTTACCAATTAAATCTGTATTCTGTAAAGCCAATAATTAGAATAACCTCTGATTTCAATTATATTTTAATTGCTGGCATACATGTCTATAGCTCATGTTGATCAAATTAATATATTTTTTTAAACTGATAATCATGTTGATGCTAAAACTACTAAACATTGTGGGCTGTATTCACAAAAACACAGAGGAGCAATTTGGGGGCAAACCAATTGTGTATCGGGGACAAATAAAAGCCCCTACTGATTTTAAAGGGGGTTTTAAAATATTTCTTCAATGCATTGCTTCTCAAAATATGCTTATGTAAACTGGCAGTGATTAGAGATTACTGGAATAATTTCCCGGCTCCATTACATTCAATTCTACTTTGAAACAATGGGGCTAATGTATGATGGCGATTCCATGTGAAATCAGGTGCTGGGATTGTTGTTAAGCCCCTAAATTTGCCTAATGTCAATTTAGTAAACTATGCACACCAAAACACCTCCTGTGTTATGCAGGAGAGCAAAGAGTTGCACTTTTCAGGGGAGCAATGAGCTGTGCAAATGAGCAAGGAATTGCACTGTGCAGAAGAATAAGGTGCTACGCTGTGCAGGACAGCAAGGAGTTTCACTGTGTAGTGGAACAATCAAATGAATTTTGCAGGAGAGCAAGGTACTGCAGTCTACGGAAGAATAAAGAGTTGCATTGAGCAAGAAAAGAATGACTTTTACTGTGCAGGAGAGCAATGAACTTCACTATGCAGGTATGCAAAGAGCTGCACTGTACAGAGGATCAATAGTTTCTACTGTTCAGCAGAGCAAGAAGTTGCACATTACAGAAAAGAAAGGAGATGTACATTGTAGCACATCAGGAAGTTGCACTGCACAGTAGAACAATAGGTTGCACTGTGCAGAAGAGCACAGAATTGCATTATAGCAAGTAGTTGCACTGTGCATTAGTGTAAGGAATTTAAAAACAAAAAGATGGCAGACACACAGGGCACCCAATAGTGTAAATCCACAGTTGAATAAAATATATACAATTAATAGATGTTAGCTACTCACAAATATGATGGTCAGAGACAACTCTGACAAACCAGCACCCATCTCTACTCCTGTAACTTCACATGTCACTGCACCACTTTCTCCAAAGATCCTCTTCAGTGATCTTAGTGAATCTGAAATCTCTCTCCAAAATCAACAATGATTGGCGAATAACAGGTGTTAAAAGAATAATAAAATAATTTTAAAAAATGTATAAAAAGACTCCTGAATAAACATAAAACATAAAAAGAACTGCTTTATTAAAAATAAATAATATAAAGCTCTTCACAAAGATTATATTATATTATATATATATATATATATATATATATATATATATATATATATATATATATAGATAGAGAGAAAGAGAGAGAGAGAGATTAAAAGCAAGTTTAATGTGTTTTCCCTGTGTATAACCACTGCTTTCTCAAAAACAAAGATCAAAGCCAACCATTGCTGATTTTGGAGAGAGATTTCAGATTCACTGAGAGCACTAAGGAGGATCTTTGTAGAAAGCTGGGAGGTGACTTGTGAAGTTACCCGAGTGGAGACAGGTTATTAAAGGGATAGTAATGTTTCACAATAAAAGCAGCTCCAATTAATCTTCATTCATAGTATTTGGGCCATGAAGAGTGTTATTTCAATACTGTCAGAGTTGTAGCGCAAGAGTAATTGAATTATAAAGTATCCCCCTCCCGCCTGTTTTATTGATGTAACACTGCTCACCTCAGAGCAGCAGGACTCTCTGGATGGATTGCAGAGAGGGACAATATTAAGTAAGAATAAGGAATAACCTGAAGAACCTGTCAAGGGGGCAGGGTTTTCCTTATGCTCACAGTAAGAAGATTGTCCCTTGCTGTGATCTGTCTGGTCTCAGATTTCACATCTGAGGGGAGGTGGCTTACACAGCAAGGGACAATCTTCTTACTGTGAGCATAAGGAAAACCCTGCCCCCCTCTGTGCAATCCATCCAGACAGTCCTGCTGCTCTGAGGTGAGCAGTGTTACATCAGTAAAAGGGGCGGGAGGGGGATAATTTATCATTCAATTACTCTTGAACTATAATTCTGCCATTATTGAAATAACACCCTCATGGCCCAAATAATAAAATATGACGATGAATTGGAGCTGCTGTTTTTGTGAAACATTACTATCCATGTAAGCCTTCTGTGCTGTGTACTATGTATGTTGATCCACGGCCATCTGCTTTGTGAGTATACATCTGAGAGGTGATTTTTGTTGGAGGATGGTATACATTGATTATTACACTAGGAGGTTCTTCTGTCCTCTCTCTTTTGTGTATCTTAAAGTACAAATAATTGCACTGTGTTGGAGAGCAAGGAGTTGAAATGTGCAACAGAGCGCTGCCTTAGAACAAAAAGTTGCACTGTGCAGTAGAACAATGTTGTGGTGCACTGTTCCGTGAACTGGACAAATATGATGGACTGTGCATGAAAAGGAGGAGATGTACTGTGCAGGAAATAAATAATCTGAGTTGTGCAGTAGGACAATAGACTGCACACTGTATTGAAGCAACAGACTGCGCAGTACAATACATAAATTAACTGTGCAGCGTAATGAGGTGGACTACAAAGTAACACAGTATTAGATTGCACAACATAATGCAGCAATATGTTTCATAACATAATAGGGGAGTTAATTACATACTATATTACAGCAATAAATTGCACAAAGTAATAGAATAATAGATTGCAATGTATTATGGTGGAATTGTTAACATCACATTAAATAACAATGGATTATATTATATAATAGAGGAATGGATTACATAGTGAAAAAAAAGAATTAAATAATGTAAAAGAAGACTAGATTAAATATGTAAGTGTATCAGAGCAATGGGTTTTATAGCATAATAGAGAAATACATTGCACAGTGTAATAAAGAGCAATATAATAGAGGAATGGATTATATATTGTAAGAGCAAATATTGCACATTTAAATAGAAGAAAGGATTATATAGTCAAATTAAGCAATAGATCACTTATTACAATAAAAGTAATATTACATGGCATACTTAAAATACAGTAAGTATTACATGTCTAATACAGGAATGTTTTACAGAAAATAATAGAGAATGCATTGCTTGGCATTATTAGGAATGGATTACATGGCATAACAGAGATATGTAATACTTTGCATAATGTAGAAATGGCTTAAATAGAGTAACAGAAATTGAATATATAATGTAATGTGGGTATGTATTACATAGAGTCATGGAGGAATAGAATACATAGCATAATATAAAAATTAATTACACAGTGTAATGTAGTAATGGAGGAGTGGATTACATAGCATAATAGAGGATGGATCATGTGGGGTAATAGAGAATGTATTACATAGAATAAGTGAGCTAGATATTACATAGAGTAATAGAGGAATGGATTATATAAAGTTATAGAGGAACATATTACATAGTATATTATAGAGAAATGGATTAGCTAGCACAATAGTGGAACAGTTTACATAGTAAATGCATTAAGTGATTAATAGAGTAATGAATTGCTGGTATTTTAAACAGCCTTTCTAATCCGAGTGGCTGTAGGTTTTGTTGCTAAGACAGCAGCCTACTCTTTCATGTTGGAAGCAGCACTGTCTAGCTAAAAAAATGTTTTAATCTTATGGACACTTTCTGCTATCAAGGTCGTTGACCAAGGGAAATATTATTTGCAGAAAACTAGTAATCACAAAATGTCTTTGGTTCCTAACTGATTATCTCCACAAATAACTTGCAGCAGTAGATGGAAGCTCACAAGCTGGAGAAGTAAACAAAGTATAGAATATTTTTGCAAAATGTACAAAGGGATGAAACAAATAGCAGTCGAAAATCTGTCCCCTGAGGTCTCCCCATATATCAGTTCAGAAACAGGGAAGTACAATGCTTTGAAGGCATCTTAAACAAGAAACAGTTTTAAATCTGAAATCCTTTTCCCAGAATAGTTACAACAGTGATTACACAATCAGGGGTCTTTTTCTAAAAAGTGGTGTTTTGGAGTATTTAGGGTTTTTAATTTGTTTTTTTGTAGAATGAAAACAACAACTAAACTAACTTAAATGCTAAATATGGCTCCATAAATTGCTTCATAATGCATTAGCGACATCTCTAGCATAATAGGAGTTAAAAGAATAGAAATGCCAAATAAAGCTAACTGGCAAAAGACTAATTAGGATGTATATTAACTTACAGTGCCTTTGTTTAGTTACTGGAGTTGGTAGAAACTTTTAAACCGGAAAGCGTGACCCTTTGAGTGCCAGATGGCTATGCAAAACATAGGGTTAACAGTGCCCCTTAATTTGTATGTACAATGAATTATGCAGACAAAAAGGTAGATCAATTCTAGAGCAAATAAGCTGCACTGTAGGGATCATTGCCACTGATATGAATTGGATTCTAACCCCCTTTATTGTTAGAGATGTCTCCAATGCATTGCATAGCCTTTTTTAAATCAAAGTGAATGTTTATTTACTTCAGGCTCTTCATACCCCATCCTCTCATGTATGACAGGGAATGTCAAAAATGGACCTTTTGCCCCACATCCCCAGTGTTTTCCTGTCCTACAAAGATAAAGTTCAGAATGTTCCCTTCTACTCACTGTTATTTGTTTTTATTGGGGATCCATTGGGCCAGGTTCACTTGGGGCCTGTCCCCTGAGCCACCCCCTTCAGCCCCCTAGACCCTGCTGGTTTCCTTCGGTTGCAATGGAAATCATGTTTGAGTTCCATGCTCTTGAAGTCATGTTGACATTCGCTCTAAGGCCAGTTACTAGCTCCATGATGGATTTGTCACTCTGAAGGGGGTGGGCTCCCCACTGGAATGCCTTGGGCTTTCTCATTTGATATTCAGGGGCTGGTACAGGGATTAGGCAGCAGCCTCCTCCTACTGTGCTCTGTGGCTCTTGCCAGTCTATATATAGTCCAGTGGTGTAGCTAGTCATTTAAAAGCTGTGATGAAAACATTTTTGGTCCCCCTACCACAAATATATTTTCATGATTAAAACATATTGGACCCTGGAGCAGTCTGGCCCCGTTTTGGTTGCTGGGACGCGGTACAACTGCACCTTGTGCACCCCTTGTAGTTACATCCTTGTTGAAGTCAATTGTAAATGGCTTGGTCAGTAAAGTGACCAGGGGGCATTTATTTATGTTGTTGCTTCTATAGTCTTTTGTGTTAATTTATTTTCTCTCTAGCTTCTCTGGATGCTGGGTTTAATAGGTCTATTGACTTGTGTTTAGTCCTGCTTAAACCTGTGCCTACTCTTAAACCTACATGTAGCTTTGCCTTAGGCCTACATGAAGTGACATCGTAGGCTTATGTGTGGCTATTCCTAAGGCCTACATGTGGCTATGCTTATTCTTCTATGTGGCTACACCTATGCCTACCTGTGCCTAAGCTTGTGCCAAAATTAGTACATAAGTGCTGACATGCCCACATTTTGCCTACATTTGTGACTACAACTGTGTACACAATTATGTCTGCTTTTGTGCCTGCACTTGTGGCTATGCCTGTGCATAATGTTCCTTCAGTTTCAAGACTTCTGGTGATTCATATCCAAACAGACCTTTTTATAACTTTAATGTGACAGTATAGTTTGTGGTAGACCGGCAGGTCCATCCTCCTCAGCCACTTACGCCTGACCTAGGGTATCTACTACTTTTATTATTGAGCTATGTGGCTTTGTCTTGCATAATCACTGAACACTGTTTCTGAGGTCTTCATGTTGTAGAGCCGTTGCAATTTGTTTTGCCCTCTTAAGTCATTAGAGCTACAACTCTTTCTACTACAGGTCATAAAGCTCTTTTGTTAAAAAAAAAAAAAAAAAGATAGAGCTGACCTTTCCAAAAGTCAATCCATTTGTAAGGCTTTCGGTTTGGAGCAGGAAGCTTGATTCCCTTCAGGATATTCAACAGGGATATGGACAATAATCCTGCCAGTGAATTCCCTTTTCACCACAAACAAAGGCACTAAAGTCCAAACATCAAGACAGCCAATCCATTACATATCTTTTAATGACAGCCTGCAGACTCCGATCAGGGCACAGCTATGGTTTTTGCTTCCTTACTAAAAATCACTACTTCAGATTATTGGGTTTTGGGTTCCTACTTAGGGCCATAAGTTCAAAGAAGTAGTGAAACAGCTTTTGTCTTTTGTAATGACTTTTCAAAGTACAGTTTTGTTGGGCTCATTAATATTTTCAGAGAGTGTTGGTTGTGATCTGAAATATGCCGTTTGTTCTGACAGAAGTTGTTGTATGTAAAGACAAAAATGTTGTATGTAATGACAAAAATGTCTTAACTAAAGACAAAAATTCTCACATTCAGAACTTCACATTCCCTCCACTTTTTTCTTAATGTACAAATGTTGTCTTTTGCAAGACATTGTTTTTTTCTTTGTATACAATAAATTTCTTTTACCTCTATACAACACTGGAGTATAGTTTAACCATGCCCTTGCCCTGCCCCTTTGCCTGGCAATTCTGGAGTTGTGTCGTACACAACGGACATTACTAGTTTTTTGTTGTATACTCTATTGAAATATGTTGTTCATGCATATAATTACTTATATTTCTCGTTTGTACAACATTTTTTTGTTGTTATCCCTTTCAACATACAGCCCTTAATGCCTTATCAAGTGATCCATATTTCTTAAGGCAGGTCAGAAATTTGTGCACTCCAGAGTTTGTTGTTCATATGTTTCCTTGTGGTTGTAATAAAATATGTGACAACCATTCTGAACCTGTTTCTCATTTTTTCCTATTAATCTGTCTTATGAGAACTGTACAAGCGGGAGAGCATATGATCTAGACTTGTGCACAGGGAAAAAATTTGGTAAAATACGTTTTCGGACAATTTTTTTTTTTTTCCGGTTCATCCAAAAATAGGACTGGACCTGTTCGACTCAGACGAAATTCGGATTGGATCTGAATTATTTGTCCAAATTCACTATGCTTTTAAAAATACAATAAAATCAAAGTTAGATAAATAAAAATAAGTGAAACCATTTCCAGGGTCTAAATGAACATGGTGCAACAGGGTAAGGTGGAGCTTTAGCCTTATGGTACTGTAGATGAAGCATGGATATAGCTATTTGAAGGAAGCAGGAAGATTGAGGATGACTGGAGCAGGCAGGACTCAGTAGATAAATATATACAACTTTTCTTAGATTAGAGTTAGACTACAATACCGAGGAAGCCTGAAGCAGGCAGGACTCATGAACATCCGACTTTTCTTAGATTAGATTTAGACTACAAAACTGAGGATGACAGCAACACTGGAGATGTGGCCAGGAATGCAGAACACTGGAGCAGGCAGGACTGAGTAAATACATGGATACAGCAGCAACTGAGGATGACTGGTGCGAGGCAGACTCAGGATGACAGCAACACTGGAGAAGTAACCAGCAGAAAACCGCAGAACGCTGGAGCAGGCAGGACTCCGTAATTAGGTGGATACAGTGACTGAGGATGACTGGTGCGAGGCAGAATCAGAATGACAGCAACACTGGAGTTGTACCCAGTATCTGTATCTGCAGAATCTTCTCCTGCCTCGT
This sequence comes from Rhinophrynus dorsalis, assembly GCA_037306005.1. NCBI lineage: Eukaryota > Metazoa > Chordata > Amphibia > Anura > Rhinophrynidae > Rhinophrynus > Rhinophrynus dorsalis. Next base: position 309,211,519 of record CM074722.1, read on the forward strand.
GTGACTGCATCCTGTTTTTCCTTTGCCTCTCACACACCCTCGCTATCAACTGTTCCCTCCAGGCAGTGAGTGAATTAGAAGTATGTGTCATCTTGCTTTTGATCACACATTGTGGCAAGCATTATCTCGGGACAATTGTCCATGCACTCTTCCATGCTCCAAGTCAGTTCCTTCTTCAGCCTCATTAGAAGGGCAGCAACATCAGGAAGTATATTACCATCAGCACCAGGCAAGCGTTCCCTATGGGCAAGGAAATCGTCCAATTTTAAGGAGAGGTGCATGAAGAGGGGAATAACTTCTGCCAGGCTAACGTTCTCTTTGCTCAAAATTTCCATCAAAGCACAGAAAGACTTAAGGACTGTCACTGCCTGTTCCATTAGGGCCCAGTCAGCTCTGCCCAGTGTTCTGTTACTGCTAATGAAATGGTGACATGGCATTGCCTTTTTCTGCTCCAGGATACGCTCTAGCATATCTAACATGGAATTCCACCTGGTCCCAACATCTTGTTTTAGGCGGTGCTCTGGGAGGTCTGCCTTTTCCTGTTCCTCCCTGAGGAGCTGGCTATCTTTCACGCTCCGATGGAAGTGGCCAGCAATTTGTCGGCATGACTCCAGAAGTGCTGGCAACCTTCCAGAGTTACTGCCATCCTTGAAAGCAGCCTTCACAAAACCCCACTTGCACCTGTGTGCCTGGCTGCTCCCCTAGCCACTGTGCCACCATGCTCTGCAGTGCTCTGCGAATGTTATCTGAGGTGTGCTGCTGATCCATTACCTCAGCATGGAGGAGGAAATAGTGGTGCCCTGCCTGCTTGACTACTGCACCCAAACTTGTTGTTGCTGTCAATGTGTCTTGCAACACATTAGGCTGCCACCAATGCGCCGTCAACGACAGGAAGACATGCTGGCCACACGGAGCACTCCATAAGTTAGTGGTAAAGTGCACTGACTGGCCAGCAGCTTTCCTAGAAGGTCCTTCAAAAGCCCAGCGCATGACCAGTAGAGTGAGGGAACTATATTTCTACTAAATGTGGTGCGGATGGAATTTTATATTAAGGTGTGACAGCCTCCATAAGTTGACAGAAGGGCTCCCCATCCACCAAATTAAAAGTAGCACCCCCGATGGTTATGAGCTGTTCAATGAGGCGTGTAATTTTTCTGGCCTGCTGTCTGCACATCCCCATGGAATGAAATCCACCAAAATCTTCAAGTGTGGCCTGTATTGTTTTTGGGATGGGCTGTGACTGTCTGCCGCTCTTACTGGAACCAGATGTGGCATGATCCCCATGCCCTTTCTCCTGCTGCCTACTGGTGGTGGGTGTGACACTGTTATATGCAGTACTGGTACTGCCACCTTCTGCACTTATCAGCATAGACTTGTGATAGTTGTTCAGGTGTTGTTTCATCACGGAGGTTGTCAGATGACACAACACCTGCCTATGGCTGACTTCCCTGCCACACAACTTACATTTAGCTATTTGGCCATCGTCAACTGCCACAAAATGGTCCCGCTCTTTGGAGTGATGGATGACTCTGAAAGGTGGTGGAGAAGAAGAAACTGAGGTGACACTTTCTTCATCTTCACATGATGGAGCAACCTCACTTTGCTTTTTCTTTCTATGTACAGTTACAGGGATACCAGTAGACCTAAAGATGGCAGCAGGGATGTTGGGACTGGGACTGGAGGAGGATTGTGGAGTAACAGTGGTACTGGTGGCACTAGCAACTACTACCTGGGTGTGAGACTCAAATGGAACTGGGGAGGCAGGTGATGAGTTGTCAATAGAAGACACAAGTATAACTGGAGAAACAGGTGGAGTACTATGGGAAGCAGGCGAAAAATTAATCTCAGGGGAATAATCAAGGTCACTGGAAAAATCAAGCTCAGGGGATAAATCAAGCTTAGGAGACTTTGATCCCTCAGATTCTTCTTCTAACTCTTGCAGGTTTTGAAAGGAAGAAACATCATTTGCAGCAGCAGCAGATTTTGTGGAAACCTGCTCAGTTGCCTCTTCTGTCTGATGACTACCGGGAAATAGTAAACTATCTCCCTCAATAACATTTTCTGGAGTGGATATGCTCTCAGTGGCATTGACGGTGGTGACAGGCAAAATGTTATCCAAATACTGTAATAATTTCCATTTGGGCTGCTTACATGGACGTTTGCTATAAAAATCCCGTGTCAGCAGTGTCTGACCAGTACTGTTACCAACGCTAGGTGTACCCAGGTTTATACAACTGATTGTAGTGGAGGTGGTGACTAAACTGCCAGTGGCACTAGTCTCTGTGCAGGTGGTTCTGGGGAGATCATGATGAAACGGCTGACGAGACATAGGTGATGGCTGCTTCGTGGTCTTAGAGGAGGAGCTGGACCTCTGTACCCTGATAGTAGAGGAAGAATGAGCTGTAGTTCCCTTCTTATTTTTAGTTTTTTGTTTGGAGTGCTGCTGCTGAGTCTGACAAGAACTAGCACTCTTCTTTGCCCTCCGGCTGCTGCTAGCTCTGCTTGAATGCTGTGGTGGTTTTGGTGGTTGCTGGGTCACTGCAGCTTGTACAAGGATGAGAAACATCAGGTTGTTCACTAGGACTCAAATCCATTACACATAGGTATGTAGTGTACTATAATAATTTGACAATTTTACAACCTGGCCACATGACAACTGTCAGACTGGCTGTATCACTCTCCAAATTTGTCACATACACTCGTAAGTTGAATTTTAAAATTTAACACTGGAACGATGATGATTCCCCCTTGCATTGGCAGTGAGCTGCTAGGCCTCCCAGTCCGTACACAACTGTAAGATTGTGTCACTCTACCAATTTTTCATATACACTCGTAAGTTGGATTTTGAATTTTTTAAACACTGGAACACTAAGTCTCCCTTGCACTGGCAGTAAGACAGCAGCCCCCCCAGTCCCTACACAGCTCTGAGATTGTATCACTCTACAAATTATTCAAATACACTCCTAATGTCACGAGTGACTTGGATAAAGACACTGAGAAGTACAGATACAGTAAAATAATACTTTATTTTATGATGATTCTCAATAAAGTTAAGATAGCACTTCCACAACCCTAACATGACCAGGTGTAAGGACCGTGCTGGAGCACTTCCTTAACCCTCACTGACCAGGTATGGAGGCAGCACTGGATCCACCCGACTGTAAGGAGGCAAACACCACTCTGACTAAATATATGAATATTTAGTAGTAGCAAGGATGGTAGCAGCTACTAGTGCAGGAGCAGCTGGGAAGCCCCCTGTAAACAGAGGGAAAATCTCCCAGTACGCTAGAGTAGTTCAGTACAGAGATGGTAGTCCCTAGAACGCTAGGGTAACCAATAGTGTTGAGCGAGCATGCTCGGCCGATGCTCGGATCGGCTCGAGCATCGCTCTGCTCGGCACATGGCGGTACTCGTACGAGTACCGCATGTGCTCGCCCGCCATGTTCGGGTCTCCTCCCCGCACGTTTTGCGGCTGCTGCGCAGCCAATAAACGTGCAGGGAGGCTCTGACATCGGTGTAATGCCAGCAGCCATGTTGGCTGCTGGCATTACACTGATTGGCTGGCCAGAACCCGTGGTCGGGTGCTGTATAGCACCTGACCATCGAGTTCGGCTCAGTCTTAGCCAGGGAGAGCTGAGGATAGGAAGGGAAAGGCAGTGTAGGGAGGAAAAAAACCAAAATTGTGAAAAAAAAGAACCAAAAGTCCTTTTTAGGACTACTGTGTGTGGGGGCAGCAGGTTATTTTGTGTGGGGGGAAAAAAACAAAAAAAAAAAATAAAAAAATATTCTGTTTAGTGTGAAAAGTTGCAGATTAGAGCACATTCTGTTTAGTGTGCAAAGTTGCAGATTAGAGCACATTCTGTTTAGTGTGCAAAGTTGCAGATTAGAGCACATTCTGTTTAGTGTGCAAAGTTGCAGATTAGAGCACATTCTGTTAAGTCTTCAAACTAAAATATCAAAGTCACATATTCCATTCAGTGTGCGTCGCCGCAGTTTAGCAGCACATTCTGTGTACTGTGCAGAGTTGCAGAATAGGAAGAAATACTGTTAGGTCTTCAAACTAAAATATCAAAGTCACATATTCCATTCAGTGTGCTTCGTCGCAGTTTAGCAGCACATTCTGTGTACTGTGCAGAGTTGCAGAATAGGAAGAAATACTGTTAAGTCTTCAAACTAAAATATCAAAGTCACATATTCCATTCAGTGTGCTTCGCCGCAGTTTAGCAGCACATTCTGTGTAGTGTGCAGAGTTGCAGAATAGGAAGAAATACTGTTAAGTCTTCAAACTAAAATATCAAAGTCACATATTCCATTCAGTGTGCTTCGCCGCAGTTTAGCAGCACATTCTGTGTACTGTGCAGAGTTGCAGAATAGGAAGAAATACTGTTAAGTCTTCAAACTAAAATATCAAAGTCACATATTCCATTCAGTGTGCTTCGCCGCAGTTTAGCAGCACATTCTGTGTAGTGTGCAGAGTTGCAGAATAGGAAGAAATACTGTTAAGTCTTCAAACTAAAATATTAAAGTCACATATTCCATTCAGTGTGTGTCACCGCCGTTTAGCAGCCTATTCTGTGTACTCTGCACAGTTGCAGAATAGGAAGAAATACTGTTAAGTTTTCAAACTCAAATATTAAAGTCACATATTCCATTCAGTGTGTGTCACCGCCGTTTAGCAGCCTATTCTGTGTACTCTGCACAGTTGCAGAATAGGAAGAAATACTGTTAAGTTTTCAAACTCAAATATTAAAGTCACATATTCCATTCAGTGTGTGTCACCGCCGTTTAGCAGCCTATTCTGTGTACTCTGCACAGTTGCAGACTAGGAAGAAATACTGTTAAGTTTTCAAACTCAAATATTAAAGTCACATTTTCCATTCAGTGTGTGTCACCGCCGTTTAGCAGCCTATTCTGTGTACTCTGCACAGTTGCAGACTAGGAAGAAATACTGTTAAGTTTTCAAACTCAAATATTAAAGTCACATTTTCCATTCAGTGTGTGTCACCGCAGTTTAGCAGCCTATTCTGTGTACTCTGCACAGTTGCAGACTAGGAAGAAATACTGTTAAGTTTTCAAACTCAAATATTAAAGTCACATTTTCCATTCAGTGTGTGTCACCGCCGTTTAGCAGCCTATTCTGTGTACTCTGCACAGTTGCAGACTAGGAAGAAATACTGTTAAGTTTTCAAACTCAAATATTAAAGTCACATTTTCCATTCAGTGTGTGTCACCGCAGTTTAGCAGCCTATTCTGTGTACTCTGCACAGTTGCAGACTAGGAAGAAATACTGTTAAGTTTTCAAACTCAAATATTAAAGTCACATTTTCCATTCAGTGTGTGTCACCGCCGTTTAGCAGCCTATTCTGTGTACTCTGCACAGTTGCAGACTAGGAAGAAATACTGTTAAGTTTTCAAACTCAAATATTAAAGTCACATTTTCCATTCAGTGTGTGTCACCGCAGTTTAGCAGCCTATTCTGTGTACTCTGCACAGTTGCAGACTAGGAAGAAATACTGTTAAGTTTTCAAACTCAAATATTAAAGTCACATTTTCCATTCAGTGTGTGTCACCGCCGTTTAGCAGCCTATTCTGTGTACACTGCACAGTTGCAGACTAGGAAGAAATACTGTTAAGTTTTCAAACTCAAATATTAAAGTCACATTTTCCATTCAGTGTGTGTCACCGCCGTTTAGCAGCCTATTCTGTGTACTCTGCACAGTTGCAGACTAGGAAGAAATACTGTTAAGTTTTCAAACTCAAATATTAAAGTCACATTTTCCATTCAGTGTGTGTCACCGCCGTTTAGCAGCCTATTCTGTGTACTCTGCACAGTTGCAGACTAGGAAGAAATACTGTTAAGTTTTCAAACTCAAATATTAAAGTCACATATTCCATTCAGTGTGTGTCACCGCCGTTTAGCAGCCTATTCTGTGTACTCTGCACAGTTGCAGAATAGGAAGAAATACTGTTAAGTTTTCAAACTCAAATATTAAAGTCACATATTCCATTCAGTGTGTGTCACCGCCGTTTAGCAGCCTATTCTGTGTACTCTGCACAGTTGCAGAATAGGAAGAAATACTGTTAAGTTTTCAAACTCAAATATTAAAGTCACATATTCCATTCAGTGTGTGTCACCGCCGTTTAGCAGCCTATTCTGTGTACTCTGCACAGTTGCAGACTAGGAAGAAATACTGTTAAGTTTTCAAACTCAAATATTAAAGTCACATTTTCCATTCAGTGTGTGTCACCGCAGTTTAGCAGCCTATTCTGTGTACTCTGCACAGTTGCAGAATAGGAAGAAATACTGTTAAGTTTTCAAACTCAAATATTAAAGTCACTTATTCCATTCAGTGTGTGTCACCGCAGTTTAGCAGCCTATTCTGTGTACTCTGCACAGTTGCAGAATAGGAAGAAATACTGTTAAGTTTTCAAACTCAAATATTAAAGTCACATATTCCGTGTAAGATGAAGAAGGCGGGTAAAAAGGGACGGGGAAGTGGACGTGATCCTGATAGTTCAGGGCGCGGGTCAGGACGCGGAGAAACTGTGCCTGGTGCCAGAGCACAAGAAAGAAAGACATCCACCATACCTAGCTTCATGTCTAATTTTACAGGGCGTCGCAGGACATCACTCTCGAGGTCCGACCACTGCGAACAGGTGGTCGGTTGGATGACAGCTGATACTGCTTCCAGTCGGTTAAGCACCACCCTGTCTTCCACCAAGTCCACTCTCAGTAGCCAAGAGTCTGGTCAACATAATCCTCACTCTGATCATCCTTCCTCCCACCATACACGGTCTGGTCAAAGAAGTGATCCCACACTGGGATATAGTGAGGAGCTCGTCTCATCACCAATCCTTCATTTGACCCTCTCTCCAAGCACGCTTGCAGAGGAACATGACATCTTGTGCCCTGATTCACAACCTCTAGAGGCTACCCAATCACAAGAAGATGACAGATGTGAACGGCATTTAAGGTCAAAGGAAGTAGTGGATGATGATGATGATGATGAGACACAGTTGCCATTAAATCAACCACTATTTCCGTCTCAAGACCTTGTTGAGGAGAATGTTATACAGTTGTCAATGACTGAGTATGTGGTGGGATCAAGACTTGAGGAGGATGATCAGAGTGAGGAAGTGGAGGAGGACTTGGTGGACGATGAGGTGACTGACCCCACCTGGGAAGGTGTAGAGCCGAGCGATGACAGCAGTCCTGAGGGTGAGCCATCTGCAGCACCGCAACAGGCTGGAAGAGGCAGTGGTGTGGCTACAGAAAGAAGGCGGACCGCACCAAACCGGCCCGCAAATGTTCCACGGAGCACCCCCTTGCGTAAATCTACCTTGCCAAAGGGTAGGTGTTCCGCGGTATGGCGTTTTTTTAAGGAAAGTGCGGACGACAAAAGAATTGTAGTTTGCAACCTGTGCCACACCAGAATGAGCCGAGGCATGAACACTAGAAACCTCACCACCACCAGCATGATCCGACACATGGCATCCAAGCACCGTAGTAAGTGGGAGGAACGCCTGGATCGCCCATCTGTGTCTGCAGGCCACACCACTGCCTCCTCTTCCCCTGTTTTCGGTGCCGGCCAATCGCCTGTCGAAGGCGCAGGCCCGCATACCTCCCGCCCTGCACCTGTACCATCTGAAGCACCATCAGCGACCACATCCACTTCCCTGTCCCAGCACAGCGTCCAAATGTCGTTACCCCAGGCATTTGAGCGCAAGAGAAAGTACCCAGCCACCCACCCACAGGCCATAGCACTAACCTCACACCTTTCAAAATTACTGGCCATCGAAATGCTGCCATTTAGGCTTGTGGACACTGAGGCCTTCCGCAGCCTGATGGCAGCAGCTGTCCCTCGGTACCCGGTCCCCAGCCGCCACTACTTTTCCCGGTGTGCCATCCCCGCATTACACCACCATGTGTCCCGTAACATCACCCGTGCCCTGACCAACGCAGTTACTGGGAAGGTCCACTTAACGACTGACACATGGACAAGTGCTTGTGGCCAGGGACGCTACATTTCCCTGACGGCACACTGGGTGAATGTCGTGGAGGCTGGGAGCGACTCGGACCCTGGGATGGCACGGGTGCTACCCACGCCGAGGATTGCGGGCCCTACCTCCATCAGGGTTTCCACCAGCACCTACGTTATTGGCTCCTCCTCCTCCGTTTCCACCTCCGAATTCTCTACACGCAGCGCCACTCCCCCATCAGCCAGTAGCTGGAAGCAGTGTAGCACTGCAGTGGGGAAGCGTCAACAGGCCGTGCTGAAGCTGATCTGCCTTGGGGACAAACAGCACACGGCCTCAGAGCTGTTGCAGGGGATTAGTCACCAGACCGAGCAGTGGCTCTCGCCACTCAACCTGCAACCAGGCATGGTTGTGTGTGATAATGGGCGTAACTTGGTGGCGGCTTTGGAGCTCGGCAAGCTCACACACGTACCATGCCTAGCGCATGTATTTAATTTAGTGGTGCAGCGATTTCTAAAAACCTACCCCAATGTGCATGATCTCTTGACCAAGGTGCGCCGCGTGTGCGCACATTTCCGTAAGTCATCTACAGCTTCGGCCGGCCTGTTGAAGCTGCAGCAGCGCTTACAATTGCCAGCTCACCGGCTGCTGTGTGACGTGAGCACGTGCTGGAACTCCACCTTCCACATGTTGGCCCGGCTTTGTGAGCAGCAGAGGGCAGTAGTGGAGTACCAGCTGTTACACGGTCGTCGCCTCTCCGTTCAACTTCCTGTAATCAGAAGTGAGGAGTGGGAATGGATGTCAGACCTCTGCGAGGTTTTACGCAATTTTGAGGAATCGACACAGATGGTGAGCGGCGATAACGCTATTATCAGTGTAACCATCCCACTTCTGTGTCTACTGAAACGCTCGCTGCTCACAATTAAAACCGACGCTTTGCATGTGGAAGAGGTGGAAATGGGGGAGGAAGAGCTTACACAAGGTGATAGCCAGAGCACCCTCACTTCGTCTTCTCAGCGACAATTGGAGGAGGCGGAGGAGGAGGAGGAGGAAGACACGGTTGCCTCCGCTACAGAGGGTAGCCATGGAACTTTAGTTCCATCTCTTCAGCGTGGGTGGGCAGAAGAGGAGGAAGAGGATGAGGATATTGAGAGTCATCCTCCTGGTGAGGACAGCGAAATCTTGACTGTTGGTACTCTGGCACACATGGCTGACTTTATGTTAGGCTGCCTTTCCCGTGACCCACGCGTTATACGCATTTTAAACAACACGGATTACTGGGTGTTCACCCTTCTGGACCCCCGCTACAAAGAGAATTTCTCATCTCTCATTCCTCCGGTGGAGAGGACAAGCAAAATGGTGCAATACCAGAAGGTTCTTGTTGAAAAATTGCTCCAAAATTTTCCATCTGACAACGCTGGCGGCAGAGTACGTGCTACCTTGGCCAACAGAGAAGGGGAGAAAAGGGGAGCACACAGCAGTTCCGAGAAAGGCAGGGCAACACTCTCCAAGGCGTGGGACACCTTCATGACACCCCGCCAGCACCCTCACCCTGATGCGCAGCCTAGTGTCACAAGGAGGGAAAAGTTTTGGAAGATGGTGAAGGAGTACGTAGCAGACCGTGTCAGCGTCCTCAATGATCCCTCTGTGCCTTACAACTACTGGGTGTCCAAGCTGGACACGTGGTATGAACTGGCACTCTACGCCTTGGAGGTGCTGGCCTGCCCTGCCGCCAGCGTTCTGTCTATGAGGGTATTTAGTGCTGCTGGTGGCATCATAACAGATAAGCGTATCCGCCTTTCCACCGACAATGCTGATAGGTTGACACTTATAAAAATGAACAAGGCCTGGATTTCCCCTGACTTCTCCACTCCACTGGAGGAAAGCCCCGGGGGAACATAAACTCACTTTATATATGTTATTTACAATGATGGGAATACTCTGTATTCCCATTCACCCCTTCCACCCAAAAAACGGGTATATGGTTGACTCTTAATCTTCTCATCCTCCTCCTCCTCTTCCATATGCCCTGGGATATAATTTTTATATAGGGCCAGCTCACCAGCGGGCCCTGTGATATAATTTTTATATAGGGCCAGCTCACCAGCGGGCCCTGTTTGACAATTTTTATATAGGTCAGCTCACCAGCGGGCCTTCTTATATAATGTTTTATTGGGTCAGCTCTCTAGCGGGCCCTCTCATATAATGTTTTATAGCGTCAGCTCACTAGCGGGCCTTCGCATATAATGTTTAGGATGGTCAGCTCTGCAGCAGACCCTCACCCATAATGTTTTAGATGGTCAGCTCAGCGCACGTTTCCCTCTTAATCATGGCCTCAGTTCAATAAAATCAAGGAAATTTTTGGGAGAATTTGCCTCTGCGCACGTTTCCCTCTTAATCATGGCCTCAATTCTGAAAATCAAGGAAATTTTTGGGAGAATTTGCCTCTGCGCACGTTTCCCTCTTAATCATGGCCTCAATTCTGAAAATCAAGGAAATTTTTGGGAGAATTTGCCTCTGCGCACGTTTCCCTCTTAATCATGGCCTCAATTCTGAAAATCAAGGAAATTTTTGGGAGAATTTGCCTCTGCGCACGTTTCCCTCTTAATCATGGCCTCAGTTCTGAAAATCAAGGAAATTTTTGGGAGAATTTGCCTCTGCGCACGTTTCCCTCTTAATCATGGCCTCAATTCTGAAAATCAAGGAAATTTTTGGGAGAATTTGCCTCTGCGCACGTTTCCCTCTTAATCATGGCCTCAGTTCTGAAAATCAAGGAAATTTTTGGGAGAATTTGCCTCTGCGCACGTTTCCCTCTTAATCATGGCCTCAGTTCTGAAAATCAAGGAAATTTTTGGGAGAATTTGCCTCTGTGCACGTTTCCCTCTTAATCATGGCCTCAGTTCAGAAAAATCGAGGACATTTTTGGGAGAATTTGCAGATGATATACAAGTAAATATACAGCAAATACTGTTTGGTAACAATTTTTCGCCTAAAGTCGTTTTTATTTTCCTTTTTGTGTGTTTTACGGTCAGTGTGTAAAAATGGCGTACTACGGGCGAAAGATCGTTCCCAGCAGCGATGTTGGAGTCCAAGATGCATCCAGACATCCTCCCTATGCTGTCCCTGAACCATTTCTGTGGTGTTTCCATCCTTTTCTGCCCTTTTCCTATGGACCAGGCACCCTCCCCTCATCAGAGCAGGGGGTGCCTGGTGTAATGCTCGAGTCCTCCCATTGACTTCAATGGGGCTCGGGTGCTCGGCCGAGCACTCGAGCCTCAGGGGGTGCTCGGTCAGAGCACCCGAACACCCGAGCATTGGGGTGCTCGCTCATCACTAGTAACCAACACGCAGTGGTGACTGAATTCCTAGAATGCTCTAGGGTAACAAACAGGCAAAGGTGACAGCGAACCCCTAGAACGCTCTAGGGTAACCAACAGGCAGTGGTGACTGAATCCCTAGAATGCTAGGGTAACCAGCAGGCAGTGGTGACTGAATCTCTAGAATGCTCCAGGATAACCAACAGGCAGCAGTGACTGAATCCCTAGAACACTAGGGTACCCAATGGTCTAGAACGGAACAGACAGCAGGAAGGCCAATGACATGGACTGACGCAGACTGAGCACCGCTCGAATGAGTAAGGGCTAGGCACGGAGAGTGCAAGCTGACACAATAGGCCACGGGTAAAGGATAATCGGAAGTCAGCCGGAGCAGGGGTAGTCATCCAAAGCCAGGAGTCAGACTGGAACGGAAGTCGGCTAGTCAGGGATCAAAGGAGCCGAAGTCAGAACTTAGCCAGGAGTCATACATGGAAATGGAGTATCGGAATCACAAGAGCTATAGTGCACAGGTACACCACGATAGAGCAACTGAGAAAAGGCAGGCTGAGGCTATAAGGCCTAGCAAGTGGGTGGAGACTCCGTCTGGCAATTAGTGGTGGCCAATAAGAATGATGTATTTGCTTCAGAGCGACAGACAGGAAGTACAGCAATGTCGTCTGCAAGCACAGCGTTGCAGAGGCAATCACAGGCACCATGATAGTACCCCTCCCTCAATGTTCTCTCCCTCGCAGAAGAGAACCAACTTTATTTACAAATTTAGCATGGAATCTGCCTAGCAGAACAGGAGCGTGAATATCAGACTGATTCACACAGGAACGCTCTTCAGGGCCATAGCCCTTCCAATGTACAAAATACTGAATACACCTATGGACTCTATGGGAGTCCAGAATGCTTTGGATTTCATACTCCTCGTGGTCTTGGATGCGCACAGGACCTGGCACACTGGATCAGAGGTGTAGCAATTACAGACCAAAGGATTCAACAAGTAAACATGGATTACATTGTGAATGAGCATACCCACATGAAGGTCCAAGGCATAAGTGACAGGGTTCACTTTGCGAAGTACCCGGTATGGGCCTACAAGGCACTTGGAGATTCAGGTTTCTGGAGGACAGCCACACTCTATCCCCAACTTGGAAAACAGGAGCAGGATGCCTCCAGCGGTTTGCATGCCTCTGATAGCGCTCTGGCGACCTTCGCAGGGTATTCTGGACCTGTGCCCATGTGGAGTGGAGCTGCCTAATATGCTCATCCAGAGCCGGAATGTCTTGCGCCTGAAAGGAGTCCGGGATCAGCGATGGTTGGAACCCATAGTTGATCAGGAAGGGAGAGCTCCCGGACGAAGAGTTTATGGCACAATTCCTGGCATACTCAGGCCATGGCAATAGGTTAGCCCAGTTAACATGATGGTCAGAGATAAAACAGTGCAAGAATTGTTCCAACCCCTGTATGGCTCTTTCAGGAGCACCATTCGTCTGGGGGTGGTAGGCCGAGGAGAATGACAGTTTGATGCCCCTCTGGTCACAGAAGGCCCTCTAGAACCTATATACAAACTGACTCCCACGGTCAGAGACCAACACCTTGGGTACTCCGTGGAGTCGGAACACCTCTCTATCAAACACCACAGCCAATTCTTTGGAGGAAGCTAGTCCCTGGAGAGGGACAAAATGAGCCATTTTGGAGAAACGGTCCACTATGATTAGTATTACCGTACACCCCTAGGACACTGGCAGCTCCACCATAAAATCTATCGATACATGTGACCATGGGCGCTCACCATTCTGAACTGTCTGAAGCAACCCCAGAGGAAGGTGTCTTGGGGTTTTAGCACAAGCACAAATGGAACAGGACTCCACAAAAGCCATACAATCTGCTCTCATACTGGGCCACCAAAATATTTGAGAGAGTATCACGGTGCCCGTGTTGCAGGCAGCAGGCAGCTACATTCTGACTGCTAGTTTGCATTGCTGGTTATTGATTGGCTAACACCTTTTGTCGCTGCCCAGTGAAGGCCTTTATATACCCTGTCATTTCCTCAGGATGGTGCCCTTTCGTGGTGTATTTGTTCCTGCATTCTGATTCGTTATCGTTTATTGTGTATGACCTGGCCTGCCTGACGACGTTCCTGATTCTGCGCCATTGATGACTGTATCCAACTGATAACCTGCTCCGTTGCTGACCTGGCCTGGCTGAGAACCCGCTTCCGTTACCGACTGCATCTGGCTGAGGACCCGTTCCCGTTACCGACTGTATCCGGCTGAGTACTCGCTCCGTTGCTGACCTGGCCTGGCTGAGAACCCGCTTCCGTTACCGACTGTATCTGGCTGAGAACCTGCTCCGTTACTGACCTGTCCTGGCTGAGAACCCACTTCCTTTACCGACTGTATCTGGCTGTGAACCCGCTCCGTTGCTGACCTGGACTGGCCGTGTACCCACTTCCGTTACCGAGTGTATCTGGCTGCACTGCTTCTGTTACTCGGTACTGGTCAGTGTACCTGTCCTGCTCTGACCCTTTGGGCTGCCAGTTGCCCTGTGCGCTTCCTTGTGTCTGGTGCCTTGCATTTCCAGCTTACCACTGTGGCCTCGCTGTTGCCTCTGCTACGTTCAGTGGTTGCTGTATGTTAACCTGTTGCGCCACGAGGCACTGTATCTTGTCGACCGTTATCTAGGCTTAGTGCCTAGTCTCTCTCCATACTGCTTTTGCGGAGTATACAAGCGAAGTACCAGTGCAGTGTTCTATCACTGACTGTGTTACTCTGATCTCTCTGTGTCCACCTCTCATACCTCGCTGGGCTCACTCCCTCTGGGAGTTGCAGTAATCTGGGCGTTATCATTTCACCCTTGGTGTACCTGGACGTTCCAGGTAGAGTTGCTTATTTCAGCTGCAGGAGCCTCCAGCGTTACGTTGCACCATCCTCATAGAGGGGACATTGGTTGTTTTCACCACTATATGTGTTGTGCTGCGATCCACCCCTAGCGCTCTAGGGATATTTTGGGAGAGTTATCTCGGTCTGTTGCAATCCGGTGCCAGGGTCAGTGGTGCCTTGATCCTTGGGTTCTATACCACCCAGGCATCTGGGTTGTGCCAGTAGTGTTGCCTTACTCCTTGGGTTCTGTGCTTCCCAGGTATCTAGGTGTGCCAACACAGTTGCCTGACTCCTCTGGGTCGAGCCAGTCACCCTCATCTGAACCACCTCGTTCTAGGTCCTGTCATCACTCTGCTGCCTACCGATCCTGCCAGCTGTCCTGATCCATGCTAGGACCTCCACTTTCTATAGATTGTTATTTTCATTACATGTGATTCCTGCATTGGCATATACTGTTATATTCACTTGCCTGCATATCTACTCCATTGTGTGGGCCATAGGCCTATCTATGTCTTTGAACTTTTCTCTAATAAAGTTATTTTAACCTTACCAAGCTGTTCTGAGTATTCATCAAAAACCGTGACAGAGAGTGACCAAATCAGTTGGTCATGACCAATATGTCCAGCTGCCCTCGAAGAGTGGTAAGTTCCCAGTAGTTTGGTATGAAGCGGTTCTGTTAAACATTTACCACTAGGTTTTTCTGCTGGAACATTGCCTTGAGATGCCAAGATCTCTTCGCCCAGAGCAGATGTGATACTCGTACGTATGGTGTCCAAAATGTGATCTGGAGGAATGATAGGCACTGGAGCACTATCAGTCTCCCGCTCTGGCCCAAATTGCCTAGAAAGAGCATCATCTCGAACATTCTTGGACCCAGGGAGATATGAGACCACAAAATTAAATCTGGACAGGAATAGTGCCAATCTGGCCTGCTGTGGTGACAGCCTCTTTGTTTCTGATAAATACGTAAAATTTTTGTGACCTGTCAAGACCCGGATTGGAGCCTTCATCCCCTTCAGGAGGTGACTCCATTCACTGAGAGTGAGGATTATGGCTAGCAACTTATGATCGCCTATGTCGTATAGGCTCTGGGCTTTAGTCATCTTTTTTTCTAAAAGAACCCACATGGCATGAGGGTCTTACCAGGTTCGGGTCTTTGGGACAACACTACCGCTACTTCTGTTTCTGATGCATCCACCTCCAAGGTGAAGGGCAAGGCAGGGTTAGGATTCAACAACACTGGAGCCACAGAAAAAGCAGACTTCAAGGCTTCAAAAGCACTGCTGGCCTCAGAGGACCAAACCGAGGGTTTAGCCCCTTTATAAGTCAAATCAGTCAAAGGTTTAACAATCGTAGGAAAATTTTGTATACATTTTCTGTAATAGTTTGAGAATCCTAAGAATCTCTGTATGGTCTTCAGGCCTACCGGACGTGGCTATTGCAGAACTGCCAAGAGTTTCTCTGTATCCATAGCAATACCATCAGCAGAGATTACATACCCCAGAAATGGTACTTGATCTTTATGGAATTCGCATTTTTCAAGTTTACAATATAATTTGTTTTCTCTCAGTTTTTGCAATATGGTAGCAACATCTCTACGATGTGTATCAAGGTCAGGAGAGTGTATCAGGATATCATCCAGATAAACTACTATGCAGGACTGTAGTAGATCTCGTAGAACATCGTTTATGAATTCTTGGAATACAGCTGGCGCATTGCACAGCCCAAAGGGCATGACCAGGTACTCATAGTGGCCACTACAAGTATTAAAAGCGGATTTCCACTCATCGCCCTCTTTAATTCAAATTAGGTTATAGGCTGCCTGTAGATTGAATTTCATGAACATTGAGAATCACCACTTTTGCTCCCAGATACCTGCCCTCTCATCTCCTCTTGAAATCCCTCAATTTGCTACCTATAAGGAATTGTATTTCTTACAATATTCTCCTCCTCTCCTGTAAGTCTCTGTGTTCTTCAGCACCCTCTTACATTTCTGCTCTTATCTCCTGCTACACCCCTTCCTGTACCCTACGGTCTTCCCAAGGGTTCTTCCTGTCCTCTCCCTACACAACTCAAGCCACCTCTCGGCTACAAGCTTTCTCACTGGCTGCCCCTCGACTCTGGAATGCCCTCCCTATCACTGTTCGCCAATCATCCACAATCATCACTTTCAAGCATCTCCTCAAAACCCACCTGCTCAAGGAGGCATCTCAATAGCAATATCCTCCTCCTTGCACAACGATAGTGACATCAGAATCTTTCTGCACTTCCTTCACCACACCTTGTACTTGCACTTATAATCATCCTCCTACTGTCTCTGTATGTCATCATGAACTCTAATTAGATTATCAGCTCCTTGGGGCAGGGTCCCTTTCCCAGTGTATGTTTCCCTTGCTGCGCTTCCCCCAAAAATAATGCAAAGATCGCACTTTAGCTTAATGCTCTTAACCCTGTTCTGTTTTTTTGTATTGTATTATTTTAACGTCTGTTAAGTGCTGTTTACATCTATGGCGCTATATAAATAAAGATACATACATACATACATACATACTGAGAGCTTTCAGGCGGTCAAACAACTTTTTTTCATTTTTCAGCATCAGCTTATTCAGACCTCTATAAATCGATACAGGGTCTAATCTCCCCATGTTTTTTCTTTGCAAAGAAAAATTCAGCCCCAGTAGGCGAGGACAATTTCCTTATAATGCCCCTGGCCAAGGCATCTGAAATGTACTCCTCCATAGCTCGGTTCTCCCCTACCGACAAAGGGTATGTGTGGCCTTTAGGAGGTATGGTGCCTGGCGTCAAGTTAATAGCACAGTCATATGGCCTATGCTTAGGCAATGTGCTAGCCTCCCCCTTACTGAACACCTCACTGAACGACTGATACTCTGAGGGTATAGAGGGAGAGGTACACAGAATCCTAGTAGGCTGCTGTAGACAAGACTTATGACAATAATCAGACCAAGATAAAATGTCACAGGTTTTCCAGTCCATTCTGGGGTTGTGTGTCTGAAGCCAAGGAAACCCCAGAATGACTGCGTAATGAGGGGACCGAATTACTTGAAATTGTATGGTCTCCACATGGAGGGCTCCCGGTCTGAGAGACAGCAGACAGGTCTCATGTGTGACATGTGATGGTACTAGCAGTCTACCGTCGATCACCTCCACTGCCAATGGAGAGATACGAGGCACCAGGGGAATGTTATGTAGTTCAGCGAATTAACCATTGATAAAATAGCCTGCAGCTCCTAAGTCGATCAGGGCTGGTGTAGCCACAAAAGAGGTTGCCCAAGATATTGCCACCTGAATGATGGGATTGTTTTGTTCTGGATCTGGGGACTGGTTTACGCCACCTAGGATCTGTCCCCTCAAGGATCCTAGGTGCATGCGTTTCCTGGATGTACCAGACAGGCCCGTAATATATGTCCAGCCTTACCTAAGTACAGGCATAGACCTTCTTTACAACGGAAGGACCGCTTCTCCCTGGACAAGCGTGTGAAACCTACTTGCATAGGTTTAGCCCTACTGATCTCAATATTAGGTGGCTTGGGAGGTGAGGGAGGCATGGGTAGGAACTCCTAGTTAGTCACAGGTCGAGATTCAAGCCTTGGCTTGTGATTCTTACATGAGGATCTTTCTCTAATGCAAGTATCAATCAGTATAGCAAAGGAGATGAACATATCTAGAGCCTCAGGCAGCTCACGTGCTGCCATCTCATCTTTAATGGTATCACTAAGCCCTTGAGAAAAGGCCGCCACCAGAGCCTCATTGTTCCAGCCTACCTCTGCCGCTAGTGTACGAAATTCAATAGCGTATTCTGCTACTGTACGGGTGCCTGTTACGGTTTTCTGACACTCAGACCAGGATATGAAGTAAAAACACAGTTTTATTGAAAATAAAACAATGCCCCTAGAGGCCAGTACAGAAATAGAAATAATGACAATAATGACAAAGTGAATGCACACAATGATAATGTTAGGTGCTATGAATGGATAGGGAGTATTCCCCCAAAGGGGTTAATAAATGAAATGGGTGAGATATACAAGATTGGCCAACGCCCAGGATAAATAGCAGTCTCTGGAACACAGTCTCTCAATAGCTGGATAGAGGAGTAACTGCACTGAATACACTCTCAAGTTGATAAAATAGTGCAACAAAGTCCAGAGCTGAGCCGGTACCACCACCGTGGGCTACAGAGGGGTGCTATTACCACGCTGTAGTGATCAGAACCAAATTCGCCCTTAACTAGAAAAGTAGTAACCCTGCATGTGCCACTTGGATTGTGCCCTGACACCCCTTGGGTGCTGTACTGATGGTGACTGCACAAGCTGTAGTAGAGCCGACGCCCTCTGGAGTGCAATGGGAATGTACCTTCAGTGTCTGTGGCCCTGAGACAGAATATGAGCACGGAACTGACAAGGCTCTGATGGTGAATGAGAGACACACAGAAGCACTCAGAGTAAAGGCTCACGTCAGAAACTGTATGCTTGGCAAGATATATCGGAGGCACTAGACCGGAGACTACAGGCACTGCAAGGGTTAAGTGGTTCTGCACACGAGCGAGTACCTTGGCAACCAGCAGAAGGCAAAGCAACCTCAGGCTACAGCTACTGACAAGTGAGAGGAACAGTGAGTCGCTTAAACAGTTCAGAATGTCGCCGAGGCGACCGGAAAGATGCAGGAACACTGGAACAGCAGGCAGAACCGGAACAGTGACTGGAACTACAGACAGGCCGGATTGGCAACCGGAACAGCAGGCAGAACCAGAACGGTAACTGGAACAGCAGACAGGCCGGAATAGCAACCGGAACAGCAGGCAGGACCGGAACAGTACTGGAAGAGCAGACAGGCCGGAATAGCAACCAGAACAGCAGGCAGGACCGGAGCAGTACCGGAACAGCAGACAGGCCGGAACGAATCACAGAGCAGGGTCGTCAGCCAGAACCAGGTCAATTCACGGAGCAGGGTCGTCAGCCAGAGCCAGGTCAAATCACGGAGCAGGGTCGTCAGCCAGAACCAGGTCAAATCACGGAGCAGGGTCGTCAGCCAGAACCGGGTCAAAATCACGAAGCAGAATCAGGAGAAGAGTCAGACTAGCTGGGTCGGTACACAGGAGGCACTGGAATATGGCAACAAGGCACAGCAACAGGAACACCACGAAAGGGCAACTGACAATTGCCCAAGCTCCAGCATATAACGGCACATCCTGGGTGGGCCAATCAGTCTCCACCAATGCACAGGCAAATCATGTCAGATTGACAGAAAGACACGGGGTCCATGATAGTACCCCCCACTCAAAGACCCCCTCCCCTGCTGGGGGGTCTGGGTTTCTGCGGAAATTTAGAGTGAAAGTTGCGCAACAATTGTGGAGCATGGAGGTCCCTGTGGTCAACCCAAGAGCGCTCCTCAGGCCCATACCCTTTCCAGTGGACCAAATATTGCAACTTGCCTCTAAATCTCCTGGAGTCAATGATACTCTGAACTTCGTATTCCTCTTGGCCCTGCACCTCCACCGGCCCAGGAACCACCGGAGTGGTAGTATAGCGGTTGCAAACCAAGGGCTTTAACAATGACACATGGAACACATTGTGAATACGCGTAGTGTTAGGAAGTTCTAAAGCGTATGCCACAGGATTGACTTTGCGAATAATTTTAAATGGTCCAATGAACCGAGGGGCCAGCTTGTTCGAAGGCACTTGTAAGTTGAGATTCCTGGAGGAAAGCCATACCCTGTCCCCAACCTGGAAGGAAACCGCTGGCAGCCGTCTGCGATTGGCATGCCACTGATGTCTATGGAAGGACTGACTGAGGGACCTTTGTACCTGTGCCCAAGTGGAGCGGAGCTGCTCCATGTGCTCATCCAGAGCCGGAATCTGTTGTGACTGAAATGAGTCTGGGAGTAGACAGGGTTGGAACCCATAATTAACAAGGAACGGAGAGCTCCCAGACGATGAATTAACCGCACAGTTCCTGGCGAACTCTGCCCACGGCAACAGGTCGGCCCAGTTATCATGATGATCAGTCACAAAGCAGCGTAAAAACTGCTCCAGTCCCTGATTGGCACGCTCAGCGGCTCCGTTGGTCTGGGGATGGTAGGCAGAGGAAAAGGACAATTGAATGCCCATCTGGCCACAGAATGCCCTCCAGAATCTCGACACGAATTGACTCCCCCGGTCGGACACTATCACTCTAGGCACCCCGTGCAAGCGGAATACTTCTCTGGCACAAATTAATGCCAACTCCTGGGCCGAGGGAAGACCAGAGAGGGGCACGAAGTGAGCCATTTTAGAGAACCTATCTACTACCATAAGGATGAATGTATAGCCCTTAGAATTAGGCAGCTCTCCCAAGAAATCTATAGAAATGTGGGACCAAGGATGGTCACCATTAGGCACCGGTTGGAGCAGTCCCACTGGGAGATGCCTAGGAGTTGTGGCACGGGCACAGGTGGTACAAGCAGCAGTAAATGCAGAGCAGTCGGCCTTCAGTGAAGGCCACCAGAATGTTTGAGATAATGACCATACCAACTGATCTCTGCCGATGTGCCCAGCTGCCTTGGATGAGTGATAGGTCTCAAGTAATCTGGTACAGAAAGGCTCGTCCACAAAACACTTGCCAGCTGGGGTTTCCAGAGGTGCATGCCCTTGAGATGCCAAGATTTGCTCTCCCAGTGGCGAAGTGATGCTGGTACGAATAGTAGCCAGAATCCTATCTGGCTGAATTATGGGGACCGGGGCCTCATCCCTCTCAATGTCTGTGCAGAATTGTCTCGACAGGGCGTCTGCCTTAATATTCTTGGAACCAGGCAGATAAGACACTATGAAATTAAATCTGGACAGAAATAGAGCCCATCGAGCCTGGCGAGATGACAGCCTTTTGGCCTCGGATACGTAAATCAAGTTCTTATGGTCCGTGAGGATTAATACTGGGGTCCTTGTGCCTTCCAGAAGATGTCGCCATTCTTTTAATGCCAAGATGATAGCCAATAACTCCCTATCACCAATTTCGTAATGGCTCTGGGCACTAGACAGTTTCTTGGAAAAGAATCCACACGGCCTCAGGTTACCCCCTTCCTTAGGGCGTTGGGAGAGAGCTGCCCCTACCCCAAACTCGGAGGCATCAACCTCTAGTGTGAACGGTAGGGCGGGGTTAGGATGGGATAATATAGGGGCAGATGCAAACGCCTTCTTGAGGGTTTCAAAGGCCATCTCAGCTGCCTCAGACCATTGAGAGGGATTCGCACCCTTATGCGTCAGGTCAGACAGAGGTTTAGTAATGGTAGAAAAGTTCTGAATAAATTTTCTGTAATAGTTGGCGAAGCCTAGAAACCTTTGAATAGCTTTTAACCCCTTGGGTCGTGGCCAACGTAGGACTGCAGCCAACTTCTCTTGGTCCGTGGCTATGCCATACTTAGATATGACAAAACCCAAGAAGGGTACTTGGGAACAGTGAAATTCACATTTCTCTAGTTTGCAGAACAACTTGTTCTTGCGTAATCTGAGTAAAACTTCGGAAACATCCTGGATGTGTTGGGTTAAACTAGCAGAATGGATCAATATATCGTCCAGGTACACGACCACACAAGACTGTAACAAGTCGCGGAGGATTTCGTTAATGAACTCTTGGAATACGGCAGGTGCATTACATAATCCGAATGGCATAACAAGATATTCGTAGTGGCCTGACCTAGTATTGAATGCCGTCTTCCACTCATCACCGGCCCTGATTCTTATTAGATTGTAGGCGGCACGTAGATCAAGTTTTGTAAAGATAGAGGAGCCTTTCAACCTGTCAAATAACTCTATGATGAGTGGAATGGGATAAGTATTTTTGGACATTATCTTATTGAGTCCACGGTAGTCAATACACGGTCGTAACTCGCCACTCTTCTTGTTCACGAAAAAGAACCCTGCACCTGCCGGGAAGGATGATTTACGAATAATCCCTCGTGTGAGGGCATCCTCAATGTATTCCTCCATGGCCCTAGTCTCCTCACAGGACAATGGGTATGTCCTACCCCTCGGTGGTACCACTCCCGGGGGCAGATCAATAGCGCAATCATATGCCCGATGATGTGGCAATGCGCTGGCCTCACCCTTACTGAATACATCTCAGAATTCGCGTATTCTGCTGGCACAGAAGGAGAGGTAGACAATATCCTGACAGGATGAGACAGACAGTTATCAGAGCAATGATTAGACCATGACTTAATCTCACATGTTTGCCAGTCAAACTGGGGATTATGCAACATTAACCAAGGGAACCCCAGAATGACCGCATGATGTGGTGAATTAATAATCTGAAAACGAACCTCCTCCTTATTGAGGGCCCCAACAGACATAAAGAGTAGAGTAGTCTCCATGGTAACCAGAGCTGGTTCGAGGGGTCTGCCATCAATAGCCTCAATGGCTAGCGGAGTATCTCTTTTAGACAAAGGAATATTGTGTCTTTCCGCAAATGCTCAATCCATGAAATAGCCTGCTGCGCCAGAATCTACCAGAGCTAGTACCTCCACAGCTTGGTCACCTAGGAGAAAACTCACAGGAATGGTGGGTTTCTTGTAGTCAGTACACCACCTAGGGCCTGTCCCCCAAGGTACCCTAGGTGCGTGCGTTTCCCGGACGTACCGGGCAAGTATTTAATAAGTGCCCCTTTTTACCACAATATATACGCATAACCCTTGTCTTTTGCGGTGAGCCCTCTCCTCCTTAGACAACCTGGTAAAGCCAATCTGCATAGGCTCCCCTGTCTCAAGCGCCCGGTCAGGAGGAATGGGAGGAGAGGGTGGGTTAAAAGACCTCTCGTGCCCATAGGTCTTAGAACTAGCCCTTTTAGTCAATCGCCTCTCATGCATGCGGGTGTCAATGAGTATTACATAGTTTATATACTCATCTAGATCAGTAGGTACCTCCCTGGCAGCAATCTCATCCTTAATGGAGTCGGATAGGCCCCGTGAAAAGGCTGCCAGGAGTGCCTCATTATTCCAGGCTACTTCTGCTGCTAGAATCCGAAATTCTATAGCATACTCTGCCACAGTGCGGTTGCCCATCTGTAGTACCATCAATTTTTTTGCCGCAGAGATAGCTCGCCCAGGTAACTCAAATACTCTGCGAAACTGCTTGACAAATTCGGTAAAGCTTAGAGTACAAGGTTTAGCCTGCTCCCATAAAGGATTAGCCCATGCCAGGGCTTTGCCAGTTAGTAGAGATATCATGAACCCCACCTTGCTACGGTCATTTGGGAAAGCATGGGGTGTAAGTTCTAGGAATATCTCTAGCTGATTCAGGAAACCTCTGCACAGTGTGGGTTCACCATCGTATCTTAACGGTAATGGCGCCGCCGCCGTAAAACTTCGAGAGGGTGCCAACAATTGCCCAGTATTATTGTCCGGTGTCATAACTGGGGGGACCACCGGATTTTGATTCGGTTTATCGAGGTGTACCGTACGTTCAAGCAAGGTTTGCATGGCCAGCTCCAATTGGTCTAGGCGTCGCTCGTGAACACCCATCCTCCAATGGAGGTTCTGTGTATTACTGTCACTTTTCCCGTCTGAGGTCATGGCCCTTTCGTACTGTTACGGTTTTCTGACACTCAGACCAGGATATGAAGTAAAAACACAGTTTTATTGAAAATAAAACAATGCCCCTAGAGGCCAGTACAGAAATAGCAATAATGGCAATAATGACAAAGTGAATGCACACAATGATAATGTTAGGTGCTATGAATGGATAGGGAGTATTCCCCCAAAGGGGTTAATAAATGAAATGGGTGAGATATACAAGATTGGCCAACGCCCAGGATAAATAGCAGTCTCTGGAACACAGTCTCTCAATAGCTGGATAGAGGAGTAACTGCACTGAATACACTCTCAAGTTGATAAAATAGCGCAACAAAGTCCAGAGCTGAGCCGGTACCACCACCGTGGGCTAAAGAGGGGTGCTATTGCCACGCTGTAGTGATCAGAACCAAATTCACCCTTAACTAGAAAAGTAGTAACCCTGCATGTGCCACTTGGATTGTGCCCTGACACCCCTTGGGTGCTGTACTGATGGTGACTGCACAAGCTGTAGTAGAGCCGACGCCCTCTGGAGTGCAATGGGAATGTACCTTCAGTGTCTGTGGCCCTGAGCCAGAATATGAGCACGGAACTGACAAGGCTCTGATGGTGAATGAGAGACACACAGAAGCACTCAGAGTAAAGGCTCACGTCAGAAACTGTATGCTTGGCAAGATATATCGGAGGCACTAGACCGGAGACTACAGGCACTGCAAGGGTTAAGTGGTTCTGCACACGAGCGAGTACCTTGGCAACCAGCAGAAGGCAAAGCAACCTCAGGCTACAGCTACTGACAAGTGAGAGGAACAGTGAGTCGCTTAAACAGTTCAGAATGTCGCCGAGGCGACCAGAAAGATGCAGGAACACTGGAACAGCAGGCAGAACTGGGACGGTGACTGGAACTACAGACAGGCCGGATTGGCAACCGGAACAGCAGGCAGAACTGGAACGGTAACTGGAACAGCAGACAGGCCGGAATAGCAACCGGAACAGCAGGCAGGACCGGAACAGTACTGGAACAGCAGACAGGCCGGAATAGCAACCGGAACAGCAGGCAGGACTGGAACAGTACTGGAAGAGCAGACAGGCCGGAATAGCAACCGGAACAGCAGGCAGGACCGGAGCAGTACCGGAACAGCAGACAGGCCGGAACGAATCACAGAGCAGGGTCGTCAGCCAGAACCGGGTCAATTCACGGAGCAGGGTCGTCAGCCAGAGCCAGGTCAAATCATGGAGCAGGGTCATCAGCCAGAACCAGGTCAAATCACGAAGCAGGGTCGTCAGCCAGAACCGGGTCAAAATCACGAAGCAGAATCAGGAGAAGAGTCAGACTAGCTGGGTCGGTACACAGGAGGCACTGGAATATGGCAACAAGGCGCAGCAACAGGAACACCACGAAAGGGCAACTGACAATTGCCCAAGCTCCAGCATATAACGGTACATCCTGGGTGGGCCAATCAGTCTCCACCAATGCACAGGCAAATCATGTCAGATTGACAGAAAGACACAGGGTCCGTGATAGTGCCCTGGCAAGTGGTCATTAATTTTTGTGCGGCAGATACTTTACGGAAGGCTACCACAAATTCAGTAAAGTTAGACGTTATGGGTTTAGCTGTTTCCCATAACGGGTTGGCCAATACTGTACCGGTCAACAAGGAAATCATAAAGCCCACTTTGCGTCTTTCATTCTGTAAAGCATTAGGTACTATAATGTGTTTTTCACCTGATTGGTTACTACCGATGCCAAAAAAGATGAGGCCACCTGTAGTTGCGCAGGCTTATCGAGATGCGCTGTACGGTTAAGGAGCGTCTGCATTGCCATAGACAACTGGTCAATACTTTGTTCCTGAATATCCATTCTGGAAAGGATATTAGGCAACTTTCGGCTACTAGCATCTGTACTTTCAGAGTTCATGGCCCTTTCGTACTGTCACGGAGTAACTTGGAATAAAGACACTAAGAAGTACAGCTATAGTAAAATAATACTTTATTTTATGCTGATTCTCAATAAAGTTAAGATGACACTTCCACAACCTTCACACGACCAGGTGTAAGGACTGTGCCGGAGCACTTCCCTAACCCTCACTGGCCAGGTATGGTGGCAGCACTGGATCACCTGACTGTAAGGAGGCACACACTACTCTGACTGAATATGTGAATAAATACTAGTAGTAAGGATGGTAGCAGCTACTAGTGCAGGAGCAGCTGGGAAGCCCCTGTAAACAGAGGGAAAATCCCAAAGTGGGATCTACAAAAGTGGGGATAAAAGTGTAGTATCAAACTACAGACCAATATCCCTACTCCCCACTTTATCCAAAATCCTAGAGAAATGTGTACATGTGCAACTAAATAAATATTACCAACAGACTAGTTTTTTCACCCCTCTTCAATCAGGCTTTCGACCAAATCACTCAACAGTCACGGCCCTCCTAAAAGTAACCAACGATATCCAGACGGGCATGGAAAATGGTGACCTCACAGGAGCCATTTTCCTAGATTTTGCCAAGGCCTTTGACACAACAGACCATAATATTCTTATAAATAAACTCCAAAGATCAGGATTGGGTAATAATTCTCTAAACTGGTTCCGATCCTATTTATCAGACAGAATGCAGTATGTGTCAGTTGCTGGCAATGACTCCCTTCCTCTCAAAGTAACAAGTGGAGTTCCTCAAGGCTCCATTCTTGGCCCGCTTCTGTTTTCTCTTTTTATAAATGATCTTCCCAAGGTTTGCAAATCATCTTCAGTACACATGTATGCAGACGACACCATTCTCTATACTAAAAACTCAAACATATCACACCTTGAGGCCATATTACAACATGATTTCTGCGAGGTTGAAAGATGGATAGCAAGGAACAAACTGTTCTTAAACACAGACAAAACTGTCACAATGATATTTGGCACAAAACACAAACTGCGTAATCTCGGCAATACCCACATATCCATTGCAACGGAGTCTAATCGTAATTTGGCCCCAGTGGACTCCTACAAATATCTTGGTATGTGGCTTGACCCCAACCTCACTTTTGGACATCATATTGACAAGTTAACTTCCAAGCTTTATCCCAAAATCGGTGCTGTTTTTAGACACAAATCATGTTTAAGTCCCCTGGTTAGAAAACGTATTGTGCAACAGATGTTGCTGCCTGTCATAGACTATGGTGATGTAGTTTATGCTCCAGCGCCAGAAATCCATCTTAGTAAACCTGACACCCTGTATAATTCAATATGCCGCTTTAGCCTTCAATGTAATTACACTACTCATCGCTGTGATATGTTAAAAGAACTAAATTGGTTAATACTCAAATCTAGACGTGCCCTTCACCTTTCTTGCTTAGTACACAACCACTTCTCTGGAAAACTACCAGACTACCTGAGCAGTATGCTCACTCCTGCTCTACATACTAAGTATAACCTCCGCTCCACCGCAAACAACTCGCTACGTATACCACAATACAAGAAAGAAGCAGGAAGAGCCGCCTTCTCCTACAGAGCGCCAATGGCCTGGAACTATCTGCCTGAAATAACCAGATCTGCTCCCAGTCTAAAATCCTTAAAAGTAAATGCTTCTCTATATCTAAAAACAGAGTGTAACTGTTTATAATTCTAAAATTTCCATATGAATATTTGTATGTATATTTAATAACATGTAATATATAGTGTTTCTCAATTTGTATAAATAAGCAACCCTCTACTGAAAACTGTTCAGGACATACTTGAAAACGAGAGAAATCTCAATGTATTCTTCCTGGTAAAACATTTTCTAAAATAAAAAGTACGTTAGGGTAGTTCAGTACAGAGACGGTAGTCCCTAGAACGCTAGGGTAACCAACAGGCAGTGGCGACTTGAATTCCTAGAATGCTCTAGGGTAACAAACAGGCAATGGTGACAGCGAATCCCTAGAACGCTAGGGTAACCAACGGGCAGTGGTGGCTGAATCCCTAGAACGCTCTAGGGTACCCAACAGGCAAAGATGACAGCGAATCCCTAGAACGCTAGGGTAACCAACAGGTAGCGTTGACTGAATCCCTAGAACGCTAGGGTACCCAATGGACTAGAGCAGAACAACAGACAGCTGGAAGTCCAGTGACATGGACTGACGCAGACACAGTAGGCCACGGGTAAAGGATAATCGGAAGTCAGTTGGAGCAGGGGTAGTTAGCCAAAAGCAGGAGTCGGACCGGAACGGAAGTCAGCTAGTCAGGGATCAACGGAGCCAAAGTCAGAATGTAGCCAGGAGTCATACATGGAAATGGAGCATTGGAATCACAAGAGCCACAGAGCACAGGTACACCACGAAAGGGCAACTGAGTAATGGCAGGCTGAGGCCTATAAGGCCTAGCAAGTGGATGAAGACTCCTTCTGGCAATTAGCGGTGGCCAATAAGAATAGCAAACGTGCTTCAGTGCGACAACCAGAAAATACAGCAATGTTGCCTGCAAGCACAGCGTTGCAGAAGCAATCAAGGGCAGCGTGATACCTAAGTTGGATTTTTAATTTTTTAAACACTGGAACACTGAGTCTCCCTTGCGTTGGCAGTGAGCTGCTAGGCTTCCCAGTCTCTACAAGTGTGAGATTGTGTCTCTGCAATTTATTCAAATACACTCCTAAGTTGGATTTTGAATTTTTTAACACTGGAACATTGTTGATTCCCCCTTGTGGTGGCAGCAGGACATCAGGTTCCCCAGTCCCTGCACAGCTCTGAGATTGTATCACTCTACAAATTATTCAAATACACTCCTAAATTGGATTTTTATATTTCTTAACACTGGAACACTTATGATCCCCCCTTGCTTTGGCAGTGAGCTGCTAGGCCTCCCAGTCCCTACACAAGTGTGAGATTGTGTCACTGCAAATTATTCAAACAAACTCCTAAGTTGAATTTTCAGCTTTTACACTGGAACAAAGGTTACTCTCCCTTGCAGTGGTAATAACTGGCACTAATGCTGGCTTCCTGCCTATGCCTATGCCTATCTGCCTGCCTACACAACAACTGGACAGTCACTCTCTCTATCTGGCTGCTTCTTCTCTCTCTGAGCTCCAACAATGAAATGCGCACTAACAGGAAATGCAGGAGCTGTATGTGATGTCATTAGTCCAACCCCCATCATGAAACGAAGAAGCTAATTGGACTAGAGAGGGAGGTAAAGTATGAAGCAGTTAATTGGACTAGAGAGGGAGGGAAAGTAGCGTGGGGAGAACGTCATCCGAATCTTGTACCGAAATTCTGCCCATATGTTTCTTATTCGGGTTCTTAAAACTAATGGCTCTGAGATTTTCTCCATGTCCAAACGGCTCAGAATTAGCCATATTCGTCCGGAATCCGAATGTTGACGAACAAGTCTGATCTGATGTAAGGAGCAGAGTTCCAGTAAAAGCACCTTTCTGAGAGCACAGTTTAGTCATGATTCCATGTTTAAAAAATAGGCTACTTGTTAATCTCTTTTCTGCAGTCTGTGGGAGGATCTTTCAGACTCAAATTAATCTTGGAACAGCACAAGTCAACGGCTGACATTCTGGTAAGTTTGCATTTACACAGGCGTAAATATGGATTACTTTTGTTCAGGTTTTTACTACTTCCTAAGAACTCAGCAAATGTGGGATGGCAGTACATAGTGGAAGAGCTTTGTAACTTTATTGTTTTAACAACATGACCATACCTGTGAACTCTCCAGATTTGCCCGGAGACTCCGGTTTTGACACTGCTTTACAGGGTCTCCAGGGCAGAGGCTGAGTCTCCAGATGTGGGGAGTTTCTACTGAAACTCTGCCCACTTCTGCTCTTTCACCCTGTGTGCCTCCTTCCTCAGCCTTCTTTGTGTCACACCTGGTAAGCCCCGCCCCCCCAACTCTTGTTACGTCCCGCCCCTTTGTGACACGATTCACGTCATTTTTCTCACCTCCTACCTCACCAGAGGACTCCCCTCAAAAATTCAAAGTTTCCAGGTATGAATATGACTTGTGGCAGTGGAGGTGGTGATAGTGGTGGCAGCAGGGGCGGGCCCTCTATTACTTGTAAAGTAAACCTGTGTTATAATATTATATAATATAATGATATGTATATATATATATATATATATATATATTAGTAGGCATTTCCTGTTGAGTAAATACAGGCACTCCCACTGCTGAGAGTCCAATTTCCACAGTTATTTTGCACCCCTCTGGCACTCAAAGTGTTAAAGAACTATCAATTTAAGGAATTTGCATCTGTTCCTTATGGTACAATTCAGCTCAGTACATGCGTAAATAACCTTCAGCACTCTGGCTGTTGCAGACTACAACTCCCATCACCCCCAAACAGTGTTTGGCTGGTTGGGGATGAGGGGACTTGTCCCCAACAGCTGGAGTACCACATGTTTCCTTCTGCTGCCTTAGTACATTTGCTTCAACGTGTTAAATAAACAATGAGACCCATACGTTTCTATCAAATCTGTCACATTCAAAGCAATCTCTGTTCCACAGTTAAATACCTGTAAGTGGTCCATTGACTCTGCATAATAAATGGTTGTCCCTTTCATCTTTTAATTCTCTGACTTCCGTTTGTCCCCAAGCATCTGACAGGTACTAGTTACATCAATAGAACATGCCAATTTTGATCTTTCTCACGAGATGCAAAGGCTTCTGATGGATTTCCACTCAGTAGACAGGGCGACTAGCACAGATGTTATTAATAGTCATTAGAGACTTGCAGGCAATCGGCTTCATTCACACTGCATTAAGCGGATAGTGAAAGGAACAACATCTTAAAGCATCATAAATAACTTTTAAA
Source organism: Rhinophrynus dorsalis (assembly GCA_037306005.1). Taxonomy (NCBI): domain Eukaryota; kingdom Metazoa; phylum Chordata; class Amphibia; order Anura; family Rhinophrynidae; genus Rhinophrynus; species Rhinophrynus dorsalis. The sequence goes on from CM074722.1 coordinate 309,242,033, forward strand.
TTCTGAGATGTAAGCTGAACTTTCTGCTGTCAAAAGCATTTATGTCTCATTATTCTATACTGTAATTCTGTATTGCTATCCATTACAGATAGTATATGGGGCCTCGGTAAAGCAAAACACATCGCTAATATAAGAGTGCACAGAGTCAGTATAAGACATTTGGTCAATGCACGGTAAGCATGTGACAAGAGTCAACTCCCTCAACAGATACTATAATGAAAGTGTTAAGAAAATGCTAAATAAACAACAAAATTACTGGGAGAGTTTCAGTTATTAGAGCCTAAATTAAAGGGTTAGTAATGTTTCAAAATAAAAGCAGCTCCAATTAATTTTCATAGTACTTGGGCCATGGAGAGTGCTATTTTACCTAGTGTAAGACGCCTCCTTTCAGATGTGGTATCTGGTCTCTTGAACGGGCAGATCAGGGACATTATTCTTACTGTGAGCATAATGAAAAACCTACCCCCTTGACAGGTTTTCCAGATTTTTCCTTGGGCTCACTGAAGATTGTCCCTCTCTGTGATCCATCCTGGCAGTCTTGCTGCTCTGAGGTGATCAGTGTTACATCAGTAAAACGGGCGGGAGGGGGATACTTTATCATTCAATTACTCTTGAACTACAACTCTTACAGTATTGAAATAACACTATCCATGACCCAAATACTATGAACATTCATTGGAGCTGCTTTTATTTTGAAACATTATTTAACCATTAGTAGCTGTAATTTTGATTAGTTAAATAATAAGGATGGGTGCATTTTTAATGAAATTCATCAATACTTGTGATTATTTGGAAATCCTTAAATACAGAGTAAATTGAGATGGGATTTTGGCCCATATACAAAAATTAGCTAAAAGTGTGTAGATTTGTAATAAGCAAGCCGCACTGTGTGATTTAAATGTGGCCTTTAAACCTCTGAATAATAAAGACATCATCAACACATTGCCTTGCAATGATTTGGAGCCCTCTAGAATTTAACGATCGCTAAAAACTTCAATGTGAATTGTCCTCTGTGCAATTGATTTCTCCAATCTTGTATCTCTTTGCCTATTGCCTAAGGACCGTAGAGTGAGATTCAATAATCTAAAGAGGAAATCAACTGCACTGTTAGGTACAATTAACAATTCCCAAAATTCCCATTGATTTAAATGGGTCTTCAACCCCCATGAATGCTAGAGAAACCTTGAGCACATTACACAGCAATTCACTGGAAACCATGCTCACATTTAGGGGGTTAAAATCTAATTTAACCATTTAAGTGTCAGAGGGGTACAGAGTGTATTGCTTTGCAATGCATTCCGTACCCCTCTGGCACTCAAAGGGTTAAAACAATGGACATTTTCATTTGTCCTGTAGGATGCAGTTTCCCTGGACCACTGAACACAGTAGCACTTCTCACTCCCACCCACTGACTGGCAGTTCATGTGGCAGGAGGCACTTACACCCAATAGCACTTACTCCTTCTGTGTCATACCTACCTTCCTCTAGACTGTAAGCTCTCACGAGCAGGGCCCTCTGTTCCTTCTGTTCTACACATCTGGTTTGTAATATTTAATACCTCTCTATGTCTATTCCCTATTGTACAGCGTGGCGGAATTAGTTGGAGCTATATAAATAAAGAATAATAATAATAATACTGCAGTTGGTTATGTCGTTTACAGAATCACCTATATGTTAGATTTTTTTTATTTAACTCTTTGTGTTACAGTGGGGTATACAATGCATTGGATACCCCTCTAGCACTTGGGCTGTATGTTCAAAAGAAAAGCAAGGAATTCCAAGGCAAACTATTTGCACTTTAGGGTATAACTAAAAATGTCACAAATTCAGATTGATGTAAATGGGGAATTTAGCCCCTTCAATGCTAAAGAGGTCTCCAACGCATTGCAAAGCTATGCATCGGCGGCCTTTCTAGCATTCAAGGAGGTAACATTCCCATTTAAATCAATGGGATTTTTTAGTACTCCCCTATAGTGCAAATGGTTTGCACCAGAAATCCTCCACTTTTCTTTTGAACATACCACCCTAAAGGGTTAAAACAATAGCTAGAGATATTTCATTGTATTTATTTGTCAGTTTATGTCAATTAGGTAGTTCTGTGGTACAGCCTTCTGACAGTCTGAATGATTTGTGTGGTATGTTACTGTTAAACAGCACCTGATGGGTTACATTCTTTGAAAGTGATGGAGCAAGTCATGAGGATTGTATAGATTTTCTTTAATTCAGCTTAATAACAGGAAGCTTTGATGGTAACCACTTACACAGCATGGTGTTACAGCTGTGTGGTCCTTCTAACACAAGCATCCAATAGCTAATATATACAGTTAGGCTTGCTACTAATATGGTTATAACCTCACAAGAATAGAACATACTTAATTCATCAGTTTGCATATGTTCAAAGATGGATATTATACACTGTGGAGCCTCATTACATCACAAATATGTAATTAGCTAAATTTTCATAAAGAAGCCACGTGTTAAGAAGCCACGTGTTATGCTTGTATATATATTTTGATGGACTGGAACATAAGGCTATGATGTAGCTCGTGTAGCTCATGGTGGGGGTAGGAGACCATTTGCTATTCTTAACTAACTATTACAGCTGACTTATCACAAATGGACATAGTTAATTGTATTTAAAGAGACAGTACATTATAAATGAATGAACCAATTCATTTTAATTCTAACAGTTACTACCCGGCACAAGGCTGTGCCAGCCAGTACTGTCTAATTTAGATATACTGAATTAAGCAGAATATCTCATAAGATATTATTTTAACCCCTTAATGGAAAGTGACATGCCAGGAATGTCACTCATTTCCATCCTTTAAGGACACAACTGGCAGTTCTGGCGTGCCACAGGTAAAATGTTTGCACCGCGCATCAGTGTGCACCAGGACCGGAGCAGTCAGTTTCAACCTTTCCCCGGTGGCTCGGTACATGTGATTGCTGCTACAGTGATCACGTGCTGGTGAAGCCACATAACAGACAATGTAAATATACATTGTCTTTATCAGTGTTCTCTACCTCTCTCTACCTCACTCTGACTGTGAGGAAGCGACAAGAGAGAACAGAGCTCCCGGTGCCTCAAATGGCCACAAATTAGGCACTCTTGAGGTAAAGGGAGCAGGACTAGGGGAGAAACTAAAAAAAAAAAAAATTGCATTACAGTTTGAGCCCTCTATGTAACTGGATAATTTAGAGCAATCTCGAAGTATTTATTTACACAGACTAATTTATAAACATACTGATGTTTTAACAAACATTAATGTGAACTTTATTACTGTGAAGCAATGTAATCACTTATACACACACACAATCTTCTGTCACATAAGTAACCATAGGCATATTATCAAAGCTAGAGGACCAGAAGACTTCACTTCATATGTTAGGAGATTATCACTGATGTTCCAGTGCGAATATCTGTATTCCCTTGTAATATAATAGACTCTACCATCTAATTGTAAATGGGATGGCAAGCAAATTTGTGCTAGATATAGGCACCCTGGAAAGTTACAAAGTTCATTAAACGGTCTTTAATTATTTCATCCTGGATCCATTAGCTTTCAGCTGTTTGGCTTATCTGCACATTGAGTTACAATGACCTGCAATAGTCCGTCACTGCTCAGTGGCATGCACCTATATACACGCAGGCACCCGGTTTGTAGAAGCATTCACTGTTTTGCCAAGCGGGGGTGTCCTCTGGCGGTAGATGCTTAACCAACATGGGTGTCTTCATGTATATGGGTGTGGAATGCTGAGCAGTGTAGGACTATGGCAGCTCAGTACAACTTCATAGGCGCATACACAACCAGTCAAATGCTGTTGGAGCCAGGATGAAATAATTAAAAAGTGTTTTATGAACTAATTGACTTTCCCAAGTGCCAATCTCTAGCAGAGATTTGTTTGCTATCATATATGCAACTAAATGTCAGAGTTTATTACGTTACGAGGGAATATAGATATTTGCACTAGAGCATCACTGATAATCTCCTAACATACTGAGTGAAGTCTAGTTGCTCTAGCACTGATAATATGCCTTTGGTTACATATGTTATTTAATTTTTTATACATTCACTTCTATAAGTACCTCACTTTTACATATATATATATATATATATATATATATATATATATATAATATAATATGCTTATATGTCTCCCTGTTCATGAAGAAAGTACTGAACTGGTCTCTTTCCTCTTTTATGGTGCCTGGCAGTGATTGGAGTGAAAATAACTTCCACACTCTAGTCAGATTTAAACACCAAAGTTTCTTTCCATTTCTTCCCTTCTTTTCACATATAATATGATGTATAATGATGATTTACAGTATGCCTTCTTTGATACCATTTTATTTAACCCTTTGAGTGCCACAGGGGTACCCCTCTGGCTCTCAAAGGTTAATAGAGCAGCTTTTAACCCTTTCAGTGTCCCATGGGTGTGCAGTACACATCCCTATGGCACTGAAAGGCTCAAGGGAGAGCAGCTGCTGACTCAGTTCTTTAGCAGAGACAGCAAACTGTCCTCTGGCTCCTTAGGGAGTTACAGGGAGTGCCCAACATCATAAACCTCAGGTAGGCAATGCTGGGACTGTGAACTCCAACAGCAGAGGCAAATATCGGAGTTTAGTGCATGTGGTGAAGTGCCACATGAATAAGACCATGGCTCATTATCCTGCATTTCCATATGGAAATGAACCATTGTTGATATGTTCAGTGCAAAATCGTAAACTTGTCGAAGGCATGGTGGATTGATGGCAATGAGGGCAGATTGATGATGGATTGTCAGGGATAAGATGGTGAAGACACTTTATTGCATATTGGTGATGTGCCTTGGACATAGATCCAACACAAGGGGGAAGATTCACTAAGGCGTGATAATGAGGTGATAAAGCGGAGATAACTTCTCCAGTGATATCACATCTCCAATTCCTATTTTATTCTAGGGAGCCAGTTCATTAAGATTTCTAGAACTTTGGAGATCTTAGTGAATAGGCTCCCTAGAATAACATAGGAACTGGAGAAATGATATCACTGGAGAAGTCACCTCCTCTTTATCACCTCTTTATCACACTTTAGTGCAAAACCTCCAGCATCTCCATCCCGAGCTTTTATCGAGCCTTAGTGCCTCTCTGCCCTGATCTCACTGGAGAAGATATCTCCTTTCTATCACCTCTTTATCATACTTTAGTGCATAACCCCCTGGGATAACTGGGATGCTTATTCATTTGGTATTACATTTTGGGATCGATCAGTCCTTTTGGTGCTATATATATTTCAGTATAATCTTTATTGTCTCTTTACACTAACTCTTCTAGGATGCTTCTGTGGAATGTGAATCAAAAAATATAAGGCTCAATGTTTGTTCTTCAGCATTTAATAATCTCTAAAGGGATAGTAATGTTTTACAATAAAAGCCGCTCCAATTAATCGTCATAGTATTTGGGCCATGGAGTGTGTTATTTCAATACTGACAGATTTGTAGTTCAAGAGTAATTGAATGATAAAGTGCCCCCCTCCTGCCCCTTTTACCTAGTGTAAGCACCTCCTCTCAGATGTGGAATCTGGTCCTGGGACCAGACTGCTCACAGCAAGGGACAATCTTCTTACTCTAAGTTTAAGGAAAACCCTGCCCCCCCTTGACAGGTTTTTCCTTATGTTCATGGAAGATTGTCCCTCTCTACAACCCATCCGGACAGTCTTGCTGCTCTGAGGTGAGCAGTGTTGCATCAGTGAAAGGGGGGGGAGGTGGATACTTTATCATTTAATTACTCTTAAATTACAACTTGGACAGCATTGAAATAATACTCTCCATGACCTGATAAAGACTAATTTAATTGGTAGCAGGAAAGCTATAAAATTCTCAGTTACTCAGAACTTGATGGACTTGTGTCTTTTTTCAACCTAATTTACTATGTTACTATGTTACCTGCTGGCACTAGGCCAATAGGGCATTTTTATTTTTTTCTCAGGGCTTGTGCTTTGAAAAAAAACACAAAACAGTCCTACAAAAAAATACACACTATTTTGGGGGTTTGTTTCTAACAAGCCTAAGTCCTACAAATCAATGTTTCTTCAGGGCTTGGGCCTCTAATAAGTCTAAGTCCTATTCTTATTTTATTTATTTTTTATTAACTGTCCCCTCCAATAGCAGTCAATAACCCCCCAAAAAAAACTAATTCCCTGTTCAAATGATTCATTCATTCACTAACACAGGCACCCTCCTCAGACCCTTTTATAAAATGTCTTATGGTTTCTATTTTATTTTATTTAGGATTTTTTTTTAAGTGCACCCCAATCCCAGTAAACAACCCCCCAAAAATCATCCCCTGTTCAACTGATTCTTTCCCCACACCCCACCAACACAGGGGGCTACATATTAAAGAGCTGTACATCCTAAACCCTGTATCCAGTATACCACTGTGCAATGCATTGAAGATATTTCTACATCCAAGCAATTAAAAGCCCCATTCAGTTTTATGGGAATTTCAGGAATTTTTATTTTACACCTATGGTACAGTTGGTTTACTCCAGAAATGCACTTAATTCATTAAGATGATGAGGTTCAACTCTGGAGCAAACCGACTGCACTATAGGGTTGAAATGAAACTTTTGTAAATTTCTTTTGATTTACAGGGTATTTTTAACCTCTTAAATGCTCGAGAGCTCCAAATGTACTATTTCGCAATGCATAGGAAACTTCTCTAGCACTCAAGAGATTAAAAGTCCAATTGAAACGAATGGGATTTTTCCCATGGTGCAGTTGCTTTGCTCCTTAATTGCTCCTCGTTAGACTGACGAATGAGGCCCTTTATGCCATAACTCACATTACAGGCTATTTCCACTAAATAAAGTAAAAAAAAAACAAAAAAAACAAAAAAAAACAACCTTTGATAGCATCAGAATGGAATGTGTCTGTATCTCAATAAGAACTGTGAAAATCAATATCTAAATCTATGGTAGTCTTCACTAGGACCCTTTAGCACACCTTGGATCAGGAAAGACAAAAGGGTAACTAGACATTTGATTGCTCCCATCCCTTCAGAAGTTTATACCTCTTCTCTTCAAAGTGTTCAGGATAGATTTCCTTGCCCAGCTGTAAATCAGAGGAGAGTCACTACTTGTTATCTAGTTAGAATTTCCTGGGCTCATACTGAGAAGCCATTACTCTGCTGTTTGATCTTAAGGCCAGCGGCAGTGTCTCCCAGCACTGTTAACTACCATGCCAGTTGATTTTCATTTCTTTTCACTCAATTTTTTAGAGTAAGATGGATTCCATCTATATGTTTCTTTTTTAGTTATAAAAAAAAATCATTGGCAAGAAAATGTGTCATAGTGTCCAGCAATAATCCTGTGTGAAAAAATTTTATGCAAAGAATAAGAAACTGGATTTCAAATATGCGCAAGGAGCCGACCAAAACTTTGCTAATTTATGAGCAGGGCTCACTAAGAAATGTAAAGTGTTTTAAACTGTAATTTAATGAGACAGATCAGATAAAGCTTACTCACATTTTAATATTTGTAAAATTAATCATTGCGAGATTTTGGCTACAGATAAGAATCAATTGGCCCATCCTGTTTACTCATGTTGCAGTCTAATTATGATTGCCACATAGCTGGTAAATCCTTAAAGTCCTGTATAAATTTGGGTTGGTGTCAATAATTAGGCATTCTGGGAGCAAAGGTGGCAACCCTACCTGCAATGGAATCCCTTGTATGTCCTTCCACCTCAAGGCCATTCCACTAATCATCATTTTATCCTTAAACTAGTGCATATGCACATTACTTTACAGTCTCCCACCCTCTAACTTTAGATCACACCCTCTTGTTGACCAAATATTATGTCAGATGTTGATTTGGCTATCAAAATATAGTTGATTGGGTCAACTTGGCTTTTGCTAGTCCACCTAATCAACTATATTTTGATAGACAAATTAATATCTGGCATAATCTTTCTATTATAATATTTCTATTTAAGCAATATTTTAAAGTGATAGTAATGCTTTTCAGCAGTTATTTACACATATCATATAATACTTAAGAGTATGATTGATGTCATTCACACCCTGTAGTATTGATTTGAAAATTGAGTCATACTGTATCCCTTTCCATCCTGTTTCCATGACATCAACACTATCTGACGAGAAAGAACCCACACCACAATTGACCATTGTATACAGAAAGGGGTACAGGATGGGTAATGAGAAAGAAAAGTGGTATAGGGAAAGCTTTAAAGAGGTGATTTGAATGAGACAGACAGAAAAGGGCCTGGAGAAGACAGGGAGAGAAGGGATGAGGATCAAATTGAGAAAAGAACTCAAGGAGAGACATAGAGATGAACTGTTGGAAGGCAGAGAAGGTCTTGGATAAGAGACAGAAATTGAGTGGAAGGAACAGGAGACTGCTGTGGATGATGGCTGGAGGAAAGAGATAAAGAGTTCTAAATAGGTCCTGAGCGCTAGTTAGGTCTCCCATTCATTGTGATGCATTCAACAGGTTCTAAGTGTTTATTCCTCACCTGTACTTTAGTTGGTTGTGATTGTGATACACAGATTAAATCTATATGTGTCTTCCTTATGCAGTAGTACTTGTGAATTTGATACCAAAGATATCTATAGAAAACATAAACATGAAACATATCCATATCTGATTTTTAGGGCCAATGCCTAGTTTTGGTTCCCTACCCTTGATTTTGTCACTGATTTTAAAAGTACTTGTCATTAAAAAGTTATGGTATTAAATGAGTTGTGGCAGTTTCATACATTATGCTAATATGAAAATAAGTCACTGATGACTGTCACACGTCTTTGTACCTCCCTCTCCTGCTCCAATGCCTGTGGTAGAGGGACAACTCAAATGGTTCTCAGTCAATGTTCACTAATAAAAGTGTGTCCACAGCACTGTCATAGAGTATAGCACATACCAGGATGATGTTACATACGTTAGGGAGGCACACTGTAAGGCTCCACCATTTATCCAGACACCTGAATCAGGCTGAAAAGTTCAAAGGTGTTCAGTCACATTTCTTGTCCTCATGGGAAGTTCACTGTACAAGTGCTGGCATGGCATTTGGGAATTTTCCTATTTTCAGTAAATAAGCCTGTAGTTCTAAAAATGTTTTTAAGTATACCAACACTTGTCATAGGAGAGAGAGAGAGAGAAAGCAAAAACTTGATAGTAGGGCAATCTGTGCTATACATAGAACAAACCTTTTGGACACAGACATGCAGACAGACACACATACACACACAACGGCATGTACTTTCAAACACCAAAAACCCACTCACAGACATTCACTTTTTAGTTAGTCTTTATTTTTTATTTTCCACAAACAAGTTTTCAAACAGTTTTCTTTATTGCATTTCTAAATATCTTTGGTATTTAAATAAAATTCAAGAAAATTAACTTTCTAGAAGAGGGAATGATGGATACAAGACTAAAGAGGGGTTCAAGATGAATCAACTAACACGGTCTCTGAGTATTTGCTTATGGTTTATTAATCCAGACAACATAGTCACAGAATAGAGATGCAGAGCTGCCCAGCAAATCTATATTGAGGGCAGGTCCTCCCTTTGGGAAGTATCTCCTTCATGTGCCCCCAAATACCCTCCGGGGTACTAGTACCACAGAAGCACTGCCCTAGAAGATAAAATGATAGTGACAAGGTGACACTCACATGTACCTTATGTATAGCAGAATGATGATAGTGTGCATTGACCAGAAATGGTTTGTTGTTATTTTCATATTACCTTGATAATTAATGTTATTGTGTCAGTGTCTTTGTCTTTACTAGAATTAACAGAAGTTCATTGCACAATAGTTAGCCACCCAACAGTCATTCTCTGGTAAGGGTACCATTCTCAAAAGCCCTGAATACATAGGATTACCTCACAATATAGGAGTCATGGATACTCTCAGAAAAGGTTGCAAAGACAATGGTGAACTTCATGTTGGCATTACAGACCGGGGAATGAAATGGAATTGTTGCCTGTTAAAGAACAGATGGTCCTCATGCTGGGGAGGACAGAAGTCAGTCCCATGATTTTGGTCATGCCTTTCCTTGTGTAGAACTCCTGCTTGACCCTTTGCCACTGCATCTGGCTAGAGGAGAATTGAATGGAGGTCTGGCATGTTTTTTATTGTCACCAGTGTTGAATGCGGCCACAGCAGAGTAGTGCGTGTGTGTCCGCGCAGTGTTTTTTTTCTCGGCACTGTTGAATATGCAGTCACAGAAGAGTGGTGTGTGTTTCAGCCATTTTTTTTTGTTGGAGGTAGGCCAGCTCCATGCAGCTATTTTCACAGGAGTAAGCAGGGTTCGAAGGCCCCTGACTACTCCTGTGAAAACCACACCCCATTCTGTGTTCCTCGTAAGGCAGTATGTAGGAGGCATAAATGTCTCCTCCTTACTGCCACCCCTGGGCGTGTGTGTGTGTGTGTGTACGCCCTGGAGTGTGTTCAGAGCCGGAGAATCTTGGCTGCTTGTCAAGCTTCTCCTTTTAGTAATATTGCATCATGTGACCTAAAAACTTGTCTGAAGCCTAACACACCGAGGGGTGGCAGTAAGGAGGGGATATTCATGTCTCTTTCCAACTGCCAGCCCTGGATACACAAACATACATACATGTAGTCCCCTGGATATTTTCTGTTGTGGGTCTCCTAGGGACTTAGAAGCACTTACTAGGCTGTTTAGAAATGTGTAGCTGTGCTCAGGATGTGAAGAACAGGCTTGGATTTCAAGAAACTGAATGAGCATGCTCACAACATGAAAAAGAGGCTTGGAATACAACAAACTGACTGATTATTCTCAGAACATGGAAAAAAAAGGCTTGGAATACAAGAAACTACTTGCCCAATTGTCCTCCTGCTCCACACACACACAATGCCCTCACCTGACCTTCTCCTGTTAACCCTTTCAGTGCCAGAGGCGTATGCAATGCATTTTTTGCAATGTATTGCAAACCAATCTGGCACTCAAAGGGTAAAACCTTTATAGACTCTTAACTTGCAGGGAAGTAACGTACAAGGGAGGGAGGGATGTGGGACACCTATGCTACTCAAATGGTTAACCATTGGAGTGCCAGAGGGGTATGCAAATCATTGATTTGCAATGCCCTGAGAAACCCTCTGCCACTCAGAGGGTTAAAGGGATAGTAATACTTCTATTAAAGCTTAGCTCCAAGTCTTCTTTATATATATTTTTTTACATGTAGCTCTATATTTAATTACTTATAGTGTTGTAGTTCAAACGCTATTCAAGCCAAAAGGATCCCACTCCTGCCTCTTTTTGAGTCACTCAGCCTCTCCGTCTGGTCCGGATGGAGCGCAGCAAGGGGCAATCTTCAGTAAGCAAAAGGAAAATCCTGCCCTCCGTCCTCAAGGGGGGCAGGTTTTCCTTATACTTACGGATTGAAGATTTTCCCTTGCTGCATCCATCCGGCCCAACAACTGGATTCTAGATCAGAAGGGGTGGGAGGGGGGTCTTTTTTGGCTTGAACAGTGTTTGAACTACAACACTGTAAGTAATTAAATATAAGGTAATGTTAAAAAAATATAAAGAAAGAAGACTCAGAGATAAACTTTAATAAAAGTATTACTATCCCTTTAAAACATTATTTACTCTACACTTTTTCTGGTGTGACCATGTTGGGCTTTTTGGAGCCTTTTTTTTGGACTGTGGATGCTCAGGATCCCTGGTCTTTCCTCAACTCAGACGCCCAGCGCTACCTCTCCACACATGATACCTGCCAGCCCCTAGGCACAGGCCTGCTCCCTCAGAATCAACAGCGGCTTCTTCTTCCCGCACTGCATCCGGACATTGCGAGCCACATCGTGGGGAGAAGAGTGTCTCTGCTGTACCGGGGACAGTAACGTGGGGCACTGAATCTACATTATTTAGGTCATCAGGACAACTTATTTATACATTAACAGCACTTTATTTAACCATTTGAATGCCAGAGAGGTAACTAATGCATTGCACCACAACAAATTGGATGCCTTTCCAGCACTCAAAGGGTTAACTCTCACCTGACACACCGCTGTATACTGCATGGCACTCTATAGCTTAACATGTTGATATAAGTCTCTCTCACATAATCTCCTTTTAGTCTCTGCTTTCCACTTCTACATGCCAAACACACACAGTCATGATGCTGCAATTCTGCCAGAAACTAAAGGAAATAACAAATGCCTCTATTAACGGTTTCAGGACCAGACGGGGGGGCGACAACACATTGTAAAGCAATGTCCTCTGGTCCATAAAGGGCTACATTTGGCTTCTAACTCTCTGAATACTGCAAATATTCAATTCAATACAACATTATTACTGACACAGCTCTATAAAGCTCTTACACTAATCCCAGGCTGGCCACAGCCCACATTTCTGCACTCAGAACCTATAGATCTGGGGGACCAGCAATAGCTGGAACCTCCACACAGGGGGAGGCTATCACTGTGTCAGTGTCCCCTCTGTGTGTGTGTGTATGTCTTGGGTGTGTGTGTATGTCTGTTGCACGCATGTGTGTCTGTGCATGTCTGGTGTGTGTGTGTGTGTGTGTGTGTACATCTATTAAATTTGTGTATGTGTGTGTGTGCGCACATGACTTTTACATGTTTCTGCTGCTCATCATGTGCATGTGTCTGCCTGTCTGTTGCGTTTGTCTGTGTTTATCAGTGTGTCTATGTTTCAGACACGTACTCCCAGCGGTCATAACATGATGGGCAATGCTGTCCCACATTGCTAGTAGATATATAAACATACATACAAAAAATTATATTCAGTTACATATTGTTTTTAGATATAAAGAGCAGTTATTTTTAATGATTTTTGACTGGGATCTTAATTTTTTGGGTAGGATATTCCAGACTTTCGGAGCTCTGTAGGCGAAAGCAGATCGACCGGCTTCTTTCTTGTAGTGTTTTATACTACATATAATAGTTGTTAGTGTGGAGAGCTGGAGTAAGCATACTGCTTAGGTAGTCTGGTAGCTTTCTAGACAAGTGGTTATAAACCAGGCTATTTTATGAGTGAGTTTTGTGGGGGCCAGGAACACTGGTAAAAACTGTCTCAACCTAATGCATGTTTAAACCCAGTACATACAATAGAATAACAAATAAACTCTGTTCCATTGATTTTATTCTGGATAATTCTGCCAATTGTAGCAATTTTCAGTGAGATTGTGGTTTACACCAGCTGTCTCTGATGATAAAAATTTGGCCAACCATGCTTCTCTTCCTGTAAAATCATGGATGTGTTGCAAAATTACTATTTCCCTTGAATTTCCCAGTTATCATCAACAACTGCAATGTGTACAGTGTGTGGAAACCTTGTGAAAGAGGGGAAGGACTTGGAAAAATCACACTTGGCACATCTGCTTCAATATTAAACAACAGACACAACTATTTCATCAACAATCTAACACCATCCTTCAAGAAATCAATGTGGTGAACTGACAGATGAAGCACCCAGTGTAAGCTGCCTTACAATTGCTCTCCACCACATTTCCATGTGTGGTCAGTGCACCATGGTGTAATGGTTGGAGACGAACTGCCAGTTCCTCACTTCTAGAAACTTGCTATCTGCTGGAGCCGGTGATAATGGTGGTAATGGTGGCAATGGTATTTACTGCTGAGGAGGAGAGGGAGGAGGATATTGAAAGTTCCAGAGAAACAACAGTGTTATTTTCCAACACCTGGATCCTAGTAGAATAAGACAAAAACACAAGTGGGTTCCTGGCTGGTGGAACCTTTCACTTTACTTTCCATGGGCTTTTCACATGATATGCATACATGAAAGTGTTTATATTGCATGTGCATATTGAGGGCAGATGAGTCAATGTGTGTCTCCTCCTTTCCCCTTTTCACTATCTTTTCATGCACTGTCCACACTGTGTTTTCTAATGACTGAATGGTGCCTGCCCCAAGAGAAAAATATTCCTACACCCATGATTTTAGTGAGGAGGGTGAGAAGAATGGCCTTCTCATTCTAAAGAGGCACCTGCAATGGCTGTGGCAGGTGCTACTGCCTCAGAAGCAACACTAATGTTAGATCCAGGAGGAATAGTGGGAAGTGGAACCATATCTACCTCTCTTAGTCCCCATGTCTCTGCTTCTAATAGCCAATTCCATGGCGGCAATGGTGGAAACGCACACACATTTACCTGCACACATTGATGCTATGACAGATGTACATCTGCCTTTGATGACTCAGCAGCAGGAATCATAGTAACATCAAATGCTATACTCTAACTTTCACTGCTGGTGGTAATTAAGAATGGGCAAAAATTTTCGGATCAGATCAAAATAGGTTAAAAAATGGCACTTCCCGTCTGACAAAAAATTCCTGCGAAAACTGCAGTTTTTCTGTTCTTTTGCCTAACTCATTGCATTGAAATCAATGGAAAGACTGAATTTGTCCCCACCGCATGGCAGTTTTCTCTTCTTTTCCTGCAGGCATATCAAAGGGTGTCAGGCTCTCACAGCATGCCATTCTGTATTTGTGATGAGAAAACAGCCCATTTTGAGCTAGAGAAGATAGGCAAATAAAGTGGAGTTGAAGCTTAGGTTAGGCAGCCTTTCAGGTAGGACATTTGTTCTCTCTATTAGGGGAGTCTGGGGGCACTCTGGGGGAGAGGACGAGAGAAAGGAGATTGACCCCAAATACCCCAAAATTCTGAGTGACTGACTGGCAAGTCACAAGGAGCCATGATCCAAACTCAGAGACGGATTAAGCCTCCATATGGACATAAGCAGGATTTCAAATTGCCAGCTTGCCCCAGCTTGGGAATAGAGCTATTAATAACAACTTAATAAAATACAAAATTAATGCTTTAACCCCTTGGATGCCATAAATGTCACCAAACCATTGCATTATGACAGAGCTTAAAATTTAAATGGGGCTGCACTAGTGACACCATAGAGCTTAGAATTTAAATGGGCTACACTAGTAACACCACAAAGCTCACAGTTGAAATGGGGCTACACTAGTGACACAGAGAGCTTGCAGTTGAAATGGGGCTACAACAGTGATATCACACAGCTTACAGTTAAAATGGGGTGACACCAGTTATACCACTCAGCTTTACAAATGAAATGGAGCTACATTCAGTCACCTCATGTGACCTTAAGGAACCCTTAAATTTTATGTCTGTTTATAGATCTGTAAAGCGCTTTGAGTCTCACAGGGAGAAAAGCGCTATAAAAATCACAAATTATTATTATATTATTATTACACCACTGATACCACACAGCTTACAATTGACATTGGGCTACCAGTGATACCACACAGCTAGCTTTGATGGAAAAGGGTGAAAGAAAGGGCAAAAGAAAATTGAAAAAGGGAAAGAGAATGGGCATAATGGAGGGAAGCCCCAATCTGTTTCTCCCTCTTTCTCTGCCCCCCCCCCCAGTATGGTCTCCACAGTTTTTCTTCCCTCTAGTATGTTTCTCTCTCTCTCTTTCTGCTCCCTAGTCTGATCCCCCCCTCTTCGTCTGCCTCCTAGTCTGTTTTTCTCTTTTTTTTCTGCCCCCTAGTCAGTTTCCCCATTTCTTTGCCCCCTAGTCAGTTTCCCATGTTTCTCTGCTCACCAAGGCAGTTTTCTCATTTCTCTGCCCCCCTCGTCAGTTCAGCCTTGTTTCTCTGGCCCCCAGTCTATGTCCCCCATTTTTCTTTCCTCCCAGTCTATTTTACCTTTTTCTCTATCCCTTCTTGCTCTCCTAGAATTTTTACCTGTCTCCCAGTTTACTTAAATTCTGCTCATTTTCCATCTTTTTTCCAGTTTTTCCATCCAATCCTGCTTTCCTGCTGCCCCCTCCTACTTGCCTACCTTTGCTGGAACAGGAGAGGGTCTCACCCCTGGGGGTTCAGTGGTAATCAGTGTGGAAGAAGATGTATGTGCTTTCTTCAGCACAGACCTCTATTAGCAGCTCCTGAGGGGTCCTCTCTCCAATAATGCATAGCGCCAGGAGATTATGTCATATCCTGGCACTTGCATTACTAGAGTGCTGGGAAAAGAGAGGGAAATGATGACCACAGCTTGCTGGTGGGGAGCTGAATCTAATCTTCCAACCGAACAAGCTTTTTTTTGTGGGGTCGGTTTGGCTTTGAGGGCCCCCCAACTTGACCATGCCCTAGGTAGGTGCCTTGCCCATGATCTGGCTCTGTCCAAGATCCTTCCTGATATGGCTATTATTATCTCTGTGCTGGGGGAGTCTGGGGGTGTGAGAAGAGAGCAAAGGAGGTTGGACCCAAATATCCCAACTTTCTGTCTAATTTGATTGAAAAACACAGGCACCTGATGCCCAATTTCCTCGATGATATTGCTGTTATTATCTCTAGGTTGGACGTGTCTGGAGGTGTTAGTGAGAAGGGAGCAAAGGAGCTTGACCCCAAATACTCCAATATTATGTCGATTTGATTTGAAAGACACAGACAGCTGCAGTCAGAATTGCAGGTTGATCTTGCTGGCGAAGTCTGGGGAAATAAGTTGTTGATTTTTTTTTTTGTTATCATTTTGTTTTGAACAGTGATAAGATAGGGTGAACAACTGTAAAAAAATAAAAAGAAAATGAAGTGACAGACAGCTGATGTGATCTATGTGACTGAAGCAGACTTGATAGAAAGCAGATGAGATTGAGTATTTTGTTGCGGTCCAAGGCAAGACATCAAATTCAATAAACTCTGTTATGTATTTTATATTAAAAAAAACACACAGTAGTTGAGTAATGTCTGGCAAACGCCAAATGGGCAGGGGGAGGGGAAAGGGAATAGCGGTGCAGGGATGCGGGTGTAAAGTGGTAACTCAAAAACTGACTGCAGCCATGGTTTCTGCAGCATGTGCAATGAATGCTAATGATCCCTCTCCTCCACCACTAAGTGCGCCAGTACTAAAAAATATGGAAGAAATACACTAAAGATGAAGAGTTCCATTCTAGTTTTGATGAAGTCATAATGGAGGAAGGTGTAGCAGGTGAACAAACTGCTGCATCTGACAGTGAGGCAAACAAGGACCTCAAAGTAGTAGTGGACTTTGTGAAAGTAAAAATATATTGTTTGACATCTTTAAAAGCTTAGAGGAATCTAAGGGTAGTGGGCAATGATGACTGATAATGATGATGCAGATGCAGAATATATCCTGGCAGCATCCTCCTCTTGTTCAAATACAGACTGAGTTGAGAGTGAAAGAGATGCTGACATAACCAGAAAGTTAGCTGAAAGGCAAAGGCTCAATCTTCCACCACTGAAAAGGAGCACTGTGCCTGTCTATAAACTGTTTGAGAAAACAACTGGAAGGTCTGACCCTGGACAAGCAAATATACCTAAAAATACATAGTCATCCTGATGGACATCATCAGCATCATCACCTCTTCCAAGTTAAAGCCCTACTCAGCCATACACACTTGTGTTGAGTAACCTGCAGTGGCAACAACAACAACACAGGTTATTAATATCAATAAACGTAGCTATGATGAGTGCCTTTGCTGCTGCTGGAAGTGGTGCACCTTTGACACCTAGAAGCAGCCTCAGTAGTAGTAGCAGCCCCTCAGGAACCAAAAGCTAAACATGTTGCTACCTGTTGTCTGTGCAAAAAAGTACATGGGCAGGAGGAAAGCAGGTTCACACCTAGACACCTCCTTACCTCCACGGGTCTGACTGGGAGACACACCATGTATATGTCACATGTGTCACAACTATCAGAAAGCTCCCAGGGCCACTGCCAAAAGTTAGTTCATTCCAAATAACAGCTATGGTTCCTGCTGCAGAAGAGTATGTTGACTCTGGGTTTTCTGAAGGAGATGACAAGAGTCATAAATTGCCTATACATACTGCCTCCGCCACCTCCTCAAGTGGTGGCTTAAAGCAATACAGTTATACAGGTTTACTAAGATGTACTGCCATGCCACACATACTATGTTCTTAGAAAGAAATCAAAACCTGCACAATTAGAATGCAAAAGAACGCCTGTGCAATAGCAAACATTCCAAAATGCTAGCGGTTGACATGTTGCCCTTTTATTTTGTTGAAAACAGAACTGATGTCACCCTGCTGGAATATCCCAAGCTGCAGTTATTATGCAAGGATGGTTGTGCCAATGTTACATAAGCAGGAAGTTAGTGTTGTGGGCAAAATCACTCAGCCTGCTAACAACCTTATCAAGGCATATGTTGTTGTAGGACTCACAACTGTGACCTTCAACTATTTATTTCTCCACTGCAGCCCTCAGAAGAAGTAATATTGTGGTGGGAAATGTTGCAGTTATAGGAAACATAGGGGAACATTTATTGGCAGTGGCTTAAAAGGAGAAAACTTTTTCAGTGGCAAAAAGGAAAAAACTTTTTTTAAAAAAAGTGAAAAAAATTGTTGGTTTTTCATGAAAGGTCATACCTTTCACCCACCCCTTGTGGTGATGCTCATTTCCTACTGCCTCTCTCTCCTATTCTAAACCACTTTCAGCCACTAACACTCCAATATTCCCTGACATCGCTTTCATCAGCTGTTCTCTACTTGCTGATGATGACAAATATTACAGAGGATCCCCTGATGTCATACTTGTCATCATATCAGCTGGCACACTAACAGCAGTAGCAGACACAAGCAGCTGAACTGTGCTGCTAATGATACTATCCTGTAACCAATATGTTTCCCCTGGTCCCTGGAGAGGATGTGGGGGCTGGGGCTCCCATGTGCAGGGGGGGATAGAGTGTAGTGATTCAGCAGCAGTCCTCCTTCTTCTCCTGCTCATATTTGTGCAAGAAAGCACACAAAAATATAACTTTATTTGTTTTTTACTTTTATTCTCTCTCTCGCTGTTTTTCTGCCTCATCTCTTATTTCTGCTCATTATACAACATACAGCATGGTGGGAAGTTCTGGGTCTTTATTTTATGGGGCTCCGGTTTTCACCGCTATGGAGACACAGGCAAACAAAATAACCATTGTCATAGGAAAATCTCTGGTATTAGCAAAATGGTGGAAAATCTGTGGGTCCCACATTGGGTGGAAATTCCTGTGGAAAAAGAGGGAAATTGTGATTTTTTTTTTTTTAGGAAACTCCCACTGGAACAAAATGAGACTTTTTGCCCCTCCCTACCCTTAGGAAAACATTGCATTTATCCTGACTTTACTTCATTTTAGTGCATCTCCTCTCAGTTCTGTTACATACATGAGTCTCAATGACTCAACATTGAAAGATAGAAGTAGGATCAAATTTGAGAGAAAATGAGAGAAAGGAAACAAGCCGAGAGATGGGGAGAGAGAGTTGCACCAATGAAGTGCATTCCAGATCCAGATAGATGGCTTCATTTAATCTCACAGATTCTTATTACTCTAAATTGTGACATTAAGAGATCAAATCATTGACCGTTACCAACTGCAATATAATCTAGTCCAAAGAAAGGCAATGGAATTCAAAGCAACCCCTCCAATTTCTATTAGTATATTTATATACATAAAAATGTCAAAGCAGTTGTGTTCTGTACAGATGAAATACAACACAGGCTGCTAATGGTATTATGATGTCTGAAAGATTGAATGGATGCAGTTTATGCTGCTCAGTGTATTCATAACATATGTATTATGTATGACATGTACTATATTCGTATACTGAATAATAGGAGCTGTATTTAAAGCAGATTATTCAATCTTCATTACAGTCTCATTCGAATCATGGTTCCCATATTCTTGCAGAAGGTAATGTGATTTAATAGTAAGAGGGGTTAAACTTATCTTTGACTTCTTGTAATATTCGTTGTCTGAGCATGTAGTGGGTGATCTCACCAAGTAGAATAATTGCTCCCATAGGGACCAATCCACAGGTCACAGTTTTTCGCACTTTACTACAGTATAGTCTTGAATATGATTTCCTGTAAACCTGGACATGATCTTGCAGCAAAGAATCATTGTTTGCCTTAGCTGCAGGAGCTCAGAAAATACATTGCAACTACACTGTAATTATTCAACAGATGTTGTCTAGTCCTGGAGGGACATTTTATTATTCAAAGAAGATTTTTGGCAGAAGCAAATATTTTTTCATCAGTTTTAACTGAAATACATTTGCAATTTCCTACCCCAAATATTAAGATATTTGAAAAGCAAGTTTTTCCTTGGAGAAAAAAACTGTTATATATTAAAAAATATATTTCTGCTACTGTGTAAATACACAATCACTTGTGCAGGAGTCTGTTAACCTGAAATGCATTCATTAAAACAACAGCAACAAACATATGTTTAGCCAACAACAAAAGGTTAAAGATTGTTTAACCTACAACAATAGGTTTTAGAGATTTGTCTGGATAACACAAACAGAAGCACAATGCTTCTTATGTGTTTAGAATTACAGTGCAACATTTTTGTTATACTACTGCATGGCTAACCAAAATACTTATCATAAATACTTTTGCCTATTATGTCTATTCAGGCTCAGCCACAGTTCAAGAAATATCTAAAATTGCATTGACTGATATACCTTTAAATATCATGTACTTATATCTAGCATCTGTAAAACTTAATCATTTTATGTTAGATCCATAAAATATAATCCTAAATGTGCTTTTTAAATTTATTGAAATTATTGCTCTCCAATCTTCCATTAAAAAACGTTACCTTATATCAATCCCTTTACATACAATATAGCATTTCACTTTTTGGACACCTAACAATATTGTTAAGGTAATTGGTGTCAGGGTGCCATTGAACAATAGAAGTTCCCGTGGAATTTATACATGATAAAATTTAAGTTCTAGAAAATTAAATAGAGAATGTATACATACGCTATTATGAAGGACAGGGTATTTAAATGTATATACCTCTAGATTATTTTTAAGTGTTAATGTTTCTTTAAAGGGATAGTAAATATTTATTTTGACTTAACATGTTCTGTAATAATATATGTAATAATATAGTCAAATTGTTTTAATTCTTTTTCCTTCAACTGCTTTTTTTTTTTTTTTTTTTTTTTTTTAATATTTTACATTTTATACTCTCACTGGATCTTAAAGTGAGTTTTCTAGTGAGCTGACCATCAAAGCAGTACAGTGATACAATATAACACGATCCCTGCAACACTAAGTGATCTTTATGCTGTAAGCTATTTTTTTACTTTGCATTTCTACACCTAATTTCACAGTCACTGACAGAAAGTTCTTTAGAAACAGATCAAGGGAGTGGAATGTCTTTGACATAAGTGTAAAACAATTGGTGAACATGAAAACAAATGTATAGACAAAGTGTACATATTATGCACTTGCGCAATATGTAAAATCAAAATAAATGGTTGGCATCCCTTTAAAGTCCAATGGTTCTTCTATGGTAAATGTCAATATTCAAATGCTTGCACCTTTTGAATGAAACAAAAAATGTGTCCAAAATCGAAGAAAATTAGTCATTGCCAGTCCCCACAAACCCTGTAAATCTTATACAAATATGTATATTCAGCATTTTCAAAATATAAATGTTTAGAAAATAAATATTAGTTTACTATCATATATTTGGATAATGCCATGCTTTTTCATTTACATACAGCAAAATCAACTGAATGTAGAAACATCAACTTTCACATATTGTTCGATATTATAGGTTACTATTTCATTTAATTTACCAAGTCAAAAATGTGCCTTTTTAGAGCAAAGGTTAGTCATTTTTTTAACACAGGAATTAATAATTTATGAGCATGCACAGAGATAGCTTTGGCTAATGCAGATTACATTGACAGTACATTAGACTGATCATATATACTTGATCAAGAACACAATAAATCAATTTGGCTACTGAATCTCAAGCAGGTGGACAATGATTACATAGGTATCTGTGGTTAATTATTTTTATATTTGATTGATCAAAGTGGATTCATTGGTTAATTATCTTTATTTTGACTGATCAATGAAACTACTTTGATCAATCAAAAATAAAAATAATTAACCAAACATGCAAAGTACATTTGATCATTCTAAATATAAAACTTTTTGGAGAGTTTGATTTCTTTTTCATTGATCAAAACAAACAGAGATCATGAAAAATTAATCAACTGTAGAAATTGCATTTGATTAAAAGACTAATCAAGCATGAACGAACAAACCAAACAATATAACAAATCAAAAGAGTTCATTTTGCATGTATTTACCTTTGATAACTAAAGTGTGCAAAGCCCAAAATAATAATAGTGAAAACTGATCATGCACACATGTGGACCTTTCTCCTCTAACAAACACAGGTCTTGATTCAATTGAGGCCATTAAAACTGCTGGTAGGGCAAAATTACGTAACGTCCCATTAGCAAAAAGTGCTAATGAGCTATTCAATTGCCCTACCAGCTGAAAGCACAACGGATGTTAGGACACAAAAAAGTACTTGTGGCCAAATGTCTGTTTTGTGCGTTAAGTTTCCAAAATGCAGCTAAATAGTGCCAATAATGGGAACATCAAAGGAAAAAGCTAACGATCGGTGCCTGACATACCCATCATTAACTCATCTGTGTTACCCTTACCTTTCATCCACTGTCCATCTTCTTTTATCTTACTTATTGTTTCTAATCTTCCTTCTGTCTTCCTTCTCTCTTCTTTCTTGTTTGTCACAGTTGCTCTGCAATGCTTTGCGTACCTCTCTGGCACTCAAAAGGCACACATTTAACATTCTTTTTTATTTTCACAGACACGAACAATGGTGACAAAGAAGAAAGAAGGAAGAAGGAAGATTAGAAAAAAGAAGATAGAAGATGGCAGTAGCTGACCAGGGTGCTGAAGACTCTGTTGGACATCAGGATTAATAGTAAGTGTTACTTTGCAGGGGATGTTGCTTTGTACCTTAGTCGGATTAACCCTATGGGTTCCAGTGGGGTTAATTCGACTAACATTGGACAATTTGTAGGTACTTTGGATGTACTGATTTGGGGCTTAGGGCCCCATATCAATACATCCATTGGTTTTTTTTTTTCCCTTTTTTCATTTTGTTAGGGACCAAGAACCAGATAGACACAAAAATGTAAAGTGCAGAACACCTTTATTAAAGTAACAAACGCAAACAAAGCAAAATCATGTTCCAGAAGCGTAAACCAAAAGACGTGCCTGAGTCAGGAACCAAAACAGGTACTCTACCAAGCCGGGATCAGGAATACGGAGATCAACGATGCCAGGAACAATCCAGGAGTTAGGAGCCAGAAGGGACGTCAGAGGAAGCCAGGTCATGCACAGATAATCAGCAACTCAGGATAACGTGCTTGCAGCCAGAATCAGACACAAGGGCAATCAGGAAGTGAGCCAAGCTGCTTTAAATACCCTGGGAGGGTTGGCTGATAGCGGTCAGGTAGGAAAACACAGAGAGGTCAGCTGATTCAGCCTGATCCAGGAAAGGGAAGGCAGCAGTAATGGATAGCAGCGCACTAGCTCAGTTCAGACAGCAGAATCAAGCAGCAGAGTTAGAGCAGTTCAGCCAAACCTTGACACATTTCAATTAATGCGTCAGCTGTTTTGAGATCCAATAAGGGACTCTGCAGCCAAAAAACTTGGTCTTAAATTTCAAAGGATAAAGTGGGTCCCTTTTCGGATCTTAAGGGCTAGTGCAGTCAATTGTGGACATCTTGCACCATTTTTATTATTTTGAATGGGTGAAATCTCTGCTAACTTTATCATCCTTCAGTTTTTTTTGCTGGCATTTTTTTATAGTACTGGTAATTGAATAGATTACCATGCCTGAAAAAATGCCATTGGTTGTTTTTTCAGCCATCGGACCTAATTGAATCGAGGCTTTAGTTTCATATACATAGACAGTTAAAGTTGTCTATGTGTTGTGTTTTTTCAAACACTGTATTTTTTAAGGTACATAGTTGTATATTTATATTGTCATATGATTATGCATATTGCCTAAGACTGGCAATCCCCTTTGATGGACAATCTCTACTTGCCACCTGTGAGCTCGGTTGGTGGACTAAACTATCTGTATGCACATGGAGAGTATTGGCAAAGATTGACGTGCTGACAATCTTTTCTCAAATATAAACAAGATTGTCGTTCTCTCCCTTCTGAGTGAGCTGTTAGAACAAGGTATTTTTTTACAGATGGAGGTACAAGTGTCAAAAATTAAACAGGGCTTTTTAATACATTAAACACGCAAGACGTCTTTAAGTTAACATTACAGTTCTCACTCAGATGAAAGCATGGAAATTTTTAGGCACAGTTCTGCAAGCATGAACTCACCCCTTCCAAGCGTTATATGATTTTGCCTGTTATGTATGATTTCATTAACAGAGACAAGGGGGGTTAGTGTTCACAGAACTTAAACTGTGAATTTCCATTTGTTTGCATGAGTGAGACCTTTCAAAGAACTTTGAAACTGGCTTAAATTAAAGGAATATTTGTTTTGCTTTTCTATGCCTATACACAGAAAGAAAGATGCAACTTTTACACACTTTTTTGTACTATATTTAAAGGAGCAGTAAGCTTTTTTTATGAAAACACATATTTTATAGAGCATTTTCTGCTGAATAAAACAAGGTCACTCCCACTGCTGTCAGAAGTTTTATTCAAAATTTATAGCAGTTCAAATAATCAGGAAGTGAATTTACTGTGTTTACTTCCTGATTGTTCTAACTGACAGGAAGTGACAGGCAGTTTCTATCACATTCTATGGAGAACTGCATGTCTCTGACTTTTCTGACTTTTCTCTCCATTAGAATCTAACAGGAAATCTAATTAGAATTTGACCACTAGAGGACACTGCTAATGTAAAAAAACATGGGTTTAAACTGTAATAACTCTGGAAATATAAATCTCTCAGCAGTGGGAGTACCCTTATTTTACTCAATAGGAAAATCCCTACAATATATATTTTTCATAAAAAAAGTTTACTGCTCCTTTAAAAGCAGGAAATTACAGGAGACTAGATACAGACTTGGCCTTTGCATGTTATGAAATTAATTTTACCATCAATATTTAATACATTACATATATGTATTTATACATTTACACACAATAATTTACCAATTTAAGAAAATGTATAAATGATTACTTAGCTTCTTACATTTGCACACTGACAATTCTCAATTTAATAACTATCCTTGTACAGGTGTATATAATTCCACAAATACATCAGATGAGAGTATGTGCACTCAGATACTGAGACACAACCAAACACCTACAGAGGCACATATTCATGGTAAGAAACGTGTTTGCCCACACAAACAACAATAAACTTTCAACTAAACTATCATTTCCATGAACCCAGATATATTGTAAATTAGATTGAAAAGTTCATCAAGTTCAACCTTTGCCTCATAACCCAGAAAAATGAGAATTATATACTTTTTTCTGCTGCCAAATAAGTTAGTCTTTAGCTGAACTTCCTGTTTTGCATTCTAATACACAGTATAACCCTGCAAGTTCCGTCTTGAAAGAAATCTTCCCTTAAATGTATCAATTTTATCTGCCATTACCAGATCCAGGGGCAAATAATTCCACAATTTTACAGACCTTACTGTAAAAAACATCTTCCTCTTCTGAAGTCAAAACCTCCTTTCCTCTTATTTTAAGGGTGACCCCTAATTATTTGATCATGCTTTAGAATGAAACTCTCACAAGAGATACCCATGTATTGACCTCTCATATACTTGTACATTGTGATAAGATTTACTATTTGTCGTCTTTTCTGTAGAGTAAATAAACCAAGTTTGTCTAGACTTTCCTCATGAGTCAAGTCTTCCATTCCCTTAAAGCGTAACTAACACCTCTAAGAAACTTTGTTTGTAATAATTTCCTATCTGGCTCCAGAAGGGACTGACAGCGCAGACGCGGACGTCACTAGGGCAAGATGTCCTCGCTCCATCCTGCCTGTCAGCCGAGGATGACTACATGTTTCTCCATAAAGAGGTAATAATTCTGGCGACTAGCGCTACTAAGCAGCTAGTCACCAGATAGGGAATTATTCCAAACTAAACTTCTTAGCGGTGTTAGTTCCGCCTTAATTAATTTTGTTGCATTTTGCTGTACTCTCTCCAGTTCTGGAATATACTTTTTCAGAACTAGTACCCAAAATGGCATTGCATATTCGAGGTGAGATCTTACCAACAATTTGTACAGTGGTAAAATGATCTTATTCTCTCTTGCTTCAATACCCCTTTTTCTCTGTCGTTCAATACAGGTTACTGGTAACTCTGGGTAGGCGATCAGCCCCTTTAAGTAGTCAGGAACAATTCTAGAATTGTATGCAGGGGGTGGAGCCTACCTTCCCTCCTTGGCTGCAGCTAGCCAACCAGCTTCAGAAAGATTTGTTCCTTGGTGAATATAACACAGTCAAGAGAACAGGTCTGCTATAGCTTTAGAAGTTTTTTATTTTTCTGTTAGAAATGGAATACCACCATTAGGTGGAATACCATAACTGACAATGTCCTTAAAGGGATAGTAATACTTCATTTTAACTTTATTTTATTTTGTAGGCATTAAAAAAACATGAAGAATGATATAAGTCTTATCTCTGAAACCTTTATGGTTTAAGAGATATTCACAAACAAAGTATCCCCCCCTGTTCAGCCAGATAAGAAGGGAGATGCCCAGATAGACTGCAGAGAGGGACAATCTTCTATTAAGATAATGGAAAAAGCTGAAAAACTTGTCAAGGGGGGAAGGGCTTTCATTGTTTTCATACAAAGAAAATTGTCCCCTTCTGTTATCTGTACTGTCATACAACCTGATCCACATCTGAGAAGAGATGGCTTACACTAGGTAAAAGGGGCGGGGAGGGGAACTTTGCTTGTGAATATCTCATAAACCATAAAGGTTTGAGAGATAAGACTTATATCATTCTTCATGTTTTTTTAATGCCTACAAAATAAAATAAAGTTAAAACGAAGTGTTACTATCCCTTTAAATGTGGCTAGCTCAGTGACCAGGTGCTTTTTGTGGACCTTAAGCCCTGGGGGAAAATCTTGGGTTCAAGTTCTTAACTCAGGAGTTGCCCACCGAGGCGTCTTCTCAATACATGGTAATCTGAAGACAGAAGATCTGTAGGAAATGTGAGCAACCCTTTGAATGCTGCAGGTCCACATGTCCCACAGTGCCCCTCCTCACAGGGGTTTTTCATTTGGAGTTTCTATTGTACACTCCTGCACTCATTGGGTCAATCTGTATGTCTGTTGGGTGTTTGGAGCAGGTTTATGTGGTATTTAACCCTTTGAGTGCCAGAGTGGTACGCAATGCATTGCTTTGCAATGCGTTGAGTATCCCTCTGGCATTCAAAGGGTTAACCCTTTAGCTGCTGGTTTGGCATTCATATAGGGGGGGGGGGTTCTGGCACTTTTCCTACTGGTTCAGTGTTTTTTGGGTATCCTAACATGTTTTAGCGATGTTTCATGTCTTTTTATATTATTTTGTAAAATTTGAGTTCCCATGCGCTTTACCGCATAGGCGCCATTGCTCCATTCACTCCTATGGGACTGTACAGTTTGGGACGTATCTCTGCAACCGGTTAACCAAGTGACTTCAGAGATGGCTCATTTTACTTGTCTGCCCTTGCTCTATCATCTGGTTCATGTGTCTAGTGTGTTGGGGGGCTCAGGGGGCTTCGGGCACTGTTTGGGGTACTTTTCTGGAAAAACTACATTTCACATGAGCGCTTGCTGAGCACGCTCATTTCTGACTGGCTCCCGCCACAGCAGCCATTTTGTGATCTTTCCAGAGCGAGTATCCTATGCAGGGCTATTCGACGGTGCTGTTCAGGCTCTTCTGGACAGGGACGTTCTGGAGTCGGTGCCAGTTCAGGACAGAGGTATGGGTTTTTACTCAAACCTCTTTGAGGTCTCCAACAAGGACGGCGGTTGTTGTCTCATTTTGGACTTGAAGGGTCTCAATTCCTTTGTGACCTGGACTCATTATCACCAGAAGTCTCTACGGATGGTGATTGATTCCATGTCCCCGGAGGAATTCCTTGCATCCCCGAATCTTCAGGACGCGAACTTACACATTGCCATTCATCCAGAGAGCCGGCAGTACCTGCGACAGGGGACATTTTCAGTTCTCAGCTCTTCTGTTTGGTCTGACGACAGCTCCTCAGGTCTTCAACCGTGTCCTGGGAGCCTTAGTGTCCGTCCTCCACTGAGACGGCATCAGAGTTACTCCATACATGGACGACCTGCTTCTGAAAGCCCCCTCTGCAGAACTTCTTCATCAGCAGGTTTAGCAATGCATTCATGCTCTCACCCATGATGGATCATCAACTTGGACAGATCAGAACTTGTCCCATCCCAGGGTCTCCTCTTTCATACCCAGAAGAACATGGTGTTTCTCACAGACGAGGTGGCTCACCAGATCGCCCACAGGTTTTCTGCGATACTGGCTCAAGATACAGTTCCAGCCAAGAAGCTGTTATCTCTCTTGGGGAAATTCATTTCCAACATAGAGACGGTACTGTTTGCCATGGCACACACCAGGGAACTCCAGCGGTTTGTGATCCAGGTGTGCAGGGGTCAGCCAGACCTTCTGAAGGTGTCGGTGTCACTTCCTCTTCATGTGGAACTGAGTTGTACTGGTGGCTCGACCTCTCCAATCTGCTGAAGGGCAAGTCCTTCCTGGTTCCCTTCTGGACCACTGTGATGACGGATGCCAGCCTCTCCAAATGGGGAGCGGTCCTGGGTTGCCTGAGTGCACAGGGTCGGTAGTCTCTGGAAGAATCTCCTCATCCCATCAACGTGTTGGAGCTTTGGGCGATATTTCATGCCCTTCGTCATTGGACATCTCAGCTGGAAGACTGTCCAGTCCGGGTAGAGTCCGACAATGCCACAGCAGTGGCTTACATCAACAAGCAGGGTGGAAACAAGAAGTCTAGCCTCTTGGTTAGAGGTCAAGGCTGTTTTGTCATGGGCAGAAGAACATGGTCCTGCCATATCCGCAGTGCACATTCCTGGTGTAGTCATGGCGGACTTCCTCAGTCGACACACAGTGGACAGCGGAGAGTGGGAGCTGCACCCAGAGGTCTTCACCCTCATTGTTCAGAAATGGGGTCTTCCTTACATCAACCTGATGGCTACAAGACACAACAGGAAGGTTCCGAGGTTCTGCTCTCGATGGAGGGACCCTCTAGCTCTGGCGGTGGATGCAGTGTTCATTCCTTGGTTATTCCTTCTGGCCTACATCTTTACTCTCCTCCCCATGTTGCACAGGGTGTTATGAAAATTACGACTGGAGCGCTGTCTCAAATTCAGAATCATATTCCTGAGGCAGGTCCCTGTCAGTACACCAAGAGAGAAAGGTCGACCAGACACGATGATAGATCTTGGAAGAAACAGGTTTGTGGGCACTGAGTATAGTAGCCACCACACCAGAAGAAAACCCTTTCTTCCTCAATATTGAGGATTCAATTTCCAAGCCATCAAGGATGGACGATGAACATCCTCTTTCCACAGGTAACCCTGTAGAAGAAGATCCGGAAGTCAAGGGAGCATGACTTTACACTTTCCCACATTAAACGTCATATTCCGTTTGTGCAATCTGCCATCTTATGTAAATCCATCTGTAGAAAACAAATATCCAGTTCTGAATGTATTACGCTACATTGTTTATTATCATATGCAAATACTGATATTTTGCTTTTTATCTCTATTATATCGATTAAACACATACAGACTAGTGCATATATTTCTCAATGGTGAAATCGTAACCAAAAAATGAAATGGGTTTATAAGCAAAATTAAATTACTATACTCCAAAGTAATACCTGTAACATATGTAAAATTTGATCCCTAAAATCTAATACTACACTTGTTGTCTAATAAATATGCTGACTGTCCGACTTAGTTAATTCATACTTAACAACATTTTAAAAAAAATCCAATGTCAATTTTCCCCTGGGCAGTCTAGTGATGGAGCTTCATTAGTTGTCATTCAATAGCAATGTTTCTTAACCTGTGGCATTACTTCCCCAGAAGGCACTTGTCACACAGGGAGGGGGTATTTGCTACTTGGAGGACCTTTCCACTGTATAATAGGGCGGTCCCTCAGTAATATTATATAAATTGTGACATTGGCTGTCCTTGCAAATGTGGCTGAGAGTCAGTCCATCATGTCTGCCCTCTCAGTTAAGAAACATTAAGCAGCTACTGGCAGTCTGCTTGTCCGACTACCCTCTCTGTGCTGACCTTGGCTGTGGCTGACTACCCGATCCGGCTCATGACTGTGGTGCATCTGACTACGCTTTGTGCTAGTTATCACTCCTGTCTGACTACCACATGTACAGGTAGATCAAGGGTGCGCTCCTTCCCTTTGGCACTCGCCTACCAAGCTGGTAGTGTTGCAGTTGCTTCCGCTTCACCTAGTCTGTTGCCTCCTTTGTGCTCTACCTATCTGGCTGCCTATATTTGTGCCCTTACTCTGTTGCCTCCACTCAGTCAAGCCTCCTACAGGCAAGTGCAGTTTAGTCTCACTCCGTGTCCTCCTCTCTGTGCGCTCCTGCCGGCTGCCTTGCCTGCGCACTTACTCTGCTGACTGGAGTAGTGCTATTTGTAGATTGCCTGTATCTGCTGGCTACCCTCGCTCCATTGTCCCCGCTGGGTATCACTACACTTTCTGCTCCCAAGAGCTCCATCTGAATTCACTTCTTTTGGGTTGTCTGGGTACGCTCCTGTGCTGTCTCCAGAGTCTCCTATCTGTGAGTAGAACCAAGTTTGGTTCAATATACTCCATACCTCCATACCTGCGGTGGTTCAGTGTCAGTTCTTGGGTAGTGGACTAGATACTGTCCTCACTTCTGTCTCAACTGTGACGGAGGAAGTGTTTTGCTCTTTTCATTATTCTGATTATTTGGTTAAATTCACTTGTACCATTGTCGTGTGTTTATTTTGCCTAGACTCCGTGACAGGGAAGCAGCAAACTCTGGATACCAGAGAGGAAGGGAGTGTTATCACTACTTAAATGTGTCACTGCTAGCTATATGTATCCAATACTTGTATCCCTGATGTAGCTGGTGTTTGCTAGACTTCTCCTTCTATATGTATGTATATATCTTTATTTATACAGCGTCATACATGAACCCAGCACTCTACATAAATAGTAATAGTATAATACAAAAATAGAGGACTGGGTTAAGAGCATCAGGCTAAAGTACGATCATTGCCTTATTAAAGCGGAGGGGGGGGACACAGCAAAGGGAAATGGACCTGCACCAAGGAGTTTACATGACAAACTAGAGAGACAGTAGGAGAAGAATCATAAGGCAAGTTCAAGGTTTCAGTACAAGCATGGCAGAATTAGTCTAATGTGACTAAGTGTTCACAAGGAGAATTTTGTTAAGGAGGTGGGTTTTCAGGAGATGCTTGAAAGTGATGAGTATGGATGATAGGCAAATGGTGATAGGGCGGACATGCCAAAGTCAAGGGGCAGCCAATGAAAATGTTTACAGTAGGCAGATGGCTTGAGCTGTGTAAGGAGAGGACAGAAAGAACTCTTGAGAAAAACACAGGTGATGGGAAGGAGTGTAGTGGGAGATATGAGCAGATGGGTGAAGAAGAAAGTGACTTAAAGGACGGGAGAATAATTTTGTAAGAAATACAGACCTTATAGGTAGCTGAGAGAGGGATTTCAAGAGCAGGTGAGAGGCAAGGCATCAGGAAGCAAGTGTTGTTATTCTTGCAGCTGAACTGAGAACAGATTGAAATGGAGAAATATGAGAGACAGGAAGACCAGAGACTAGAATGTTTGCAATAATTAAGACTAGAGAGAATGAGACCCTGAGAGAGAGTTTTTGCAGTTGATATATAGAGGAAGGGTCATATTTTGACAATATTTTTAGGAAGAAGAGACAGGTTTTGGTGACAGCTTGGATATGGGGGAAGACTTTCAAGGTAGATTTGAGTATGACACTAAGGCAGCGTGCTTTGGTTACTGAGTGAATGGCAGACTTGACAACCTGTTCTGTCTTTAGCCATATTAAATTTAATATGGTGGTGGGCTATCCATGATGAGATTGCCATGAGACACTAAGTGACTCGAGACTGCACAGGCGGAGTAAGGTCAGAGGAAGAGAGGTAGATTAATGTGTCATTGTCACGGTTTTCAAGACACTCAGACCAGTAGGAGAAATAAAACACAGTTTTATTAAGAACAAAATTAATGACAGAATCGCCCTCTATAGGCAGCAATGAATAGCAGCAAGGAGGCAACAGTAGGACCAATATACAGATAATGACTTAACAGCACAGGCAGATAACAGATACTGAGTACAGAGATACAAGGGTTAACACAGTAATCAGTCCGTCTCAGTTGTGGTGTTTGGCACGCCCAGGGTGATAATAGGCAGTAAATGGTGGCGAAAACTCAACACCAAAAGTTCATAATACTGAGATAACTGTCCAGCAAAGAAGAACCTGCAACCCAGAGCCTGCTGAACTTGAACCAGTAGCCCCCACGGGAGTAGTAACAGAGCAAATGGATTGCTAGAGCTTGAGCCAATAGCCCCCATAGGCGTTATAACGGAAGCAACCGGATTGCAAGAGCTTGAGCCAATAGCCCCCACGGGCGTGATAACGGAAGCAACTGAATTGCAAGAGCTTGAGCCAATAGCCCCCGTGGGCGTAATAACAGAGGCTTGCACAGTAGCAGCTAAAGCCGTAGCGCCTACCGGGCGCGGTAACGTAAACCAACAATACTGCAAGGAGTGATATGAACCGTCGCCTTACAAGGCCTACTGACCCGGCTCAGCAGTAAGAGTGGTTGAAAGAAAAATGGCTCAGCAAGGGTAGCAACGCTCTGTACCAGACTGGAGGCTGGAGAACCGGGAACACAGCTCTGCACGGGTTAATGGCTCAGGAGGAGGAGTACAGCCCTGCACAGGTAAACGGCTCAGTAAGAGAGTACAGCTCAGCACGGGTTAACGGCTCAGTAAGGAGTACAGCTCTGCAATGAAACAACTCGGTAGCAGGATCGCAGCTCAGCACGGGTTAACAACTGCAGCCACAGAAGTACAGTTCACTGGAGGAAGTCAGAATGTCGCCTCGGCGACAGCGGGAAGCAGAAACGTAGTCTGGGGAGATGTAACCGGTGCAGGTCACGGAGCAGGAACGTCATACAAGCCGGGTCGAATCACGGAGCAGGTTCTCAGACAAGCCAGATCAGGTCACGAGCAGGAACGTCAGCCAGGCCGGGTCAAATCACAGAGCAGGTTCTAAGACAAGCCAGATCAGGTCACGAGCAGGAACGTCAGCCAGGCCGGGTCAAATCACGGAGCAGTTTCTCAGACAAGACAGATCAGGTCACGAGCAGTCTGAGTAAGCCAAATCGGTACACCGGAAAAAAGGAACGCAGCACAGCAAGACTGGCTCAGGAACACCACGAAAGGGCACCTCAGAGGTGCCAATGGCCGAGTATAAAAAGGTCACCAGGGGCGGGCCAAACAGGCTCAACCAATCGGAGCGCAGCACAAGTGAGAGTGACAGAAGAGAAATCACTGCACCGTGATAGTCATTCCTGTACAAATGGTAATTAAAGCCAAGAGATGAGATGAGGTCACCAAGTAAGAGCATGCAGAGGGAAAAGAGAAGTCATTCCAGGACTGATCCCTGTGGTACACCTATTGTGAGGTCACGGGGAGAAGAGAATGCATTAGTAGAAGAAAGCTAGTGTTGCCCACTTTTGGTGGTGGCAGGGAAACACAGTGAACAGTCACAGTCATCTAGTCTATGCTCTTCTCACATGTCCACATATCTGTTGTCAGGGGAATTTTCTTGCCATACATACTGTTCAGTCCTTTGCTTACCACACTAACCACCTGCTTGGAGCTACACATGACATCAGCTCTCTAAAACCTCAGTTTCCTACAAAATAATAAACAGCATGTCCACTGCCAACTTCTTGGCAACCTTGCCATTCCACAGGCATACTTTGGAATTGTTTTTGTGAAGTTTCTGACTCCTTCTCAGGAACTCAGGCACTGTGGGTTGGCAGGGCATGTCAGAATAATCCTGTAACTTATTGATTTAAGAACATGACTGTCGGAGGTGGTGGAGGTAGAAGCAGCATGTGTGGGCAGTATCTGATGCTTATCATCATATGCCACTGCAGCAGAAGCCATAGGTGTTATTTGGAATGAACTAACTGTTGGCAGTGGCACACTCTCTGACTACTTCCCTTAGCTTCCCCAGAGCCCTGAGAACTTTTTGAAGTGCTTCTGTGGCTGCTTCTAGTTGTGATTCCTCTGACCTGCTGATAGTATGTTTTCCAGTGAGGCTTGTGGTTGTGCTTCAGGTGGGATCTCATAGAGGAGGTGCCTAGGTGTGAGCCTACTTCCCCTTTGCTCACGTGCTTTTTGCACAGACAACAGATAGCAACATGCTTAGCTTTTGGATCCTTAGTAAAGTATCTCCATACTGTGGACTTCATGGACTGAATGGTTCCTGAGGGGCTTCTACTACTACTACTTCTACTACTACTGGGTTAGATGCTGATACAATTCTAATGACACTACTACTAGGTCTCAAAGGTTTAGCACTTCCAGCAGATGGAGAGGCACATATAATAGCTGGTGAGATAGCTCAGTGGTAAAGTACCTGACTATGGAGACTGTTCAAACCTCAAGGTTGCAGGTTCAAATCTCAGCACTTCATCCTTCCTAGGTTGATAAAAGGTTGGTAAATGAGTACCATTGATTAGTTAATAATAAAATCTATTATTTCAGCTGCTGATTTGGTTAATTCCAAGAGCGTGTGCTGAAAGCACTTTGAGTCCCACTGGGAGAAAGGTGCTATATAAATATGAGGTAGTATTATAGCTAAAGTTGTGGAAGTGAATAACCTGTGTTGCTGTTGTTGTTGGTGCTCCTTTTCAGTGGTTGAAGATTGAGCCTTTGCTTTTCTGCTAAGTTTCTAACCATATCATCATCTCTCTCACTCTCAACTTCATCTGTATCTGAACAAGAGGAAAATACAGGGAGGATATAATCTAGATCTGCATCGTCAGCATCAGCATCAGCATCACCCTTTGCTTCTTGCCACTACCCTTAAATTCCTCTAAGATTTTAGAGGTGTTAAATAGTGTTGAGCGAGCATGCTCGGCCGATGCTCGGATCGGCTCGAGCATCGCTCTGCTCGGCACATGGCGGTACTCGTACGAGTACCGCATGTGCTCGCCCGCCATGTTCGGGTCTCCTCCCCGCACGTTTTGCGGCTGCTGCGCAGCCAATAAACGTGCAGGGAGGCTCTGACATCGGTGTAATGCCAGCAGCCATGTTGGCTGCTGGCATTACACTGATTGGCTGGCCAGAACCCGTGGTCGGGTGCTGTATAGCACCTGACCATCGAGTTCGGCTCAGTCTTAGCCAGGGAGAGCTGAGGATAGGAAGGGAAAGGCAGTGTAGGGAGGAAAACAATCAAAATTGTGAAAAAAAAGAACCAAAAGTCCTTTTTAGGACTACTGTGAGTGGGGGCAGCAGGTTATTTTGTGTGGGGGAAAAAAAAAAAAAAAAAAAATATATATATATTCTGTTTAGTGTGCAAAGTTGCAGATTAGAGCACATTCTGTTTAGTGTGCACAGTTGCAGATTAGAGCACATTCTGTTTAGTGTGCAAAGTTGCAGATTAGAGTACATTCTGTTTAGTGTGCAAAGTTGCAGATTAGAGCACATTCTGTTAAGTCTTCAAACTAAAATATCAAAGTCACATATTCAATTCAGTGTGCGTCGCCGCAGTTTAGCAGCACATTCTGTGTACTGTGCAGAGTTGCAGAATAGGAAGAAATACTGTTAAGTCTTCAAACTAAAATATCAAAGTCACATATTCCATTCAGTGTGCTTCGCCGCAGTTTAGCAGCACATTCTGTGTACTGTGCAGAGTTGCAGAATAGGAAGAAATACTGTTAAGTCTTCAAACTAAAATATCAAAGTCACATATTCCATTCAGTGTGCGTCGCCGCAGTTTAGCAGCACATTCTGTGTACTGTGCAGAGTTGCAGAATAGGAAGAAATACTGTTAAGTTTTCAAACTCAAATATTAAAGTCACATATTCCATTCAGTGTGTGTCACCGCCGTTTAGCAGCCTATTCTGTGTACTCTGCACAGTTGCAGACTAGGAAGAAATACTGTTAAGTTTTCAAACTCAAATATTAAAGTCACATATTCCATTCAGTGTGTGTCACCGCCGTTTAGCAGCCTATTCTGTGTACTCTGCACAGTTGCAGACTAGGAAGAAATACTGTTAAGTTTTCAAACTCAAATATTAAAGTCACATATTCCATTCAGTGTGTGTCACCGCCGTTTAGCAGCCTATTCTGTGTACTCTGCACAGTTGCAGACTAGGAAGAAATACTGTTAAGTTTTCAAACTCAAATATTAAAGTCACATATTCCATTCAGTGTGTGTCACCGCCGTTTAGCAGCCTATTCTGTGTACTCTGCACAGTTGCAGACTAGGAAGAAATACTGTTAAGTTTTCAAACTCAAATATTAAAGTCACATATTCCATTCAGTGTGTGTCACCGCCGTTTAGCAGCCTATTCTGTGTACTCTGCACAGTTGCACACTAGGAAGAAATACTGTTAAGTTTTCAAACTCAAATATTAAAGTCACATTTTCCATTCAGTGTGTGTCACCGCCGTTTAGCAGCCTATTCTGTGTACTCTGCACAGTTGCAGACTAGGAAGAAATACTGTTAAGTTTTCAAACTCAAATATTAAAGTCACATATTCCATTCAGTGTGTGTCACCGCCGTTTAGCAGCCTATTCTGTGTACTCTGCACAGTTGCAGACTAGGAAGAAATACTGTTAAGTTTTCAAACTCAAATATTAAAGTCACATTTTCCATTCAGTGTGTGTCACCGCAGTTTAGCAGCCTATTCTGTGTACTCTGCACAGTTGCAGACTAGGAAGAAATACTGTTAAGTTTTCAAACTCAAATATTAAAGTCACATATTCCATTCAGTGTGTGTCACTGCCGTTTAGCAGCCTATTCTGTGTACTCTGCACAGTTGCAGACTAGGAAGAAATACTGTTAAGTTTTCAAACTCAAATATTAAAGTCACATATTCCATTCAGTGTGTGTCACCGCCGTTTAGCAGCCTATTCTGTGTACTCTGCACAGTTGCAGACTAGGAAGAAATAGTGTTAAGTTTTCAAACTCAAATATTAAAGTCACATTTTCCATTCAGTGTGTGTCACCGCAGTTTAGCAGCCTATTCTGTGTACTCTGCACAGTTGCAGAATAGGAAGAAATACTGTTAAGTTTTCAAACTCAAATATTAAAGTCACATTTTCCATTCAGTGTGTGTCACCGCAGTTTAGCAGCCTATTCTGTGTACTCTGCACAGTTGCAGAATAGGAAGAAATACTGTTAAGTTTTCAAACTCAAATATTAAAGTCACATTTTCCATTCAGTGTGTGTCACCGCAGTTTAGCAGCCTATTCTGTGTACTCTGCACAGTTGCAGAATAGGAAGAAATACTGTTAAGTTTTCAAACTCAAATATTAAAGTCACATATTCCATTCAGTGTGTGTCACCGCAGTTTAGCAGCCTATTCTGTGTACTCTGCACAGTTGCAGACTAGGAAGAAATACTGTTAAGTTTTCAAACTCAAATATTAAAGTCACATATTCCATTCAGTGTGTGTCACCGCAGTTTAGCAGCCTATTCTGTGTACTCTGCACAGTTGCAGAATAGGAAGAAATACTGTTAAGTTTTCAAACTCAAATATTAAAGTCACATATTCCATTCTGTGTTCGTCACCGCAGTTTAGCAGCCTATTCTGTGTACTCTGCACAGTTGCAGAATAGGAAGAAATACTGTTAAGTTTTCAAACTCAAATATTAAAGTCACATATTCCATTCAGTGTGTGTCACCGCCGTTTAGCAGCCTATTCTGTGTACTCTGCACAGTTGCAGACTAGGAAGAAATACTGTTAAGTTTTCAAACTCAAATATTAAAGTCACATATTCCATTCAGTGTTCGTCACCGCAGTTTAGCAGCCTATTCTGTGTACTCTGCACAGTTGCAGAATAGGAAGAAATACTGTTAAGTTTTCAAACTCAAATATTAAAGTCACATATTCCATTCTGTGTTCGTCACCGCAGTTTAGCAGCCTATTCTGTGTACTCTGCACAGTTGCAGACTAGGAAGAAATACTGTTAAGTTTTCAAACTCAAATATTAAAGTCACATATTCCATTCAGTGTTCGTCACCGCAGTTTAGCAGCCTATTCTGTGTACTCTGCACAGTTGCAGAATAGGAAGAAATACTGTTAAGTTTTCAAACTCAAATATTAAAGTCACATATTCCATTCTGTGTTCGTCACCGCAGTTTAGCAGCCTATTCTGTGTACTCTGCACAGTTGCAGAATAGGAAGAAATACTGTTAAGTTTTCAAACTCAAATATTAAAGTCACATTTTCCATTCAGTGTGTGTCACCGCAGTTTAGCAGCCTATTCTGTGTACTCTGCACAGTTGCAGAATAGGAAGAAATACTGTTAAGTTTTCAAACTCAAATATTAAAGTCACATATTCCGTGTAAGATGAAGAAGGCGGGTAAAAAGGGACGGGGAAGTGGACGTGATCCTGATAGTTCAGGGCGCGGGTCAGGACGCGGAGAAACTGTGCCTGGTGCCAGAGCACAAGAAAGAAAGACATCCACCATACCTAGCTTCATGTCTAATTTTACAGGGCGTCGCAGGACATCACTCTCGAGGTCCGACCACTGCGAACAGGTGGTCGGTTGGATGACAGCTGATACTGCTTCCAGTCGGTTAAGCACCACCCTGTCTTCCACCAAGTCCACTCTCAGTAGCCAAGAGTCTGGTCAACATAATCCTCACTCTGATCATCCTTCCTCCCACCATACACGGTCTGGTCAAAGAAGTGATCCCACACTGGGATATAGTGAGGAGCTCGTCTCATCACCAATTCTTCATTTGACCCTCTCTCCAAGCACGCTTGCAGAGGAACATGACATCTTGTGCCCTGATTCACAACCTCTAGAGGCTACCCAATCACAAGAAGATGACAGATGTGAACGGCATTTAAGGTCAAAGGAAGTAGTGGATGATGATGATGATGATGAGACACAGTTGCCATTAAATCAACCACTATTTCCGTCTCAAGACCTTGTTGAGGAGAATGTTATACAGTTGTCAATGACTGAGTATGTGGTGGGATCAAGACTTGAGGAGGATGATCAGAGTGAGGAAGTGGAGGAGGACTTGGTGGACGATGAGGTGACTGACCCCACCTGGGAAGGTGTAGAGCCGAGCGATGACAGCAGTCCTGAGGGTGAGCCATCTGCAGCACCGCAACAGGCTGGAAGAGGCAGTGGTGTGGCTACAGAAAGAAGGCGGACCGCACCAAACCGGCCCGCAAATGTTCCACGGAGCACCCCCTTGCGTAAATCTACCTTGCCAAAGGGTAGGTGTTCCGCGGTATGGCGTTTTTTTAAGGAAAGTGCGGACGACAAAAGAATTGTAGTTTGCAACCTGTGCCACACCAGAATGAGCCGAGGCATGAACACTAGAAACCTCACCACCACCAGCATGATCCGACACATGGCATCCAAGCACCGTAGTAAGTGGGAGGAACGCCAGGATCGCCCATCTGTGTCTGCAGGCCACACCACTGCCTCCTCTTCCCCTGTTTTCGGTGCCGGCCAATCGCCTGTCGAAGGCGCAGGCCCGCATACCTCCCGCCCTGCACCTGTACCATCTGAAGCACCATCAGCGACCACATCCACTTCCCTGTCCCAGCGCAGCGTCCAAATGTCGTTACCCCAGGCATTTGAGCGCAAGCGAAAATACCCAGCCACCCACCCACAGGCCATAGCACTAACCTCACACCTTTCCAAATTACTGGCCATCGAAATGCTGCCATTTAGGCTTGTGGACACTGAGTCCTTCCGCAGCCTGATGGCAGCAGCTGTCCCTCGGTACGCGGTCCCCAGCCGCCACTACTTTTCCCGGTGTGCCATCCCCGCATTACACCACCATGTGTCCCGTAACATCACCCGTGCCCTGACCAACGCAGTTACTGGGAAGGTCCACTTAACGACTGACACATGGACAAGTGCTTGTGGCCAGGGACGCTACATTTCCCTGACGGCACACTGGGTGAATGTCGTGGAGGCTGGGAGCGACTCGGACCCTGGGATGGCACGGGTGCTACCCACGCCGAGGATTGCGGGCCCTACCTCCATCAGGGTTTCCGCCAGCACCTACGTTATTGGCTCCTCCTCCTCCGTTTCCACCTCCGAATTCTCTACACGCAGCGCCACTCCCCCATCAGCCAGTAGCTGGAAGTAGTGTAGCACTGCAGTGGGGAAGCGTCAACAGGCCGTGCTGAAGCTGATCTGCCTTGGGGACAAACAGCACACGGCCTCAGAGCTGTTGCAGGGGATTAGTCACCAGACCGAGCAGTGGCTCTCGCCACTCAACCTGCAAGCAGGCATGGTTGTGTGTGATAATGGGCGTAACTTGGTGGCGGCTTTGGAGCTCGGCAAGCTCACACACGTACCATGCCTAGCGCATGTATTTAATTTAGTGGTTCAGCGATTTCTAAAAACCTACCCCAATGTGCATGATCTCTTGACCAAGGTGCGCCGCGTGTGTGCACATTTCCGTAAGTCATCTACAGCTTCGGCCGGCCTGTTGAAGCTGCAGCAGCGCTTACAATTGCCAGCTCACCGGCTGCTGTGTGACGTGAGCACGCGCTGGAACTCCACCTTCCACATGTTGGGCCGGCTTTGTGAGCAGCAGAGGGCAGTAGTGGAGTACCAGCTGTTACACGGTCGTCGCCTCTCCGTTCAACTTCCTGTAATCAGAAGTGAGGAGTGGGAATGGATGTCAGACCTCTGTGAGGTTTTACGCAATTTTGAGGAATCGACACAGATGGTGAGCGGCGATAACGCTATTATCAGTGTAACCATCCCACTTCTGTGTCTACTGAAACGCTCGCTGCTCACAATTAAAACCGACGCTTTGCATGTGGAAGAGGTGGAAATGGGGGAGGAAGAGCTTACACAAGGTGATAGCCAGAGCACCCTCACTTCGTCTTCTCAGCGACAATTGGAGGAGGTGGAGGAGGAGGAGGAGGAGGAGGAAGACACGGTTGCCTCCGCTACAGAGGGTAGCCATGGAACTTTAGTTCCATCTCTTCAGCGTGGGTGGGCAGAAGAGGAGGAAGAGGATGAGGATATTGAGAGTCATCCTCCTGGTGAGGACAGCGAAATCTTGACTGTTGGTACTCTGGCACACATGGCTGACTTTATGTTAGGCTGCCTTTCCCGTGACCCACGCGTTATACGCATTTTAAACAACACGGATTACTGGGTGTTCACCCTTCTGGACCCCCGCTACAAAGAGAATTTCTCATCTCTCATTCCTCCGGTGGAGAGGACAAGCAAAATGGTGCAATACCAGAAGGTTCTTGTCGAAAAATTGCTCCAAAATTTTCCATCTGACAACGCTGGCGGCAGAGTACGTGCTACCTTGGCCAACCGAGAAGGGGAGAAAAGGGGAGCACACAGCAGTTCCGAGAAAGGCAGGGCAACACTCTCCAAGGCGTGGGACACCTTCATGACACCCCGCCAGCACCCTCACCCTGATGCGCAGCCTAGTGTCACAAGGAGGGAAAAGTTTTGGAAGATGGTGAAGGAGTACGTAGCAGACCGTGTCAGCATCCTCAATGATCCCTCTGTGCCTTACAACTACTGGGTGTCCAAGCTGGACACGTGGTATGAACTGGCACTCTACGCCTTGGAGGTGCTGGCCTGCCCTGCCGCCAGCGTTCTGTCTGAGCGGGTATTTAGTGCTGCTGGTGGCATCATAACAGATAAGCGTATCCGCCTTTCCACCGACAATGCTGATAGGTTGACACTTATAAAAATGAACAAGGCCTGGATTTCCCCTGACTTCTCCACTCCACTGGAGGAAAGCCCCGGGGGAACATAAACTCACTTTATATATGTTATTTACAATGATGGGAATACTCTGTATTCCCATTCACCCCTTCCACCCAAAAAACGGGTATATGGTTGACTCTTAATCTTCTCATCCTCCTCCTCCTCTTCCATATGCCCTGGGATATAATTTTTATATAGGGCCAGCTCACCAGCGGGCCCTGTGATATAATTTTTATATAGGGCCAGCTCACCAGCGGGCCCTGTGATATAATTTTTATATAGGGCCAGCTCACCAGCGGGCCCTGTTTGACAATTTTTATATAGGTCAGCTCACCAGCGGGCCTTCTCATATAATGTTTTATTGGGTCAGCTCTCTAGCGGGCCCTCTCATATAATGTTTTATAGCGTCAGCTCACTAGCGGGCCTTCGCATATAATGTTTAGGATGGTCAGCTCTGCAGCAGACCCTCACCCATAATGTTTTAGATGGTCAGCTCACGTTTCCCTCTTAATCATGGCCTCAGTTCAATAAAATCAAGGAAATTTTTGGGAGAATTTGCCTCTGCGC
This sequence comes from Rhinophrynus dorsalis, assembly GCA_037306005.1. Classification (NCBI taxonomy): domain Eukaryota; kingdom Metazoa; phylum Chordata; class Amphibia; order Anura; family Rhinophrynidae; genus Rhinophrynus; species Rhinophrynus dorsalis. The sequence goes on from CM074722.1 coordinate 309,284,424, forward strand.
ACGTTTCCCTCTTAATCATGGCCTCAGTTCTGAAAATCAAGGAAATTTTTGGGAGAATTTGCCTCTGCGCACGTTTCCCTCTTAATCATGGCCTCAATTCTGAAAATCAAGGAAATTTTTGGGAGAATTTGCCTCTGCGCACGTTTCCCTCTTAATCATGGCCTCAGTTCTGAAAATCAAGGAAATTTTTGGGAGAATTTGCCTCTGCACACGTTTCCCTCTTAATCATGGCCTCAATTCTGAAAATCAAGGAAATTTTTGGGAGAATTTGCCTCTGCGCACGTTTCCCTCTTAATCATGGCCTCAGTTCTGAAAATCAAGGAAATTTTTGGGAGAATTTGCCTCTGCGCACGTTTCCCTCTTAATCATGGCCTCACTTCAGAAAATCAAGGAAATTTTTGGGAGAATTTGCAGATGATATACAAGTAAATATACAGCAAATACTGTTTGGTAACAATTTTTCGCCTAAAGTCGTTTTTATTTTCCTTTTTGTGTGTTTTATGGTCAGTCTGTAAAAATGGCGTACTACGGGCGAAAGATCGTTCCCAGCAGCGATGTTGGAGTCCAAGATGCATCCAGACATCCTCCCTATGCTGTCCCTGAACCATTTCTGTGGTGTTTCCATCCTTTTCTGCCCTTTTCCTATGGACCAGGCACCCTCCCCTCATCAGAGCAGGGGGTGCCTGGTGTAATGCTCGAGTCCTCCCATTGACTTCAATGGGGCTCGGGTGTTCGGCCGAGCACTCGAGCCTCAGGGGGTGCTCGGTCAGAGCACCCGAACACCCGAGCATTGGGGTGCTCGCTCATCACTAGTGTTAAACAATTTTTTTTTACTTTTACTTTCACACAGTTGTCTACTGTTGTGAGGACATGTGTTTTGGTGCTTGTTTGTCTCACTGTCAGATACAGCAGTTGGTTCAGCTGCTACACCTTCCTCTATTATGCCATTGCCATCATCAACACTATAATGCCACTCATTGTCATCTTCAGTGATCTTCTTAAATGTTTTTTTTTTAAAAGGCTCTTTTGCTTGTGGTGGAACTTTTGGTGGGACCTTGACAAACTGCATCCTCTCGGGAGGAGATGGATTATTATCATGTATTGCACACTCTGCAGCAACCATGGCTGCAGTAAGTTTTGGAACTACCACTTTACTCCCACATCCATGCACTGCTCCACCTTTTCCCCTTCTCCTGTCCCTTGTGCATTTGCTGGACATTGAAGTGTGTTTTTACTCTGCAGTACACAACTGACGGTGACTGATATCTTGTCTTAGCCCTCAACAAAATTCTCAGTGTTGTTTGTTCAGTGTCGCCTCTACCTCAGTGTCACAGCTCAGGTCAGGCTCCCAGTCAGCTGTCTGTCACCTAATATATACATTTATTTATTTATTTATTTATTTATGTTTCAAACAGTTGTCCATCCTATCTTATCACTCTCCAAAAACGAAATCATGACTAAAAAAAGCAAAATAAACAACTTCTTTCACCACTCTTCCCCAGCACAGAGACACTAAAAGCAAGATCAGTAAGTTAATTGCTTGGACCGCAGCTGTCTGTGTCTTTCAAATCAAATCAGTCAGACAGAATGTTGGGGTATTTGTGGTCAACTTCCTTTTCTCTTTTCTTGCACCCCCAGACACGTCCAACACAGAGACAATAACAGCAAGATCAGTAAGGAAATTGCTTGGACTGCAGCTTCCTGTGTCTTTCAAATCAGTCAGACAGAATTTTGGGGTATTTGGAGTCAACCTTCTTTGCTCCCTTCTCACACTCCTAGACACGTCCAACACTGATATAATAGTAGCACCAAGATCAGAAAGAAAATTGGACTCCAGCTGCCTGTTTCTTGGCAGTCAATCACACCGACATTTGGTGTATTTGGGGTCACCCTCCTTCCTCCCATCATATTCCACAGAGTGCCCCCAGACTCCCCAAATACAGAGAACAAATGTCCTACCTGTAAGACTCTCTAAACTAAGCTTCTACTTCCCTATATTTGCCTATCTTCTCTAGCTCAGAAACCTGCTGCTTTCTCCACTCACAAACACAGAATGGCATGCTGTAAGAGCCTGACACCCTTTTATATGCCTGCAGGAAAAGAAGAGAAAACTGACATGTGGTGGGGAGAAATTTAGACTTCTCATTGATTTCAATGCAATGAGCTAGATGAAAAAAGAGAGAAAACTGCACTTTTTGCTGGATATTATTCGCCAAGCGTGAAGTGCCATTTTTTGCAGATTTTGGTTTGAGGCAAACATTTTCTCCCCTCCTTAGAACTGAGTACAAAAAAACACTTTATCATTACAGATGTTCACAAGCTGTTGGAATGTGTGTTATACTGTGCAGTTGGACATTACCAGATCATTATATTTTGTATGATTACATGGTCATCCATAGAAGGGAAGAAGATTTCACAATACTCTAGGCTGCTTATTGCCTTAGATAAACTAAGAAAGGAGCTATAATGACCCATGGGAAGCTGAGAGCTCGGATGGTACCTCAAGCAAATAAATGACTTATAATGACCCAAGAGAAGCTGATAGCCAGGATGGCACCTCCAGCTAAATGAATAAATGTCTTCATCTTAAAATCCTTACCGAGATCAGTGGATTACCTATTGACCTTAATGCAGTCATCATATTTTGCCAAAAGGGGAAAATCCAGCACATTTTCACAGTGTAATATTTAAAGAAGAGAGGAAGGCTGATGTAATAAGAAGAAATAGAGTAATTATGTGGTAATCCAAATGCACCATAGAGGAAAATTAAATTCCCATTGATTTAATGGGGGATGATAACTGCTTGGAGGCTAGACATGGCTCAACCCATTCCCAAATTGATTGAAATGGGGTTTTAAATCCCTTGAAAGATAGATAAGTCTAGAAGTATTGTGAAGCAATGAGGCTGCTATCATGCAACGGTAACAGCCCCATTTAAATCAATTTTGAGAATTTTATTTGGTGACTATGGTATAGTTGGTCTGTCCCAGAACTACTGAATTTATTCCTAGAATATCAGCCTCAGAATTTTTTGTTTAAAAATAAATGCACTCATTTAACGCTTTGAGTGCCAGAGAGGTGTCCAATGCATTGCACTGCAGTGAGTTGGATACCTCGCTGACACTCAAAGGGTAAAAGGAGGCCAAAGCCAGCCACTAAAATAGACAGAGTAATAATGAGGAACATAGGAATTTATAGAAAATGGGATGTTGCTGATCAACTTGTCCATTGACCCTCTGAGTTTCAGAGGGGTATGCAAACATTGCACTGAAATGCATTGCACACCCCTCTGGCATTCATAGTTAACCCTTTGTGTGACAGAGAGGTATCCATTGAAATGCAATGCTTTGGAAACCTTTATGGTACTCATAAGTTTAAAGGGCATTGCAAACGCAATGCCCCATTCAGCAGATCTACAAAGCTGTGGTTCCACTGTGAACCCCAGAAAACTAGCAGTTTATGAAATGATTCCCTAATTGGTCCTGTGCTGGAGACCTCTCTAGCATTTGCAGAATTAAAGGATCCTTTTACATCAGTAATAATTTGTGGAATTTTTATAATGCGGTTGGTATATTCTAAAACTGCACCTCTTTAGCTGTCTGCATAAAGCCCACATAAGCATTGGTAACTTGAATAATGTCCTACACATTCAAAGTCACTCTAGGATACCATGAAAACACCAGCTATTGCAGTGTAATTATTTTTAATCCTAAGGAGAATCAACCCATCATTTACTACTTACTAGAAGGGTAATGTAAATAAACATTTCTCATTCCACTGAGAAGGGCAGGGAAAGGAGACAAACGGGGAAATTCACTAAGGCGTGAGAAAGAGGTGATAAAGCAGAGATAACTTCTCCAGTGATATCACTTATCCAATTCCTAAGTTATTCTATGGAGCCAATTCACTAAGGTTTCTAGATCTTTGGAGGTTTTAGTGCAGAGGCTCTACAGAATAACATAGGAAACGGGAAAGTGAGATCACTGGAGAAGTCTTCTCAGCGTTATCACCTCTTTATCACGCCTTAGTGCATCTCACCAATATATTTTGCTGTTTAAACACCTGAGCAGGGTATGTAACAGTCAGTGCAACTTGCAATGCTACCTTCCCTTGCCAAGATAGATGGTTATTTAATATGGTGCAATTAAGCTGATATTCATCGTTAATTTTTTAAAAAGAGGTTCACGTTTGTTAATGAAAAATATTCATTATAAGGCTTTCCTGGTGAGTAGAACAAGGGCAAAACAAACAAAAATAGGAGAGCATTCTGTATACCTAAATAAAACAATGTATTTATTATTAAGAACAATCTATACAATAGACACTAGGTACACTGGACAAGCTAGTTTCAAAAAACAGGTATACAAACAATGAACAGTGATATCACTGAAAGACAAAAAGTCAATTAGCTCATAATGAGCTCTCACTAGTGATAATTGTCCAGTGAGAGTAAAAATGCAAAAAAGAAAGAAAATGATGAAGTCAACAAACTTGAAGATCAACTCTAGCCAGCTACTGAAAAATCATAAGAATTTTGAGATAGCAGTGTCTAATTGCTTAAAGGGATAGTATTGCCTGAAAATAATTTTATTTTATATTGTAGCCCTTAAAAACATTAAAAATTATATAAGTCTTATCTCCCAAACCTTTATGGTTTGGGAGATATTAACAAGTAAAGTTAAGTAAAGTTCCCTTTTCCTGGCTGTTTTAGCCAAGTCTGCCATCTAGTAGACAGATATGGAATCCGGTCCACAGATCAGCAGGCAGCTCTTTAACAGTGCCGAGATCACGATCGTTAAAATAACTACTTCATTGGAACTGTCTACAAAGTGTGCCTGGCTTGCAAGCACACTTTGTAGACCATTCCATTGAAGAAATTCTTTTTAAAGATCGTGATCTCGGCACTGCTGAAGAGCCGCGGCCGGTCTTGGGACCGGATTCCAAATCTGAAGGCTTGAGCAGTGATGTCACTCCAGGGGAAACTTTACTTGCTAATATCTCCCAAACCACAAAGGTTTGAGAGATAAAACTTATGTCATTTTTAATGTTTTTTAAGGGCTACAATAAAAAATAAAGTTATTTTCAGGCAACACAATCCCTTTAAGTGTCCTGCAAGACCTTCCAGACACAGACATTTTAACCCAAAATCAAAATGTTACTGATACTATTGTAGACACTGCTCATGCCCTTGGAACTACTGTAAAGCAAGAAAAAACAACCTGAATATCAAAACAAAATGTTGCCATGATGAAAAAGTGATGAGAATTTAAGCAAAATGGTAATATTAGAAACAGGGTAGAGTATGTAGAAATGTCAAGACCATAAGGAAGCACATTAAAGAAGAAACGCACACATTCATTGAAAGGACACTGAGAGAAAATCAAGGGCTAAAGAAATCAAAACAAAAGATGGCCACACGTAGGAGCCAACTGTTTGCATTAAAGCTTGAAGATGTTGCAAAAGCAAAAACTCAACAACAAATACTAAAACAACTGAATACAATGCCAGCGGATGAAGCTTTTCCACAAGATTTGGTAGAAGAAACTGCAATAAAATCAATGAAAAATGGCAAAGCAGTTGAATCTGATTAAGTCAATATTGAAACATTGAAAGCCAGAGGTCAACCCTTATTCGAAGCCCTAGCTAAACTATTCTCAAAATGCCTACTAATTGGCAAAGTGCCTGTAACATGGAAAAATACACAAAAAAGGTGATAAGGCAAAGTGAGATCCTCCAGCTTCTACTACAATTCCCATCATCCTCTGCCAAACTTTGTGGGATCTGTAGTCTAGCAGCAGCTTGGAGGCCTCCCAATACTCATTCCTAACATAATGTGCCCTTCAGGCCTTCTCACCTGTAGAAGTGCTATCCAGTACCCTCATGTTGTAGACCCCAGAGCAGTGGTAGATGGCTGCAGTGCCATTGTCCCAACCCATCATAATTCATACTTGAAGCTGCCAGTTGTGCCCATATGACCATTTCCTCCTTCCTACTTTGCCCACTTCTAGTCCAGGCCCCCACTCCATCCACTCTCACCTGGAATAAGTCATCCATTCCCTGAACTAAGGTTCATGGGCCAAGTACTCACCCTCCCTTTCATTTGAGATCACACAGCCACACACACAAGTAGAGAAGAGGGAGCTGGGAAGTCAAGAACATGAACTGCTCCTGGGAGGAAGTGATACCTGTATGATAGTGCCAGACACAGACACCCTGCACATGTCCAGCGGGGCTACATGTTGAAGTCACGTCCTTTCACATCGCTTACCGGTACACAGCTGGCCTTGTACAGTGTATCTGTGTGTGTATCTGTCGATGTAAGCAGATGTGACTTCACCATGTAGCCACTGGGTTACACTGTGTGTATATACAGTCAAAATATATATCCACTAGTATTAGTGGCCATGATAAGAGACCACTACCCAGAATGTGAAATAAACTTAGCTTTTGCTTTGACTTTTGTTTTTAATTTCAGAGGACAGTGCATGTTGGCTAAGATCATTAAGACACACATCAATTAACTCTTTGTGTTCTCAGAGAGTTGAGCAATGCATTGTTCTTCAATGTGTTGCTTACCTCACTGGCATTCAGAGGGTTTAGGGGGCTGTGTCCATGGCTGGATCTGCATTAAGAGCTACAGGGAGATCCCATCTGTACCAACATCAGGTTGGAATTCCGACAGCATAGGCAGCTATAGGAGCTCAGTGCATGTGGTGATGTGCAACATTAATATACAAATACACCGAAAGGAATATGACACTAGTTCATTAAATTGCATTTCAATATGCAAATGAGACATTATCTAAGTAGTCACTGGAAGATCATAAACCTGTAGAAGTCAAGGCAGATTCATGGCAATGTCAGTGTATTTGTTGAGTATTCACAGGGATACGATGGTAATACATCTTAGTGCATATTGTTGATATCATCAAAACAAATACGACACAAGATCACCAGACTGGCCACTTCAGTGCATCTCAGCCCGGTACTCAAACAGGGAAATCCTAAAGAGAAGCTATTTACTTTAGAATATGGGAATAAGATGGTCTCTCAAATAGGTGTGACCTATAGACCCCCTGGAGAAGCAGAGGAGTTAGATCAACTGCTAGTCAAGGAACTAAGATGACTGTGAAAGACAAGGTTATTATTATTATGGGGGACTTTAATCTTTCTGATGTGGACTGGAAAAAGCAAGCAGCAGGTTCAGCCAGGAATAGAGATATCCTAAATTCTTTACAAAGATTAACTCTTAGTCAATAAGTAGAAGAGCCAACTAGGAAGGAAGCCATACTAGATGTATTATTTACAAATTCAAGACTTGGTATAAAATGTAGCTGTTGGAGAATGTTTGGGCTTCAGTGATCATCAATCTGTGTAATATAATATAAAGTCAGAGGTTGCGCTGCACACACTAAAACAAAGGTCCTAGATTTTAGAAAGGCTGACTTTTCTAAAATGGAAACATACTTATGTCATTTTTTAACAGCTTGGAGTCCTTTAGACCAGGTCAAATGAGATTATCTGAAATGTGTTTTATTAAAGGCAACAGAGCATTGTATTAGAAATGTCCATAAGGGTAAAAGAAAAAGAAAACTGCTTTGGTACTCCGCAGAAGTGGCAAATATAATAAAGGAGTCAAAAGAAGTATTTAGGAAATATAAGCAGACTCAGAAGGAGGAAGATAGGTATTGATACAAGACTAGGCTGAAGAAGGCTAAATTCATTATTAGGTGTGTCAAAGCACACACACAGGAAAAATTGTTATGTCAATAAAAAGGGATAACACACTTTTTAGATGTATAAGTGAAAGGAGGAAAATGAAAAAAATTAATATTTAGACTGAAAATAAAAAAATGGAGGTTAAATAAATTAGAATAAAGTGCTAGCTGTCTGTTTTAATTAATATTTTGTTCAGTTTTTACAGAGGAAGGTGAAGGGAAGGGACCTCTCTTAGAAAAAGAAATAACAAGCCACAGGAAGCATGCATGTTTGCAGAGCAGAAATATATTGACTCAGAGGTAGGATAACTGACTTTCATATCCTATCCAACTGGTCAACAAAGAGATTAGTTCTATGTCAAAAAGCCCTAGGAAAATCAGTGTAATAAAACATAACTTTTAATCAAATAATTAAAAGAACATAAAGTATTCTCCTCTAAGTAAATATAATGCTATCAAGGATTAGCTAAACCATGAAAGTGATATAATAATCACCTACATATTAAATGAAAGGAGTGGGTAGATTACAGTAATATTGAAACATCAACCCAAATTTGATAATGAACTAGGCAAAGGTCCCTTTACAACCTTGAAGAAAAACAAAAGATTTACACCATCTTTTGGCTACTTCACCTAATGTTGATTTTTTTCTTGAAACAGTGTGTAACAATCTTGAAAGTCTCACACAAACAGAGGTACATATCCCCATTAACCTTATGATGGGAGAACAAAAAGCTCTAGAAGACCTAAGAGAAGATAAATATATTACAATAAAGCCATCAGATAAGATAGGGATATTGTCATTCGATCTACACATTATTATTATGCAGAATGTGGGAGATTGTTAAGTGATCAGAATTGTTACACAAGACTAAAAAATGATCCTACAGAAATTTTCAAGAGTGAGTTGAAAAAGGTCCTAGAAATAGGACTTGAGAAAAAAGTAATCACACAGGATAAGTATGAGTATCTCTGGGTCCAATGCCCAATAACTGCAACATTTTACATATTACCCAAAATTCACAAACATTAGACTAAACCACCAGGAAGACCTTTTGTCTCTGGCATAGGGAATTTGACAGAAAAAAGCAGTACCTATGTAGATTCTGTATTACGTAGATGTGTTACAGCATTGCCATAATTTATTTGCGATTCACAGAATGCTATTAAACATCTTGAGGGTAATGAATAATGATAATGAATACAACTCATTATATAGCTAGTATTGATACTGAATCATTATATACCTCCATCAAACATGACATAGGATTGCAAGGTGTCAATTATATTTACAAATCTTTTGGTGATCATAACAACTTTGTAAGTGACTTACTCAAATTTGTCCTTACACATAACTATTTTCTATTTGATGGAACAGAACAGACCCAAGGGAAGGCGAAGGGGAGTACGTGTGCCCCCATATATGCCAATCTTTACTTGGGCTGGTGGGAGGACACAATATTGTTCTCAGAAAATAATTTTAATTTCACTGACAAAATATCGGTTTGGCTTTGATATATATATGATGCCATCATTATTTGGACGGGTACTATCCAAGACTTTGAAAGCTTTGTGGAAAAGCTAAATACCAATGAAATCAATCTAAGAGTTACCTCGAATATTGACCTGAACCAAATATCATTTTTAGATATTATGATGAAAAGGGATGCTATGAACAAACTGGTAACTACCTTATGCAGAAAAGAGACTGCAACAAACAGTCTTTTGAGGTCAGACAATTGTCATCCCAAAAGGTTAATTGAAAGTATACCCATTGGGCAATACTTGAGGTTGCACAGAATTTGTAGCAGTATAGAAGATTTCAAGGAGGAAGCTAAAGGATTAAGATTGAGATTCAAGGAAAGAGGATATAGTAACGGGTCCTCAAGAAAGCATATCAAAGAGTTCTTAAGTCAGACAGGGATGTACTGCTTAATCCTCCTATGAAAGAAATATCTACTACAGATACGATAAGAGTAATAGGTACTTTTGATTGTCAACACAAAGTTATTTCTAATATACTACAAAGACATTGGCATTTGCTAATTTAAGATAATGACTTTAAGGAAATTCTTGGACCAACACCAAAAATAAAATATTGGAAAAAATAAAACTTTCAGAGACATTCTAGTCAGGAGTCACTTTGAGAGACATAAACAACAATCTTGGTTACAATCTAATCTGAAAGACTTTTCTACTTGTGGTAAATGTATGTCCTGCAAACATGGTCAGAAAAGTAAGACATTTAAAAGTAACCAAACGATGAAGGAATATACTATTAAACAGTTCAAAAACTGTACAGCACAAACCAACTAACCTGCAAATCTGGAGTTTAGTACATTTGGAAGACTAAAAGAGAATTTAGAAGAAGGATCCTTGAACACTTTGGAGATATACGATATAAACGTGAGAAACCAGTAGCTAAATACGTGAATGAAAAACATAATGGTAATATATTTGTACTGACCTTCATGGGTATTGAAAAACTCACCCTAAATCAATGAAAAGTTAACTTGGATTACCTACTTTTAAAACAGGAGGCTATATATGTTAAAGACAAGAACACCATTTGGCCTCAATGAAGGATTCACCTTCTGGACATTTATAAAAAATAACCACTGGTCAATGCACAAGTCAAAGTAAACGGAATTTCAGAATTATACCCTGACATCTATAAGTATGAATATAAATGATATATAAAAATAAATGGCTAGAATACAAATGATACTACAAGTCTAAGTCTAGAATGAAATATATACCCACATATTACAGCAACGGATTAATCTCGTATAAGAAGGGCTATTACCACTATAACTCTATCGTAATGCATTCATATCATACTTTGATTCACTTCAACTATCTGGTTTAATTCTACATTTAGGTTGTAGATATCAATATATATCATACTAACACTGATAAATGTTCAGTTTGCCTTATATAACTATACTAGTTGAAGAGCCCGTGTACACTGGCCACAGTGCCAGCCGGTCACAGGGCAGTCATTCACAGCAGAGACTGCCTGTGCCACGGCTGATACAGTGCCAGCCGGTTGCGGGGCAGTCATGCACAGTAGAGACTGCCTGCGCTGAGGCTGATACTTCAGAGCTCCCCACTCCATATCAGCTGTGTCACGGGCAGTCTGTACTGTGCATGACTGCAGCATGTGCAGCAGTCTCTACTGCGCATGACTGCATTGTTGCAAACTATTTAGCGAATTATTATATAGGATTTATGGCCATTCAATGAATAAGGTTCCATGATTCAGATATTTATAGACATAAGTGGTTAAATAACCCAGTATCAATCAGAAACTGTTATCATTAAATAGCCTTCAATCTGCTATCTGTTGTGCTATTGCACTCTAATATGGTTAGCGTTAAATGATCTCACTATAAGTGATGGTATATCTATACTATAAAAGAAGTGGTCATGTGACCACAAATTCTATGTCCCTGACATACACACCCCAGGGAGGCAGGTAGAGGAGATCTGCATATGTCTGTACATTGCCAGAGCCCAGTATTACGTAGTAAATTAGATTACACACACTCCAGGGCTGGCGCATAACAGCACATATTCAGATCTCCTTTAGAGTGCCATAGCTAAAGATGGACACCCCGGGGCACAGCTAGGAGGAGATTTGCATATCTCCTCCGAGCTGGCCAGCTGCCATTACACCACACTGCCAAGCCATGGCCTCTTCTCACTGACTGCTGGAGTTATTATGCTGTGAGCGTGCTATTCCATATCCTGCCCACAGTCTGTCAGCTAGCGAAGCGGTGGCTACACTTTAGGTCTGCCCAGGGAGAGTAAGATCCAATACGGCAATAGGTAATGGGGCCTCTCCATGGAGTAGCCGGACCCAGCTCGGTGTAATTCAAGTATACATATGATGGATGAGTTCCTCAATGTAATAGCACACAGGGTTTTAAGGAATAGTTTTTACAAGAAAATGTCTTGGAATAAACTTCTCATATCATGCAGGTGTACTACTTTATTTGCGTTCTTACTTAGAAAACAAATACCTCATGGTTGATTCCTTATACGTTTTCAGCAGGCAACATGAAAACGACAAAAATCTTCCTTTTCCTTGTGCTCACTGAACATGTGTAAGGATTGTGGGACTTGTGGTGAAGTGACATCTTCTGTCGTTCCACTAATTCTATCTGCATCGGAGCTTCACTCAGGGGACACTGCACTTACATAACTGTGACTCACAGGCACAGTGAGCCTACCTCACAAGCACACTGGCTACAGGTGTCACTTCTGCCGATCAGAGGCAGCGTCAACAGTGCCTTCTCCCTCCATACTTCATGCTAACTTCCCTCCCCCTCATCTCACGGGGGCCATGCTGTCCTGTTCAGCCTCTCATGACAGCTGCCAAAGTTCTGCCCTGAGAGTTAATACTGATCCCCAGGAACCTCTCGCCCTCCATGCAGTGCTGCCACCTTCATAGGCTCACTAACTGCCCACTTTCCCTGTGCGTTGAACTGGCTCACTATTCCTTAACCCTTTGAGTGCCAAATGGGTACGGAATACATTGCAAAGGGTTAAGTCAGGTCTACTGCCGAAGAACTCAGCCTCAGTATGAAAGCCAGCCCATGAGAACTATTCCACTTAGCCTTCCACACACTACCCCATCAACACACCTCATCCCGCAGGATTGAAACCACACCAGCATGCCTTTAATTTCGCAATATAGACTTCAATAAACTTTACTGTCATCACGTCCTTACTTTTATTGCGTCACATCTTCCTTTACCCATTCTGTAATGCAATACACATCCGTGTGTATTTCTGTCCTCTCCTTACACACCATACAACAACTATTAATTTCACAAATAAACAAATATAAAATATGTCAAATGCTAATATTGTGCTTAACCCTTTGAGTGTCAAAGAGCTAGCCATCGCAGGCTACCACTCTGGCATGCAAAGGGTCACATTCCAAATGCATACAACACAGACGCAACTGCCATTCTCTACATCAATATACAAACAGTTTGCTGCATGCTTCGGATGTCCCTCCCACACACCACGGAGGAGGTCATTGAACACTTGGAGGAGGACAAAAACAGGAGGTATCCCGGACACCTGCTGCCTGGAGTAAGTTGCCGCAGTGATGGGGAAGTGAGCAGGCCATGCTGAATGTAAATATCAGCAGAGCACTCCTACTACCCAGTTGTCACCAGGTACCACAGGGTCGCGTGCCCATCCCAGCAAAGTGAGGCATTGGGGTGAATTCTAAACCTTTCAGTGCCAGAGGGTTATGCGACACATTACACAGCAATGCTTTGCGTAATCCTCTGACACCCCAAGGGTTTCCAAATTGTTTTTTGCATCTTTTCATAATTCTGATATATCAGTTTCCCACATCTTAATAAAATAGTTATTTATTTTGTCTGGTTTGGCTGTTATTATCTCTGTAAACTCTAACATATATATTGATCATTGTTTTCCATCTCCCCTTTCTCCTCTACCACTTCCCATGTGTTACACACGTCCTCTTTACCCTCCCTGTTCCACACACATCCTCTTTGTGTCCTCACACCTTCACCCTGCTCATTAGCCCTCCGGTGACACAGCCAGGTAGATGTGTGTGTGTGTGTGTATGTATAATATATGTGCTGTGTCTAAGTGTGTGTCTTTGTGTACAATAATATCTTTATGTGTATGCGTATGTATGAGCATGTGTATGTCTATGTATGCAGTGATAGTAAATCTTATTTTATTTAAAAAAAAAATAAATAGTATAAAATAAATAATACAAGTACTCCTAATAGCCTAATGCTCAAAGCATTTCAAAGCATGCTGCTTCTTAGGAAGTTATTTAGGCAAAAAATATAATATAAGATCGCTCACTGCCTGGCTCTGGGCCCCTCATATAAACGCCATCCATCCATGTGTCGGGTAGAGAATGAACTCTACCACATGGATGCCGATGTAAACCTCAATGTGCGCGTCAGCCTGACACACAAGAGTGGCTCCTGTAACCACATGTATGCCCAAATGGGGGAAGATATTTCCAAATGGATGTCAAACCACATGTGGTAACCATGACAACATGACACTCAAATACAACCATCATATGACCACCTGAGCATCCAAACTACCACCGGCACAATTATAGGCAGATGTCAAACTGCCCCACAGGAAGGAAAAACCCACAGTTAGTGACCAGACCATACTTGTACTAAAATAACACAGCAGATCAAGATTAAATGAATCATAATATATACACTTTCAATGAATTATAAACATAATATAAAATATAACAAATATATATATAAAAAAATAAAAGAAAAATAAATAAAAATTAAGAAAATGGAGTAAATTAATGTATATACAATAATGAAGTGATGAAATAATATAAATTCCTATAACCATATAATTAATTTGAAAATTGAATAAATCTAATGTGATATGAAGTGATGATTAATAAATAACTTAAAAATGCATATATGGTGCTTTATTGATTAAATTAATTAGGTATGAATATGATGTGTAATATGAATATAAACTAAAAGTGGTAAGGATGAATACATAATATGAGTAAATAATGATAGTGTAAGTTGATTACAGTAAAGGAAAGGCAAACATTAGTGAAGAATAAATGGTGAAAAAAAAATAAAAAGAATAGATTAAATGGTGTAAAATGATAAAAGAAATAAAATGTATAAAGAATATAATAAAGAAAAAAATTATGATAAAAAGGCAATAAGAAAAAGACTAAAATCAATAAAAATTTGTAGTCTAAATATCCAATATACTTCTCTGTGATTGAGTCTTTTAACGCCATCCAATAACTCAGCTTTTTCTATTGAGGTAACCTTTAAACAAGAGGGATCATGATAGAAAAAGTTGAGGTAACGGATGGCATTACAAAGAAACCTAATGGATATTTAGACTACAAACTATGACCCTATGTGGTATAAATAAAAGTATGGAGAATGTTTATTTATTTTAGTATCATTCTTATTGCCTTTTTTAGCAGCATCATTTTTTTCTCCTTATTAAATCATGATAATATATTTTTTCATATCACAATTTTATACATTCTTTATACATTTTAGTTATTTTCTGTTATGATTTTACTCCACTCAATCTTTTCTTTCTATTTTGTTTCACTATTTATTCTTCACTAGTATTTGCACTTCCTTACAATTACACCATTATTTACTCATATTATTCATTTTTATCAATCAATATTAAAGTATTTTACCAGGAAGGATACATTGAGATCGTCTCTCGCTTTTAAATATGTCCTGGGGGTATATAAATAGTATTACCCAATTTAATTGTACTAATTTTATCTACCTCAGAATGATTAATGGCTGAATTGACCCTGGTGGGACTGGAACCTGTAACCTTGTGGTTGTAACAGATTCTACAGCTGGTGCATTAACCAAATAAGCCATCTCACCAGCACAATTTTAGTTTACATTCATATTACACATTATATTCATATCTCATTAATTTAATCAATAAACCACCATATATGCATTTTGAATGTATTAATTTATCTATTAATCATCCCTTCATATCACATTAGATTTATTCAATTTTCATATTACTCATATGGTTATATGAATTTGTATTATTTAATCACTTCATTATTGTATATACATTTTTTCGCTCCATTTTTCTTCATTTCATATTTCTTTTTCTTTTCATTAATATTTTTGTTTTTTATTATTATTCATTATTATTATTTTTTATTATGTATGTTAAATATGTATTATATTTTATGTTAAGTTGATAATTAATTGAAAGTATATGTATTGTGATTTATTTAATCTTGATCCTCTGTGTTGAGTACAAGTATGGTCCAGTCACTGACTCTGGGTTTTTCCTTCCTATTGAGCAGTTTGATATCCGCCTATAATTGTGCCGGTGGTTTTTAGACTGAGTGGGGGCTGTCTGGAATCCCTCATCCATTCAGCCGATCACTTATAGTGGAATTTGAACTTGTGCGTACAGTGGTGTATTGGTGGTAGATGGTCCTATGACATGGCAATATTACATTAGGAGCACCCCATTTTCTTATTTCTTGGAATTTAAGCATGCACGGGATAGGAATAAGACTATCCTGAACATAAGACAAGACCAAGGGCCAAGTAAGGTATGAGGTTTTTAAAGTAGGAAAAATGGGCAAACTTGATGGGCAGAATGGTTCTTATCATCTGCAAATTCTATATTTCTTTGTAAGGCCTATTAGGATCACTGAGGAGATGTGATGGACCATAATTTATTCAGGATCAAACTAATTTATTTAATTGTAAATAGTTAATCCCTTCACTTCACTAAATTTTTCACCAAAACAGACTGTAATATTGCATTAACTGATAATCAAATAAAATACTTGCAAGTTTCTTCATGGTAGTGTTTCTTTCATTTTTTATCTTGGGCTTATGCAATCCTGTTTAGATATTTCTTTCATGGTTTAGTGAAACTGGAAAACACAGAGAATGTTGGCTGCACAGTTTATGTTCCTAGAATGCATTAGCATATTCATAAGCCTTCCATTCCCTATTAAATGCATGAATGGATATAGACAGACAAGGCATTGGATGAAAAGCTGTGTCAGAGTCAGTGTTTCATGCACTGATGCCAGTTAACACTGTCAAAGGAGACATGTAACATAAAAGAAATCCCAAAAGAAAAATAGGAATGGAAAAAATAGGAAGTATTTTGGAAAGTTAGTTTAGTGCTTCATTTAAAGAAAGTCATATACATTTCTGTTCAAAAGAAACTAAAAATAAAGTACCAAACATTTTCAGTGGCAGTGTTTCTTATCTCTTGGGTTCAAAGGCAAATAACATGCCAAGTGTTAGTCCTACTTCAGATTATTAAAACTATATCAGAAATCCATCCCTTCAATCAGATCTTCTTTTGATGTGAAGTGACACATTTTGTAATCTTACATGAAAACAATTAAACATTAATTTCTCTATCTATAGTACAATGAAGGTGTTATAAACACTGTCGCCACATACTTCAAACATTCCAACTCATAATAAACTCTACCTCCCTCCCACATGCAAGTGGAAGGTACTTGCATACTTGGAAGGTCCAAACAATTGTTATTATTCTAACCAGTAGAGTGTAAAGGATACAGGTGAGGATTAATGCTGCAAGTACCTGAGCTGTTTGGCACACAAGTGGTCTTTAAATATAAAAAGAAATGCAAGAGCCTCCAGACCCTCTCCCTTTTCATGACTTGGGCCGCGTAGAGACTAAAATGAAAAGGATTGTAGGTCCTATAGAATCCAATGTGATGAGTTAATAAATTAATTTAAAAGGGGGGTGTCTTACAATCCCCTTTGTACATATCTACCTTTTAGCTCTGGGACAAGGTAAGAATCACATTTTTAAAGTGAGGAGGGGAGTTTCCCTTTTGTCAAAACTCTATGTGATAAATGGGTATGTGATTACATTCAATGTTTCTAAGGGGTCATAAGAAACAATTAATTGGTCCAATTTTGTCAAAGGAGTGACTCAAAGGTTGAATATAAGGTAACTTTAATGTTGGAAGGATATATAGTCTCTCACTGAGCTATATTAATTCAGTCTACATGTTCATTGCGGAAATTAATTGGAATTTTGTTTTCTACAACTGTGTCTTGGTTAGCGAACTTTCAGTTTTTATGGTCTACTTGTTTTTAAGGTGATTGCAGATTCTGTTAATCATACTTCTCAAAACAAGGAAATTTTTACTTTTGTTTAATATTTTTCTGGGGGGACATATTACAGCCTGCCTTTGAATGGAGAAGGGAGGGATGCTGTAGGCTAATCTTTGGCCACATTCGACCCCTTCTAGAGATTTAATATAATCACATTTTTTTGGGGGGAGAGGGATTTCCTTTCCATCGAACCTCTACCTACTAAAATGGATAGAGTTGAGAAATAAAATATATCTAAGGCATTAAAAGAACCATTTAATGGGTCGAATTCAATCAAAGGAGAGGTCCAAATAACTCCTTGCTTATGCCCCCCCTTGAAAGGAAGTTAAGCATAAATGTATTCCCCCCAACAAATGTTAATTTCCTGACTTCTACTGGAGTTCAGTAATTATCAACCAACAAACTAAACACAAGCACTGCAGAAGTAGGCCAAATGAAAATAAAAAATCTCTGACCACTATGCAATAATAAAAAAATAAATAAAAATGTCAGAAGTAATCCAAATGCACTTTCCTAATGGACAGTACAGACAGAATTAAAATGACTTAGTGTGCTACTGCCTTTTTACCTAGAAGCAAACTTGTATTGGCTGATAGTGAGCCAATCAGAGACTGAAAGAATAGTAAAGTAAAATGGTAGTGCCACCATCTTTATTTATTATACTTCAAGCCATTGACTTGGCATAGTAATCACTGTTTGTTGCAAGATAATATGGCTTCAATACAGGGACATTTTAATTCAGTCTACATATCCATTGGGGAAGTGAATTGGTATTTCTTTTTCTATTTTTTTAACTGCGTGGTTAGAGAACGTACATTTTTTATGATCCACGTGGATTTTGGGGTAATTGCATGTTTTGTTTACGGTCATAGTTTAGAACAAATAAGTACATATTTTTGTATTTTGGGTGATGTGTCTTAGGCTCACTTCAAGTGGAGAAGGGAGGGATCATTTGGGCCAATCTGTGACCAAATTTGACTCTTTATTAGACTTGTGCACGGTCAAAATTTTCGATTAAATTTGAATTCGGACTAATTTTTTTTTCTAATTCGGATGATCCTAATTTCGGACCGGGCCTATTCGATTCGAACGAAATTGTGATCCATTCCGAATTAATCAGCCGAATTTAACATGGGTTAAATTATAGCAGTGCGCCTCCGTGCACGCTGCTATCATTCTTTGCAGACAGGGTGTGCCTTTAGAAAAAGATCCATCCCAAAAACGGACATTGTCGTACATTGCCAGTCTGTGCATGTCACCTCTACTCCAGCTTGCCAGTCACAATGCAAACGTCGAACATCAAGAACCCATGCCTGTCATTCAATTTAGCATATGCTCGAACATCGAAACCCTATGCCTGTCATTCAATATAGCATATGCTCGAACATCGAAAACCCATGCCTGTCATTCAATTTAGCATATGCTCGAACTTCGAAAACCCATGCCTGTCACATCCTACTCAACATAAGTGGTCGACTCGAACATGGACAAACTACATGTCACATTCTATGTTAGTACATGGGCAAAGGTTAAGGTTTCATTTTCTGGTACCAGTCTCCTACCCTACTGTCCCTCTTTAGTACCCAAATTCCTCTCTCTCGTTTTCCTATCCTGATTTCCCCTCATATCAGATAAGTCTATGTGTATATACATTGTAGTGTTTCATACTACATCAAGAATAAACATCATTGATTGTTTAAACGGCAGTATGCGTGTCTAAACTAATTTGTGTATTGAAAATACATTAACCCCATCACGACAAGTGACTTACCAGGTACGTCCCAAAAAACTGTCACTTAGTGACAGAGGACGTACCTGGTAATTCCCGGAAGTCATTCGCTAGAATGAAGAAGAAGAAAAATCCGTCATTAAGTGCCGGGCTCGTGCTCGCTCGACCGATCATTACGGGTTTAATCTTGTGCTAAATCATCACCTCACTTAACCCTTCTCAGAGACTGACAGAATTGGAACGAAGTGCCAACTTGCCTTTGATTCGAGGATCGCAAATTGTGGCAAGCATTAACTCGGGACAATTGTCCATGCGCTCTTCCATGCACCGAGTAAGTTCCTTCTTCAACCTCGTTAGAAGGGCAGCAACATCTGGAAGTTTATTACCCTCAGCACCAGGCAAGCTTTCCCTATGGGAAAGGAAATCATCCAATTTTAAGGAGAGGTGCGTGAAGAGGGGAATGACTTCTGCCAGACTAGCGTTCTCTTTGCTCAAAAGTTCCGTCAGAGCACGGAAAGGCATAAGGACTGTCACTACCTGTTCCATCAGGGCCAAGTCAGCCCTGCCTAGTGTTCTGTTACTGCCAATGAAATGGTGACATGACATTGCATGAATTGCCTTTTTCTGCTCCAGGATACGCTCTAGCATATCTAAGGTGGAGTTCCACCTGGTCCCAACATCTTGTTTTAGGCGGTGCTCTGGGAGGTCTGCCTTTTTCTGTTCCTCCCTGAGTAGCTGGCTATCTTTGACGCTCCTATGGAAGTGGCCAGAAATTTGGCGGCACGACTCCAGAAGTGCTGACAACCTTCCAGTGTTACTGCCATCCTCAAGAGCAGCCTTGACTACTAGATGCAGAACATGCGCTGAGCAGCGCACACCCACAAATCTGCCATCCCAGAGAGCCTTGATCATGTTAGCTGCACCATCAGTAACCACAAACCCCATTTGCCCCTGTGTGCCTGCCTGCTCCCCTAGCCATTGTGCCACCATGTTCTGCAGTGCTTTGCGAATGTTATCTGAGGTGTGCTGCTGATCCATTACCTCAGCATGGAGGAGGAAAGAGAGGCACCCTGCCTGCCTATACATCTGTGACACTGGCAGTGTGATGCTGAAGATTATTCAAACAAATAACTTGTATTATGAATAATTTTAATAAAACAAACACAGTTGACTCTCCCTTGCGGTGGCGAAAAGGCACCCTGCCTGCCTATACAACTGTGACACTGGCAGTGTGACACTGAAGATTAGTCAAACAAATAACTTGTATTTTTTATATTTTTAATAAAACCAACACAGGTGCCTCTCCTTTGCGGTGGCAAAAAGGCACCCTGCCTGCTTATACAACTGTGACACTGGCAGTGTGACGCTGAAGATTATTCAAACAAATCCCTTATATTTTTTATATTTTTAATAAAATTAACACATGTGACTCTCCCTTGCGGTGGCTAAAAGGCACCCTGCCTGCCTATACAACTTTGACAATGGCAGTGTGACGCTGAAGATTATTCAAACAAATCACTTGTATTTTTTATATTTTTACTAAAACCAACACATGTGGGTCTCCCTTGCGGTGGCGAAAAGGCACGCTGCCTGCCTATACAACTGTGACACTAGCAGTGTGACGCTGAAGATTATTCAAACAAATCACTTGTATTTTTTATATTTTTACTAAAACCAACACATGTGGGTCTCCCTTGCGGTGGCGAAAAGGCACGCTGCCTGCCTATACAACTGTGACACTAGCAGTGTGACGCTGAAGATTATTCAAACAAATCACTTGTATTTTTTATATTTTTACTAAAACCAACACATGTGGGTCTCCCTTGCGGTGGCTAAAAGGCACCCTGCCTGCCTATACAACTTTGACAATGGCAGTGTGACGCTGAAGATTCTTCAAACAAATCACTTGTATTTTTTATATTTTTACTAAAACCAACACATGTGGGTCTCCCTTGCGGTGGCGGAAAGGCACCCTGCCTGCCTATACAACAGTGACACTGGCAGTGTGACGCTGAAGATTATTCAAACAAATCACTTGTATTTTTTATATTTTTACTAAAACCAACACATGTGGGTCTCCCTTGCGGTGGCTAAAAGGCACCCTGCCTGCCTATACAACTTTGACAATGGCAGTGTGACGCTGAAGATTATTCAAACAAATCACTTGTATTTTTTGTATTTTTACTAAAACCAACACATGTGGGTCTCCCTTGCGGTGGCGAAAAGGCACCCTGCCTGCCTATACAACTGTGACACTGGCAGTGTGACACTGAAGATTATTCAAACAAATAACTTGTATTAGGAATAATTTTAATAAAAGCAACACATGTGGGTCTCCCTTGCGGTGGCGAAAAGGCACGCTGCCTGCCTATACAACTGTGACACTGGCAGTGTGACTGAAGAGTATTCAAACAAATGACTTGTACTTTTTATATTTTTTTTTAAGAAACACAGATGACCCCCTTGCGGTGGCGAAAAGGCACCCTGCCTGCCTATAGGACTGTCAGACTGGTTGATGTGACATTGAAAATTATTCAAACAAATACCTAATATTTTTTTAGATTTTGCACAGGAACAAATATTACTCGCTCTTGCAGTGGCAATAACTGGAACTAATGCTGGCTGCCTACCTATACCTAGCCTAATGCTACCTGCCTTCTTACCCAACAACTGGACACTCTCTAATCTCTTCTTCTCTCTCTGAGCTCCAACAACGCAATGAGGAAATGCAGGCTGTCTGTCTGTGTGACTGTGTCATTAGTCCAACTCCCATCATGAAACGAAGAAGGCTATTAGAATACAGACAAAATAGGGAAGTAGTGCATGAAACGGAGAATGGAATTGGACTAGAGACATGGAGGGAAAATTATGGAGGGAAAGCAATTGAGCGCGCACAGGAAGTACAAAAAAGTCCTGGTCGAAAGTAGTCAAAACTTTTGGAAATTTGTCGAATGCCGAAACTTCCGGAAATTTCGACGAATTTCGGTCCTGGGCTGTTCGGAGTCGGATCATTTTTCTCGAATGACCCTTGAGTTTCGGATTGGCCGAATGTCTCCGAATTACCCCATTTTTGACGAATTCTGAATGTCTCCGAATGAATTTGCACAAGTCTACTCTTTATTGATATTTGAGGTCTTAGAAAATATGCAATATTTAATTTATCCTCTCCTCCCATTTTAAAGTGGTATTGGAGATTCTATTGCCTCTTAGGAAATTTAAATTCACATTGGTTCAGGAGAATCCTATACACATTTGATTTTTCTCATATCCCCCAGCCAGGTGGTGGTGTGCATGTGTGTATGGGGGAAGGGGGTTTGACACCACCTCGCACTGATATATACCACTATCACCCTTGCAGATTTAAGGGAAAGGGTATCCATTGGATTCCTCAATCTTTCTAACATTTGACTTCCCCCACCATGAAGCCAATGTGGTGGGAAGGAGAGGAAGGTGGTGTGAAGGAGGGAAGGGTCACAGATTATTCACCTCTTATGCCCCTCTTAATTTCTACTATGTTGTAGGGAGGATGAATGAAAAAAAGCAAGAACTTTTTATATAATTGTACTTATATGGAGGTCCAAATACCACAAGATTTATTTTTTTTAAAACCACCTGAATGCCATGAAATATGCTGCATTGCACAAGCTCCAATATTCACAGGCTAATTTATGCAATCTATAGCTAAACTAACCTGCTACCTAACAGTCTGCTGCATAAACTTACAGTATTATAAATGTGTTTATTGCTAAATACCAGATAACAATCATTCTGTATCAGAGCACCTCAAATTTTATTTAATTTGTGTGCTGGATTGAACATTGAGGGCAGTATATGGGCCTAGGGTTTGCGTTTGGACATCCATGCTTACAGACCAAAATAAAACTAAGCAGTAAAATGTATCAGCGACCTCCTTTGGAGCAAATTGTTACTGTATAATAAAAAAAATCATACTGAAGAAGCAAAATTGCATGTTACAGTACTGTAAGTACTCTGCACATTATTTTCGGAGCTCATCTGCAACTTTAGTTGGCAGAGCAGTTCCAAATTAAACTCCTTTTTGTCTATTAAAATTATCTCAGGCAACATTTGTTGTATTGAAAATGTGCCATCTAACACAATCCTACATTTCAATTTCATCATGAGCAGTTGTTTTAATTAAAGAATCACTTGGAAACCTTTCATATAACGAGCCATGGCAACCTCATGCAAAAACTCGACCTGCAGTAATGCCGGCATGCCCAATTGAGCATGCCTTGAATTAGTTTTTACAGATAATTGGTTCAGATGCCTGAATCAGAGTTAACCAGCTGTAGGTTGGAAGTGGCTATTAAAATGAAATAGAGCAGAGAAGAAACATTGTCTAGGTGATTACACCATGAATTTAGGTAAATAAAAAACACTATCATTGTGTTAGTTTGGAAGAAACAGTAGTCTTTTTGTTAACACTATGTGGACCAGAGGGGTGTGCAATGTATTGAAAAAAACCTTTGGTTTTCAAGGGGTTAATCATCTTACAGCTGACTATCATACTAATTTTTTAAATAATGTATGTCATATTATGAGCCATGTGTGTTAAAAAAAAGTGGAACAATTTCGGGACAAATGGTTTGCACCTTATGGAACAAAAAAAATCCCATTGAATAAAATGGTTCTTCTAACTCAGTGAATGCTAAAGTGGTCTCTAAAGCATTGTAAAATAATTCATTGACTTTCTCAGTATGCAAGAAGTTAAAAAGATCAATTTAAATCAATAGCAATTTGGGGAATGTGTATTTGTTCTTTATGGTGCACTTGGTTTGCTTCAGAATCACAGCGTCTTTTCTCTGTGCAGATATATAGTTACAAAGCTGATGAGCAGGAAACCCCCACCAAAAACTCATGAGACTGTCAAGTTTAGCCTTTGCCAGGTCTTCTTTATTGAGCCAGAGGAGTTAAAAAAAATCACATCTGAAGCCATTTCCAGCTATACCTCAAGTGGGTGAAGAACAAATCCCTTTAACCCCAGAATGCACCTGAATTTTTGCCTGGATCAACATGCTAACCGTATTGGAACCAAATGTCATATTTTTCTATATTGATCTTAATTAAAAAGGTATCCACAACTTCTGTCTTCACAGCCCCCTGAAGCAAGGAATTCCACATCCTTATTGCTCTCACTCGAAAATATAATTACCATTGATGCAGCTAAAATGGTTTTTCTCTAATCATAATAGATGCCCCCTTTTTCTGTTGTTTGAGTATAGAGTTCTCCAGAGATTTTATTGTATTGGTCTTGAATATTGGATACGTGTCCTACCTTAGATGCCTCTTCATTACTACAAACAAACCCAACTAGTCTCTCTTTTTAATTAAACTCTTCCAATCCCCTTATTAGTTTTGTTGTTTGAACTGGCGCCCAACTTTGTACTTCATATTGTAAATGAGGCCTTACCAAGGATTTATAAATATGTCCTCTTCACATGTCCCCATTCTATGTCCTGTTTCTCTTCACAAGTTAACCCTGACCTCAACTTCATTGCCTTCTTCTGCTGGGTCAGCAAATGAGACAACTATACCACATTAATAGATTGTTTCTTTCCCACAGGAGAGCTAGATCTCTCCACCATTACATGGAGAAAATAGAGAGGTGTGAGGCAGCCAATAGCCCAGAGGTAAAAGCTCAACCTGTCACTACAGCGAAGGCAGCTAATGAGACCCCTTCCTCTCTTTCCTGACAGCCCAGACACAGCTCACATAGATCCCAGCCATTACTGCTGCCTAATAGATAGGATAACTGAAGCACGTCTCCTACCGTTCCAGTTCATAGGGCTGTAGGTTCGAAAGAAAAGTGGAAGAGTTCTGGGGGAAACCATTTACATTGTAGGGGACAACTAAAAACTCCCATTGATGTAAATGAAGAACAGGCAATGCAATGGAAATTATTTTATCATTCAAGGGGTTAAAATCCCTATTTAAATCAGTGGACATTTTAAGAAATGTTAGTTTGCCCCTGTAGTGCAAATGGTTGGCCCCAGAACTGCTCCATTTTATAGAGTCACTCATTCCCACTGCCTTTGTTACCTGTGGACTGAATGGAAAATGTATTATTGCTATTTTCTCTTCAGTAATCAACTATATATCTCAACCAGTATTTGACACAGGAGATGTGATTCATTATGATGTCTCCCTTGCATTCAAGAGGTCAAACACATTGGCCCAGATTTATAAAAACAAAGTGAATTTATTCAGCAGTAAAGCAACTGAACCATAGAGGACAAATACAAATCCCTATTAAATTAAATTGGGTTTCTAACCTGCTGAATGCTAGAGATGTCTCCAATGTGTTGTGAATCAATGCATCAGAGACCTCTCTAGCATTCAAGGGGTTAAAAAGCTCTATTAAAGTGCATTAACATTTAGGAAGTGTGATCAGCTGGTTTAATCCAAAATAACTCCAGTTTGCTTTTATAAATATAGGCCAGTAAGACTGATAATAAGAAGTACTGGAGAGTTATGCACTAAGGTGTGATAAATAGGTGATAAAGCAGAGGTGACTTATCCAGTGATTTCACTTCTCCATTTCCTATATTATTCTATAGAGCCTATGCATTAAAATCTCCAAAGTTGCATTGGCTGCATAGAGTAACATAGGACTTGGAGAAGTGATATCACTAGAGAAGTCGTCTCCGCTTTATCACCTCTTTATCTCCCCCCTGGATTCAATCTCAGGAAAACTAACAGCAGCACAGGGTTGAAAAAAATGTGAAACCATGCACTGGATTCTCTGTAGTATTCAAGCAGTTCAAATCTAATTTAGATCAATGGTTGTTTTTATGCATAATGCTCAAAAGGCTAAAATGAGGCCACTCTAGTGCAAAACAACCGCAACACAGGAACACATTAAGTTACCAACATTCCTTCATTTATATGGGGCATTTACCCCTTGAAGTCTAGAGCGTTCTCCATCGTGTAGCAAAACAATGCATTGACAGCCTGTCTAGGATTCACAGGGTTAAACGCCTAAATGGAATAAATGCGCACTTCAGCGTCTCTCCTATGATTCAGTTGGTTTGTGCTAGTACCTCCTCCTCATTGCTTAACTAGACCCTAAATACAGCACTTCCTTGTGTTGTACAATTATAATGCAGTTGACAACGAATGTTTTATGAACATCTTACAAGAAAATATTAGCCAATTCTAGAAACAAATAGCAAGAATAAAGAGATGGAAAAAGCTGTAAATCACACAATCAATAGATCAATCGATAGATGAGACAGAAGGAAAGATAGCCTGTGCAACAAAGGGCACAGGGAAATACACACCTAGTTAGAAACTGAAATGTATACCTTTTATTTGCACTATTTGATTATTTAGTATAAGCATTTTAAATTTATAAATAAACTGTTTCTACATTTTTCTACTATATGTTGTATCTGGTGGCTGCCCCTGGTCTACTGCCAGTGCATGTTTTCAGAACAGCTCTGCTTGAACACAGATGGATCTGCCAGTATCCAAGTTACTTTAATTAACTGACAATTAACTGACCTGTGCTTAAGCTGGGATATCCTGAAATCAGGAGCTGTTATGATATTTGAGGATCAGGGCTGGTAACTTCTGGTTTTAACAATAATAATGATGATTATAATAATACATATGATTATAATAATAATGATGTGCATTTATTTTCTTTAGAAAGCATTTTACAGGGAAGAATACATTGAGTCTTCTCTTGTTTTCAAGTATGCCCTGGTTAATGATGTTGATGATAGATTATTATTATTATTACTAACAGGATAGCCTTGCACTTCCTGACACAGGTAACATACAATTATGCACAGACAACATACTATGTAATTCACATTTAAAGGGATAGTAATGTTTCATAATAAAAGCAGCTCTAATTAATCATCATAGTATTTGGACTTTGGAGAGTGTTATTTCAATTCCGTCAGACTTGTAATTCAAGAGTAATTCAATGACAAAGTATCCCCCTCCCACCCCTTTTACTGATGTAACACTGCTCAGCCAGATCAGAAGGGAGGTACCCAGGTAGACTGCAGAGAGGGACAATCTTCAATTAAGATAAGGAAAAAACCTGAAAAACGTGTCAAGTGGGGCAAGGCTTTCATTGTTTTCATGGGAAGAAGATTGTCCCCTTCTGCTATCTGTCTGGTCTATGGACTGGATTCCACATCTGAGAAGAGATGGCTTACACTAGGTAAAAGGGGCGGGAGGGGAAACTTTGCTTGTGAATATCTCTAAAACCATAAGAGAGATAAGACTTACGGTATATTGTTCTTCATGTTTTTTTAATGCCTATAAAATAAAATAAAGATAAAAAGAAGTATTACTATCCATTTAAGGCCCAATTCAGCAAGCTAAAGAGGAACAATTCTAGAGAAATCTAATATGGGACAAATTATTTCCATTGAATAAAATAGGGATTCTAACCCAACGTGTTGGAGACCTCTCTAGCATTCAAGGGATTAAAAGCTCCATTTAAATCAATGGAGATGTTTTTTTGTCCCAAGTAATAGACTAGGTTAACTCCAGAAATGTTCCATATCTTATTAGTTCGTCAGCCTCAGTGTCTTTATGTCAATATCCATAAAGGTCACAATATAGGTCAGTTATACTGAGATATTTCTATTACCTTTTCCACTGCAGGTGGAAGTAAGGAAAAAATGGCTGATAATCAATAGGCACATTTTACTCACAGTCAAAACAATTAACTGAGATCTGACAGAATAAAGAAAGAGGAAATGACTAAAGTATAAAAATGACCATCGGGACAAGGGTTGTCAGTAATATTCATCGGCCTGCAGAAGATTATAGAAGCTGTAGTTAACCTGTTCCGTACCTCTCTGGAACTTAAAGGGTTAAACCAGTGGCAAGGAACCATAATTACCCCAAGGGCCACATATGCAGTCTTCAAGTGCACCAAAAGGATGCACATGGGTTTTAAACAAAGTAGATGAACCCCTTGGATGCTAAAGAGGTCTAAGGCAAAAAGAATGAAGATATGCTGCTTTTTGAGGTGTAATTAGCATGTGTGTGTGTGTGTGTGTGCGTGTGTGTGTGCATGTGCGTGTGTGTTTATCAAAGAACAGATCAGAACAGAGCATTGGGGGCCACATGAGAAACCTCTGAGGGCTGTCTGGGCCTACCACTGACTTAAACAATAGATAAAGATCCAGTGGCTGCCTGCCATGATAAAGACAGAAGTGCACAGGTCACTGCTACCAAAAATACATCAACTCTTTGTGGGCTTCACTGAAAACCCTGTTTCACAGCTGTCAGAAAACAAGAGGTAGAATTTACAAAGTAGTGCAATGACAAGTGATCACCAATATTTCAGGATTTCTCAGAAAATAATCCAGTAACATCATTTATAGTAACCATTACATTTTACTCACTGATTACCTTAGATAAGACGTGGAATTGCTCTTTAACTGGACAAGTCTGTACACTACCACCCAGCTGCTTTCATTTTCCATTAAGCCTCTGTTACTTTGTGATTTATTTCTTTTCTAGCATTTCACAAGCCTCTTGTGCTATCTTAGCCTTAAAGAAAATGTTCCATTATATTTTCCAGCTCTTCTAATGTACTTCAGTATCAATTATCAGCATAGAGTATTCTCATACAAACCACGCACTTGTCTGCATTTCATTTATTGTCAATGAAAACCCTGTTACACGGCAGTTTAGAATCATTTTATATGCCATGTGCTGCCCTGCTGGCTTACTTTTCTGTATAAGGATGCATTATGTCCATAGATTTAAGACTTCCATCAAGCAAGCGCTGTGTAGCATACCATGCAAAATAAAGATTCCAGATTTGAGTTAAGCTGTAGTTTAAGACCAGTGGTTAAGAGGCAATCTATCATAAACATAGTACCCTCTTGGCAAATCTGCTTCTGTGGTACCAGACCTGCAAAGTAATATGGGGCTGCATTGTGCTCCCCAGCTGATCGGCCAGTAGAGCAAACCAAGGGTTAGAAAAAAATTAAATCTATAAGAATATGAAGTCCTGAAGTACAGTCTCCTGCAGCCCTTATAGACTACAGATATTATGAATTACAATCCTAATAACTTTAATTTTTGTAACTTAAGCTTTTGTCTTCCCTTCCTCAGCCTAACCTTCATGTAAGCAGGGTGCTGTCAGCTTTAAGATAAGATCTCCCTTCACTCAAATTCTATACAATTCTCTTACTGAATAAAATGAGAATAAGAAAATCTACAATCATGTTCGCATGTAAAAGAGACCTGCCATCAATTGAGCAGCTCACACAAAAAGCTATATGTCCCAGTAATTGTTTCCATTTCTGTTGTAATCTTGGAGCAAAATAGGAAGTCATCAGATATAAATGCTGCTTGCCCCATATTTCACACAAAAAGGAGCAAATCTCAACTTTATTAAACACTTTCTGTAGTGATTTAAGAGGGAATCGTTGTTGGACTACCAACTGAGGGGGAGTACAACTGACATCATCCCCAAACGGCCAATGGCTGGTTAGGGATGATGGAAGTTGCAATTCCCTTCAGCTGGAGGCCCAGTAATTGACTATTTCTGATTTAAGAAATAATACTCCAAGCCATTACAACCATTTTTATTAGCTTGTACCTGCATTTCATTTTGTTTGATTTTATTACTCTTCACTTCAGATGTATCTCTACAAATATGCTGTCACTTAATAAATCGCTAATGACTACTAGAATCAATTATCAGACTGTGGACTGTATCTTCCATTTGTATTCTAGTCAATATTCTACAGATATACTATAGACAGGAACTCAAATGTTCAAGAGTTTCAAGGGCTAGCAAGTGAAAGATGTATTTGTGGTAACATTTCACCTATGTCCATGGTTTAACATGCTTATTCCGAAGAATACAAATTATAGTGGTTCTTGAGAACAATCCTGAGGGACTCACTAACTAGCCAAGTTCAAAGAATATACTTGCATGGGCCTAAACTAATCTATCAAAATGACTGAACCATATATTGATCCACCTGAGATGCTTACAATCTTACCAGTTAGAGGCTGGAGTCTGGAAAATGGAGCCATTGTTAAATAGTGTGTTTCTATCGGTTTACCCATGTATCAATGATGATGAGGAAAAGAACTACCTGTTAATGAAGAAAATACAGAAAATATGTGAAAGTAAAGTAAGTGATGAATACAGTATAAATGATTGTTGTGTATTTTACATAATCATTCTAGCAAAATATTATTTTATTAGTTTCTCATGCTGCAGAGGTTTCTTGAGATGAAAACCTCTTGAGTAACAGAATTATGTTGGTCTATAAAGAACATCTTTCAAAGTATGTAATGAGTGCAACTACATACTAACAAGCACAAAACATAAGAAGGAAAAAGAGAGGGCACTTTTCTAAAGTTCTTCATATCATGTTCCTGTATAATATGCTTGTGTGTCTTTACATGTCTGTGTAACAGATAATAAAACTTGTTTCCAGCATAGAATCCAAAGTTTACAACAATCCCAGAATTTCAAAGCACAGGCCCAGTGCAGTCACTTTTAAGATTCTAATCCCATATAAATATGGGTATCATAGCTCAGTGGTTCTCAAACCTGTCCTTGGGGACAACTAATAGGCCATGTCATTAGGATTTCCCTGCTTTAGCACAGCTTAGTTGATTAAACTCTCTCAGCTGAGAGTACTTGGGATGATGGAGGTATGACAGAAAACTAAGGACCATATAAAATAACCTATATAGGTGTAATTCAGGAGTAAAGACACTGCACCAGAGCAGATATATGGAAATTCCCAAAATTCTCTTTTGTTTAAGTTGGGCTTTTAACCCTTTGAATGTTAGAAAGGTTTCCAAAGCATTGCTCACTGGCATTATAACATTCAAGTGTACAACAAATCAATTGACATGTTCATTTGTCCCCTGTACTGCTCTAGTACTGCACTTCTTTAGCTCAATGACATGTCCTAAAGGCTTATGGACAACTTATGTGGTAAGAGGGATACTAACTAGCATATTGGGAGTGAGAGAAAGTGAGGGAAATCAGCCAAGCCATTTTCCACCATTAATCCTTTGAGTGCCAGAGGGTAGGCAATGCATTGCCTTCCCCCGGCACTCAAAAGTTTAGGCCCAAGCAGTCCTGGCTCTCCCAATTGATAGCAACTATATAGACAAGACTGTGCACTAGACATAGTGTTCGGGTAAGATAAAATAATACCTACAAAGTGTAAGTATTGTATTTGATTAAGCAGTTTAATTGACTATTCACTTTGTGTTAGCCAAGTAGGACAGTATACAATGTAGTGCCTCTATACACAACTACATGTTCAATGCAAATTTAAGGAAATATTGTTGCTGAGCCTGTATTTCCTTGAACATTTGTGAAGCATTTTGAATGCTGCACCAGCTGGTCAAAAACATAAAATGCTTGGCGTCATTGGTATTGTTTACAACTATCTATGGGGCACTCATATCAAAATGATCTTATTAGTTCTATTTATATTATCTCTTCCACTTTTAGCATGGTTTCCCCATGTTCAAAAAGAACTGGGTCATGCACAAGGTGCCTGTCTAGGTCTTGGTGAACTATGGGGGGCCTTGCTATACCAAACTATGATGGGACAATTTGCCCCCAGATTCTGAAAGTCCAAATCCAAGATGTCATATCCACATATTATTTTATACTGTCTGCTGTTGAATGAATGGGCTTATGTGCCAGAACACTTCATGTCATCCTGGCACATGTGCTTGTATAGGATATGACTGAGGCATAGTTCACTTTGTTAGAAGAGCTCCATCCATCCCTCTTTTTTTCCTCTTCAGTGGATGTGGTTGAAGCACTGGTGGAGGAGCTGCAGCAGTGGCCTGAATTCATGGAAGTTGCTAGGTAGGTTGGAAGATAGACTGGATGGTCCAGTGGTTGATGAGAATTTAAAGGTAAAAAGCAAAGCGACTGAATATAACCTGCCATCCCAGAAAGCCCACCCACCCTCAGCTACTGCAAATAATATTTGCCACAGAGTCTGCAAACAGTGCAGAATCGGCAACATTTTTGCATGAAATCTTCACTCAGTTTAAACCTTTCAATACAACTGAACAATACAGCAACAGCCAGCCTGGTGTTGTTCACTAACTGCTTTGGACTACTTACGTTCAATGGCACTGAAATGGTGAAGATTGCATGCACAAATTGTGCAGAGCAGTGTTTGTACTTCAGATAAATTTAATCCTCCCATCATGCAGCAGGGGAGAATCGAGTGTATACTGTAGGGGAGGGTCCCAAAGTGATACCTTGCCTGTGTATTGTAAATCTATACTGATCCCCACAAACAAACTCCTCACACCATGAAATACTAATCCTCTATGGATGCCTGCATATATGTGCAATACTATACGAAGGCTGGTTCTTGGGTTTCCTGGGCCAGATGCAAAATAAAACCCATCAATGAAAACAATTAAGATTACAACAGAAATGGAGCTACACTGGTGATCTGCAGAGCTTACATCTGAATGGTGATATACCAATGATTTCACAGAGCTTACAATTTTACAATTAAAAGGAAGTAACACTAGTAATACCATAGACTTGACAGTTGAAATGGAGTCACACATGTAGTAACACAGATTACAACGTAAATGGTGCTATAATAATGATAACACAGAGCTTACAATTAAAATGGAGCTACACTAGTGATACATAGGTACAAATTAAATTTAGCTGCACTAATGTTGCCACAGAGCTTACAACTGAAATGCAAATATAAATTATATCACAGAGCTTACAATTTAAATGGATCATAATATTGACCTCCCAGCCTTCTCCCACTGCACTAGAAGACATAGAACCACACATATTGACTCCCAGCCTTGTCCCCACTGCAGAGATAGTCACAGAACCATAAATACTTTCCCACAGTGGCCATTGAACCACACATACTGACCTCCAGCCTTGTTCTACTGCACTGGAAGCCATAAAAGCATGAATACTAACCCCCTAGCATTGTCCCCATTGAATTGGCAGCCATAGAACTTCACATACCGACCCCCATCCATATTCCACAGTAGCCATAATACCACACATTCTAACTCCTAGCCTTGTTCCACTGTACTACAAGCCATAGAACCACACATATTGACACCTAGCCTTGTCCTCGCTGCAGTGGTAGTCAGAGAACCATACATACATTCTAAACCCCATAATTTGCCCACAATAGCCATAGAACCTCACATTCTGACCCACCTTCCCACTCTTGTCCAACCATACATACTGACTCTCCACCATCCTTGTTCTACAGTAGCCACAGAACCACACATACTGAACCCCAACCTTGTCCCACTGAATTTGAAGCCATAGAACCACTCATATTCACCCACAACATTATTCCATCCGCAGTGGATCAAAAGATACCTTCCAGGCTAACGCTTCTTAAACCACTAGCTGCCATGCAATACAACTGACAAGAGCTGCACTAAAGCAGCTGGAGCAGACTTAACATCACACTGCCTGCAGGGCTGGATTTACATCTCAGGAGCCTGTAGGCACAGTAATTTGAAGCGCCCCCCCGCCCCCCGTGGGCCATCTGCACTGGATACCTCCACAATGCTCCTAATCTCCACGTTGCCCCCCCATCATCTCCATATTGCCCTCACATTGCCCCCATCATCGCCACATTGCCCCCCATTAGCTCCAGCTTGCCACCATCATCTCATATATCACCCTCACATTGCCCCCATCATTTCCATATACCATATTGCCCCCATCAGCTCCATACTGCCCCCATCATCTCCATATACTATACTGCCTTCACACTGCCCCCCATCAGCTCCACATTGCCCTCACATTGCCCCCCATCATCTCCATATAGCCCTCACAATTCCCCCCATCAGCTCCATATTGCCCCATCAGCTCCACATTGCTCTCACAATGCCCCCCATCAGCTCTATACTGCCTTCACACTGCCCCCCACCAGCTCCACATTGCCCTCACAATGCCCCCCATCAGCTCCACATTGCCCCCCACCCCATTAGTTCCAACTTGCCCCCACCATCTCCACATTGCCCTCCATTGGCTCCAACTTGCGCCCCATTAGCTCCACATTGGCCTCACATTTCCTCCCCCCATTGTCCATTTCCTACCTCCCTGGTAGGAGATCTATATGTGCCTCCTTTGGCACAGTCTTGCACCTGATGGCGCTCCCACACGGTCTCCTATTCAGAAATGCAGAGCACTGGAAGATGATGTAATCACCCAGCGCTCTGCATTCCTAAAGAGGCAACGAGGGAGCTTCATCAGGTACAAGACTGGGGGGGCGGGCCGGCGCAGCTAGCGAGGTGTCTAGTTTTTTTTTTTTTTTTTTAAAGACTATAAAAAAAAATACAAATGGCAGGCACCCCTCGTTGGCATGCGCCTGTAGGCAGGTGCCTACTTTGCCTAATGGCAAATCCAGCCCTGACTGCCTGTGGATTGGCAGTTGGGA
Organism: Rhinophrynus dorsalis; assembly: GCA_037306005.1. Taxonomy (NCBI): domain Eukaryota; kingdom Metazoa; phylum Chordata; class Amphibia; order Anura; family Rhinophrynidae; genus Rhinophrynus; species Rhinophrynus dorsalis. The sequence goes on from CM074722.1 coordinate 309,319,003, forward strand.
CAACTGCCATGCAACTAACATCAGCAAAACCAGATGAGGCTGAGATTAAATCAGCCCCAGCTGCTTTCCTGAGGTGTCCTTCAGGTTTCCTCATCCACTCAGGCCAGGTTCTCAGGTGAGCTTCAGTCCACTCCTCGGCAGCTGTAACAGCCAGTCTGATTCAGCATACTGGCATTGTACTGAATTTGCAGGGTTTGGTGAGTTGAACTCTGGCATCTGAAAAACAGCAACTCAGTCCCAGTAATTAAAGCAATCAGGACACACTTTCACTACATTCTAACTGCAAGCAGCTAATTGAGATTCTATGTATTTTAGTACATGCCCTGGAAAATAATGCAAACTCTAACCCTGGTCTAAAATTATTAAAAAAGTACAATCTTTAAAAAATGACTCCCCTTTGTCCAAAAGGATGCATTAAAAGCATAGTGTTATACTCGCAAATTGAAAATTCTTATATTTAACAAATCATGACTGCTCCCTAAGATGCCATTTAAAGATACTCATGCTCTAGAAAGGACCAAGCTGAGAGAAGAGGAAACATAATCATGTACATAGAAGATACTATAAACTTTATTACATTTATCTTGCACTTCTACCACAAATGAGTACATACGCAAGACCAATCATCATTTCCAGCATTTACCAACTTCCTAGTATCCCAGGACAGCCCCTCTTAGATACAGTCAACATCCTCAGTGAGACTGCCATTCAAAACTTGGAAACCTTAATTGGATAGACCCCCAAAAAAGGAATTAAACTTAATACAACTAATCTTCTCCACTGCTCATATAAATCAAAAATCATCCAGCCTTACTCTGCTGGAATGGAATCTTTAATGCTACCCAGGTACGAGCCACAACTGGGCATACAGTATGCCCCAAAGTTATATTTAATAGAGCTTTTTAAGATGTTATTTCCTATATGATTCTAAGCAATTGTCCTTGGTGTAGAATAAACTTCCCTGAACTAGACTATGCAACTGATGATACTGATATTGAAGGCACACTTATTGTTTATCTGTTTCTCCTTTCTGCCAGTATCTGTGCACTCTTATTGCCTGTCTCTCTTCTGTGCACTCTGCAGCAGGGCCATCCAGTCAGCTGTCAATTAATTACTTCAATGAGTTAGACACAAGCTGCACCGGGCACATCACGCAAGCAAAATCAGGTATGCGGCATTTAATGAGGCAACATGAGAATATCACGATTATATGCAGGGGAGACTCTCATGTCGCCCTTTCAATCTGGGCGACATGTTAATGCGAAGCCATGTGATATTTAAAATGCACCCATTTAAAAGGATACTGTTAGGGACCAGGAACCAGACAGACACAAAAATGAAAATGCAAAACATCTTTATTAAAATAACAAAAGCAAGCAAAGCAAAATTGTGATCCAAAAGCGTAAACCAAAAGACAAGCCGTGGTCAGGAACCAAGAAAGGTACTCAGCCAAGCCGGGGTCAGAAATACGGAGATCATCAATGTCAGAAACAAGCCAGCAGTCAGGAACCAGAAGGGACGTCAGAGGAAGGCAGGTCATGCACAGGAAATCAGGAACGTAGTAGAACACTCTTGCAGCTAGAAGCAAACATAAGGGCAAAGTAGGAAGTGAGCCAAGCTGCTTTAAATACCCTGGGAGGGTTGGCTGGTAGCAGTCAGGTGAGCAATCACAGAGAGGTCACCTGATTCAGCCAGACTCAGAACAGGGAAGGCAGTAGCAATAGATAGCAGAGCACTAGATTAGTTCAGACAGCAGAATTGAGCAGCAGAGAATGAGCATCTCAACCAAACCTTGACAAATACCCTCATGGTGAGTTCTTGTAGGAAATTAATATGCATGTTCAACTAAGAAAGGTCAGGATAAAGGTTCCCATCTACCTAGGTTTTAAGCTGACCTCCTTGATTTATACCAACTTAGAGATGTCTTAATGACAACATTTGAACAAAGTGGTTATGCGTGTGATCACACTGTCTACAGACAATCAGATGACACCTGCACAAAAGAAAACAAAACTAGCCAAAGCTCATTACTTTACTGACAACAGGAACTGAAACATATCAAAACTGGCCAACTTTTTGAAGGTTATTAAAATTATCTACAAACCCTCTAACTATTCTCACCCCACAGCTATAAATATAGACAGAAAAACACTATGGTGCCCATATCAATAGCTAATGCACACAAAAACTATTTTGTTGGATGTGCCACCTCCCTGATGACCCTGCTTGTTCCAGGCATGATCCTAATTCTCATGTTGTAGACCCTGGCTTGTTCCAGTCTATGATTCTTTCCTCAAATTTATTTATGCCTCTACCTCTGCATTGGGGTACACACTGGAACCTTCTTGACCCACAGCTAATACCTGTTGGACCCTGCTATCCACTGGTGGCAGTGTAGTTATCCTGACCCATTCCCAGCCCAAAAGTTTCTGGTCATTTAACACCACGGTCAGCAACTTTAACACAACATGTGGCCACAGCACGGCCACAGCTACCATCGACAATGTTTTCAGGCATTGCTAACTAGCATCAGTCCCCTGCTTCTTTGATAGTGCCTGCTACATCCAGCTACATCCAAGTAGCAGGATTATTTGGCTTCTCACAGTCACAGCTCAGGTCAAGGATCTCCTGCTTTTATCTGTCATATATCAGTCACTCACTGTCTGTGACACTAAAAATAAATTGCACCACACTCCCAGCACCTCAAACAACTTTAGATCCTCCTCTTTGCCCTTCTACTTCAACCCATAACCAGTGTCAAGATTTCAGCAACAACTTTCTCATTCTCTCCCAACATGACTGCAGTGTTAATTTTTTAAAACATAAAATGTTTAAAGTCCATGATGAAAATGAACCTGTAAACTTCAGAATCAGCAACTCTCAATAAAAGTACAATGCACAGTAGCTGCTACAGGCATGCTGCACCATGTCACTATATGCTTGCCCCTCTTGTTTTTGTAGATGTAGGGGTGAGTGAGTGTGTATGTAGAACAATATAGATAGGAGAACACCCCTCAAAACATTGCATATAAACTGTTAACAAAAAAAGTGCAGCGTCAGCTGAATTTTAAAAACACATAGCATTGAGTAGGTCCTTCTATCTATATTTTTCTGTGACACTGGATGGATGAGAGACCTCTGGAGAATCTGTACAAGGCCCAGCATATGTGCAGACTAATACAGTGCTACCTTCTTCTTGTGTATGTAAGTACACACAGTATGTCAGGTTGTACCTGTTTGTTTGTCTTTAATGTATGATGTATTTATGTCTGTCTTCTAAGTATCTGTCATTCACTCAGTCTTGATAGAGGCACAACCAGTCCAGGTGAGAACTTGGACCATCTGATTTTCTGTCATTAATCAGTCAAATATTTTTTAATCATTTTATGCTTTCATTTCTATCTACACAGCAACATCCAATCAGCCACCAATACTCCTATCAAGCAACTCAAGCATCCTATTTTGCCTGTCTGCCTCCAGCATCAAGAAATCAGCTGCTTTCTCTTTCTCTCACTCTCTCTCTCTCTCTCTCTCTCTCTCTCTCTCACTCTATTATACATGCAGGAAATTCACAGCACTTTCATAGTTAGCATACAAGTAGGAAATGCCATGTTGAGGGCCTGTTATTATCACTGAAATGAATTCAATGAAATAAGTAGTTTTAACTGCATGTTTTGGTTTTATGTCTAATACCAAATTACAAGAGAGAAGCAGGTCAATCTGCCTTCTTCGGCAGAGCTCCAACAGCCTGGAATAACCTACCCAAAAACAAAATCTTCTACCAATTTAAAATCCCAAAAAATAACTGCTTCTTTGTTTTTAAAAACATGTAAGTGTATATAAATGTTAATACATTATTTTTATTTTTATTGATTGTGCATAAATGTTTAACTTTATATTGTAAATTATCTCTAGAACAAATACTTTTCCTGTTGTCACAGCAATATTAGAGGCCTGTTTTAAACATCTTTATGTGAATTAGACTTGTGACGACAAATATAACAACACTGATCTTATTCATTTTTCCTCTTAACCACACATATCTCAGTTTAGTCCTAGGATACACTTTAGCTTTAAATGGGGTTTTTATTTCCTTGATACACAGGTCTCCAACAGAATGGGAAGCAAAGTGTTAGATACTTCTGTATCATTCAAGGGGTTAGAAGCCCCATTTAAAAGAATGGAAGAGGGTTAGTATTAGTTGCTTTTTCCAGAGTTACTCCAGCTTTTGTCTTTGTTCACATGGCCCAGGGTCTTCACAAAAATCTCTTTCCATGCAGTTTTCATATGCTGAAATGTGTTAATGACAAAAAACTCACAGTGGGGTTTCTGTTATTAACATAATGGAATATGTTCACAATTTCTTTATTAAACAACAGGTCTTTTCCAGAGTTGTCTTCTAAGATAACTGCACAAATCTTAATGGCAACAAACCAAAAAATCTTGTCTAAACTGAACTGTGATGTATAATATTAGATCTGTTTTATAATTCCAGATGCTATGTAAAGATACCAAAAGAGAAAGGTTTGAAAAATAGCATTTTTCACCTTCCACAGGAATTCCCTCAAAAAGTTGCATTTTCACACTTTTTTCTTCTCAGCCTTGTTCCACTGCACTGGTAGCTACATATCCTTATATTGACCCCCAGGTTTGTCCCACATTATTGGTAGCCATAAAACCACATACTGCCCCCCAGCCTTGTCCCAAATCACTGGTAGATTTAACACCACTTACCAACCCCCAGTCTTGTCCCACAGTAGCCTGGTGAGTGATGGGCAATGGGAGGAGATCTAGCCACTTCCAGACTACAACTTGTATCATTCCCCACCCTTCATTGTGTGGGAGTTGTAGTCTAGAAATAGCTGGACTGTTTCCCACTGCCCACCAGGCCAACCTTTTCCAACAGTAGCAGTAGTACCACACATACTGACCCCCCAGCTTTATTACATGGTAGCCATAGATCCACACATAAATACCTCCCAGCCTTGTCCTCTGCACTGGTAGCCAGAGAACCACAAATGCTGACCTCTCAGGGGTCCCAGCCTTGTTCAAATGCACTGGTAGCCATAGAGACACAAACTGAATAGTTGTGGCAATTCTTGTGCATAGGCAGAAAGTGGAAAAATTTCTTGTGGGGTATATTTAATGTAGTTAATGAAAAGGAGAACATTTTATGGATTTACAATGTATGGGAAATCATGTTTTTTTATGTGAAATTTCTCAGGAAAAAATAAGGGTTTTCTCCCATTTCTAGTTAACTGAAAATGACAGATCTTGGCTGAATAATAATTTCTTTTAAAAAAACTGTTCCAACAATTAGCACTCAATTCCAGAACTCCAGTGCAATGCCAGTATGGGAGCAGAGCCCTCAAGACTGGGAACAGAACATTATCTGCTAGGTTATTCATTAGCACATTTATTTACTACGTCTAGCATTTCTAACATATAGCCTTGCCTTCAGTCATTGAGAAAACCTTACAAGAGGCAAGTGAAAATAAGTGAAAATACTTGTCTTTTTCCTGCAAACAAAACTTGTGACAAGTACCCACTAAGAATGAACAAATAAAGTGTTTTGTTCAAAGGCTTGATGGCCTCTCAGTGCTTCAAGTCAAATTTTTCTCTCCCTTTTACCTTTGCGGAGATGAAATTTCCTTATCCATATAAGACTGGTCCCACCTACAGGCAGTCTACAACCACATACGTATGTTTCAGCTTATGTGGTTTGACCCAGAAAAAAATATTTCCTTCAATTTATTGGGGTTTATTCTTTGTTTACCCGACTTACTCATGATTCTCCTTCCTTTTTCACATTTGTATTTTTATTTACTATTTCTCTCTCTCTCACCATCTCTCTCTCTCTTTCTCCCTTGACTGCTATCCACTTGCTATGATCTGCAGCTTATCATCAGCTTGTGTTTTCCTTAGCTAAGCATTTAATGTAAATGTTTCATTTTTGAATACAGTATGTGTTTGACTTAATAAAGGGAGCATGTTGCTCTCAAAAGTTTAAATGTTAGTCCAATAAAAAATGTATTATTACATTCTGTGATAGTGATTTGGTATCTACAGTATCTCACATAAGTGAATACACCCCTCACATTTTCATAAATATTTTTATTTTTTCTTTCATGTGACAACACTGAGGAAATGACACTCTGCTACAATGTAAAGTACTGAGTGTGCAGCCTGTATAACAGTGTAAATTTGCTGTCTCCCTCAAAATAACTCAACACACAACCATTAATGTCTAAACCTTGGCAAAAATCAATCTGGATAAATGCATTTGTTTTATATTTCTAAAACTTTTATACAGTCAAGATCTGTCTCCTATATAAAAAAGGAAAACACCTCGTTCTTACTAAATGTAGAAGAAGACTTTAAAAAAAAATTCTGACATAATTATTACTATATACTACAAATTTGAAAAAATTAGCTTGAGCTCAAATAGTTTTGTCTGCAACCACATGTCAGTAAAATGAGTGCAGCAAGTAAAGATTTGGTTATTTCTTGTATGAGAGACCTCAGGTAACACTCAACTCATATTTAATTTATTTTTACTATGATTTAGATTATTGTAATATATTCTAATTTAAAAGTTTCAAGTCAAAGAGCTGCTTTTTCATTTTTTATGTTAGCAAGAGTAGTGCCACAAGCAAAGAATTGATTGTTTCCTGTATGGGAGACCCTAGATATCATCTATAGTCTATAATTTGAACCTAATAACATTGATAAAGATGGCATTTTAATTGTATTTTTCCATCTGTTGCTTGTTTTTATGTTGGTGACAAATGTGAGATGATTTTGCATTTCATTATGCAGTACATGTTTGATTTGGACTATCTTTGTTATTGAAGAGGCTTTATATTTTCGAATATCCTTCATATCGGCTTCTGAATCTGTGTATCTGTGAAGCCTCAGTATTTGGTAAAAGGCAGTCTATAATATGGGATGTCTAGACAAGCTAACAATTGCCCATTGTGGGAATCCTGCTCTGGAATCCGCTATGTCCTTTTTCATACATATGCTTGAGAGATACCTTTGTTCAAAGTGACATCTTCTCCATGTGTATTTAAGAGCTGGGTGCACTGGCCATTCTGTTACATCACGTGTCTTCTAGAGTCTGACAGTTGCAGTGATGATGTGTGGGTGGCTTATGTTGGTTGTTTACACAGTCAACATGTGGGTTCATTGACTAGATGACTTATTCCTTGTACTTTATTTTATACTAGTTGAACAGCCCGTTACACGGGCCACAATGCCACTGCCACCTGGTCGCGGAGCAGTCACGAGCAGCAGAGACTGCCCGTGCCACTGTTGATACAGAGCTGGAGAGCCCAGCTCTGTATCAGCTGCGGCGTGGGCAGTCTCTACTGCGCATGACTGCAGCACGAGCAGCAGTGTGCTGCGCATGTCGCGGCGTTACACACGATTTATCGAATTATTATATAGGATAGCATGCTTTGTATTTTCTGTGTAACCTGCCTGTATCAACGGTGACCTAATGTATGCTATGTATAATGTGTTATCCCCCCCTCCCCTTTCCCCTTACCACTTCTCTTGATATTTGTACCCTTACCCCTGGATACTGTATTTTTACTGCATTTCATCCCATAAATATGATTTTAATTATGGGAAAATGAAGTATCATAATGTTTTTGATTGGTTTGTGCTAGTTTATATATACTGTCCCATATATAACCTTATTATTTATAATATATATAACACAAGTTGAATGAATGAATGTTTATTTATATAGCGCAACAAGTGTACGCAGCGCTTTACTATTTAAGGGTTTAAACAATACGGGGTTACAGGTGATTTATAGAGTGAAACATTGGGTGGGAGGTCCCTGCCCAAAAGCTTACAATCTAAAGTGGTAATGGGAGACATACAGAGTACATTAGGGTCAAGTGCTGAATACAGTGCTAATTCTGATGATGATAGAGGACATCAGTAAAGTAAATAATTTATAAGAGTGTTCATTGTACAACATCAGTGCCTTCTAGCATGTTGAGATTTTATCCATGAGGTGCATTTTTAAGTGAGATTTGAAGGTTATCAGAGAGGTGCAGTGGTGCATGTTGGATGGTAGAGCATTTCATAGATACGGAGCAATGAGAGAAAAAGGTTTGATACGTGACAGAGCTGTAGAGGCAAAAGGAGCTGAGAGAAGACAATCATTGGCTGAACGGAAGTGGCGGAATGGGTTATAACGGGAGATCAGAGTGGAAATGTAAGAAGGAATAGAGGAGAGAAGCATCTTGAAAGAGAGAAGTAAGATTTTGTAAGATATCTGGAGTTTGATAGGCAACCATTAGTGAGTTTTGAGGAGGAGCGGGGCAGGGACAAACCTAAGTGACAGAAAAGTAATTCATGCTGCAGCATTCTGTATTGATTGAAGTGGATGGAGATGGGAAGCAGGAATGCAAGACAGAAGAATGTTGCTATAATCAATGTGGGAGAGGATGATTGCATGTATAAGAACTTTAGCTGTGGCGGAGCAGAGGAAGGGACAGATTTTAGCAATGTTAATCAAAAGAAAGTGACAGGATTTAGCAATGGCATTAATATGAGGGAAGAATGAGAGACTTGTCAATTATCACCCCTAGACACCATGCTTCTGATACTGGATTTATGGTAGTGCCATTTACAGTCACCTGGAAGGGAGCTACTGGGCCAGGCCTAGGTGGGATGAGGAGTAGATCAGTTTTAGAAAATATTGAGTTTGAGGTGCCTATCAGCCATCCAGTCTGAGATAGCCGAGAGGCAATCTATGACTTTAGCCTGGATATCAGAAGTCAGTCGAGGTGCAGATAAGTAAATCTCGGTGTCATCTGCATAGAGGTGATATTTGAGACCAAATGAGTTAATAAGATCACCAAGTGTTATTGTGTAAAGAGAAAACAGAAGTGGTCCTAGAACAGAACCTTGAGGTACCCCAACAGAGAGTTGGACAGGAGAGAATGAAGATGTGGCAGTGGAGACACTGAATGATCTGTTAGATAGATAAGAGGAGAGACAGTCCAGTGCTGTATTACGGATTCTTAAGGAGTGAAGAATGCGGAGGAGTAGAGCATGATCAACAGAGTCAAAAGCTGCTGAGAGATCAAGCAGGATAAGTATTGAATAGTGACCTTGAGATTTGGCAATGTGAAGATCATTGACCACTCTTGTAAGAGCAGATTCAGTGGAGTGAGCAGTGCAAAATCCAGATTGCAAAGGGTCCAGCAGGTCATATATGTTAAGGAAGTCAAGCAGGTGTGAGTAGGCTAGGCGTTCCAAGAGTTTAGAGACAAAAGGTAGAAGAGAAATGGGTCGATAGCTAGAGGGTGTGTTACTGTCAGAAGAATTGTTCTTGAGGATGGGTGTTACTAAGGCATGTTTGAAGTCGTCAGTAAAGGTAGCAGTGGCAAAGGAGGAGTTAAAGATATATAATAGGATAGGGATTAGTGTGGGGGAGAGGGGCTGGATTATGTGAGAGGGGAGTGCATCAAGTGTGCATGTAGTGGATGGAGCGGAGGATAGGAGGTTAGTCAGTTACTCCTCCGTGACTACTGGAAAGAGTCCGGAGTGCCAGGAGGGGAACGAGGGAGGCTAGGAGAAGGTATACAAGTTGGTATATTATCCTGTATGGAGTCCACCTTGGCTTTGAAGTAGTCAGCAAAGTCTTGTGGCTGTATGGAGTTTGTGGGGGAAGCAGATGTAGAGCGGAGGAGGGAGTCAAAGGAAGAGAAAAGGTGTCGGGGGTTGGATTTATCAGTGTTGATTAGTTGTGAAAAGTAACGTTTTTTGGTGAAGGACAAAGAAGAGTTAAAGCAGGAAAGGAGGAACCTGTAGTGGAGAAAGTCTGCCAGAGAACCAGACTTTCTCCACAGTCGTTCAGCTGAATGGGTACAGGAGCGGAGGAAGCTGGTGTCTTTATTAAGCCATGGCTGCGGGTTAGTGCTGCGAGTGGATCAGAGAAAGAGAGGCGCATGCAGTTTCAAAGAGTAGGATAGGACTGAGTTGTATGTTTTGGCAAGGCTGTTAGTGTTAGGATTAATGGGAATAGATGAAAGTCCAGTATCCAGGGAGGACTGGAGAGCCATGGGATTAAGGGATTTGAAGTTATGCGTGAAATGGTGATAGGAACCAGGGATTGTGGAAGGTGTATAAGTAGTGCTGAATGTTAGAAGATGGTGATTGGATAATGGAAGGGGAGAGATATTAAATTTCGAGAGAGCACAGCCTCTAGTAAACACAAGGTCTATGAAGTGACCATAGTTGTGAGTTCTAGCATTCGTCCACTGGGTTAGTCCAAATGCAGATGTTAAAGAGAGAAAACAGGATACCCAATAGATGGAGGGATCATCCACATGACAGCTGAAGTCCCCCAGAAGAAGAAGACAGATAGGAAGTCTGAAGGTATATATGTGGAGGTAGGTGGGCGATAGATGACTGCAACTTATAGAGAGACTGGAGCAAAGATATGGACAGCATGCTACTCAAAAGAGGAGAAGCAGAGTGAGGAGGGGGGTGAAATTAGTTTGTAATGACAATGTTCAGAAAGCAGCAAACCCACACCTCCCCCACGTCAAGTTGAGCATGGAGTGTGAGAGAAGGAGAGACCACCGTAGGAGATTGCTGCCTCTAAAGCAGTGTCAGATTGAGAAAGCCAAATTTCAGTCTGCATGAATGTTATATACAGAATACATAAGATCAGGAAATATAAGAAAAAAATCCAAATTTCCAACATGAAAGAACCGAGTCGGAGATTAAACCTGTGGGTTCAACAATTTATTAGTAATAAAAACTAAACATCCTATATAATAATTCGCTAAATCGTGTGTAACGCCGTGACATGCGCAGTAGACACTGCTGCGTGTGCTGCAGTCATGCGCAGTACAGACTGCCAGCGCCACAGCTGATACAGAGCTGGACGCTCCGAAGGAGCGACCAGCTCTGTATCAGCCGTGGCGCGGGCAGTCTCCACTGCGCGTGACTGTCCCACGACCGGGTGGCAGTGGCACTGTGGCCCGTGTAACGGGCTGTTCAACTAGTTAATAATAATAGCTTAAATCCTATTCCAAATTAAGACCTTTTGGTGCGTGTGTATGAAGTTGGAATATCCAATAAATTTCTCTACGTGCAAGAATAGGGAAAATATCACCTCCCCTAACTGGTCTGAAAACTTTTTCTATTTAATGAAATTTAAAAAGGTCTAGATTTGAACTATGGGTCATAAAATGTCGAGCCACAGGAGATCTCAAATTTCTTCTCTCCACAGAGTTTAAACGTTCTCGAATTCTCTCCTTGAGAGGACGCGTAGGTCTCCAACAGCTTAATGCACAACTGCGCCGGAACAAAGCAACGGCCGTCAGGTTTGTCAGCAGGAGTTGCAGCTTGGGCAGCTAAAATTTCCTCTCCCAGAGGAGAATACGATCCGCCGGAATGATTAGGGAAGGTGGAAACTCCTCCCTGGAAAGGCTGCAAAACTGGTGAGACAGAGCATCTGTATCATGGTGCCCGTGATTGCTCACCTTTGCTGTCAGTCAGGTGTGTGTATTCTCCATTGGCTGCCTGGCTATCGCCCGCCTAGCACTGCCTATTTAAACTGGGCTAAGGCACCCTTTGGTTGCCCTTTCGTGGTGTCTCTGCGTCTGCAGTCACCTGCCTTACCTGTATCCTTGGGCCTGTTGATCTGCTACCGGTGTCAGCGTTTCTCCACTGTCAGAGCTGCTGCTGCTAGGTTCCTGTCTTTGTTCCAGATCCGGTTGGGCTGTTGTTCCTGCTTCTGATTCGGTGCTGCTGTTTGTTCATCTTTCATCCCTGATCTGGTGCTGGTGTGGTTCCTGCTTCCGTTCCTGACCTGGTTGGCCGTCCTGCCGTTCCTGTGGTTGTCCAGGCGTGCATACTGTTCCTGATGCTGTATCCTGATTGTCATTGTCTGGCTGCCTAGTCGCCTGGGTGACATTCTTATCACGGGTTTCTCCATTCACCGGTTGCTGATTCCACGGTACAGAACCGGTTGGGCAATACGTTGCTCCAGTACACGGTACTGGTTTACTCCACACACCGGTTGCTGATTCCATTGCGTAGAACCAGTTGGGCATTCAATTGCTCCACTACACGGTACTGGTTTACTCCACATACCGGTTGCTGATTCCGTTGCGTAGAACCAGTTGGGCATTCAATTGCTCCACTACACGGTACTGGTTTACTCCACATACTGGTTGCTGATTCCGTTGCATAGAACCGGTTGGACGTTCCATTGCTCCAATACGCGGTACTGGTTTACTCCACATACCGGTTGCTGATTCCGCTGTATAGAACCGGTTGGGCGTTCCATTGCTCCAGTACGCGGTACTGGTTTACTCCATATACCGGTTGCTGATTCCGTTGTATAGAACCGGTTGGGCGTTCCTTTGCTCCAGGACGCGGTACTGGTTTACTCCACATACCGGTTGTTGATTCCGCTGCATCAAACCAGTTGGACAATACATTTGTCCAGTACGTTGTACTGGTTTACTCCACATACTGGTTGCTGATGCCGTTGTATAGAACCGGTTGGGCCATACGTTTGTCCTGTATGCAGTACTGACTGACTCTCCACTCGCCGGTTGCTGAAAAATACCCACAAGGGCATAAGGCCTCCCAGGAGCCGAGCGTTGTGACGACAAGGCGCCCACCCCAATCTCGGATGTATCAGCCTCCAGTGTAAAGGGTAGGGAGGGATTGGGATGTACCAATATCAGAGCTGTAGCAAAAGCTGCCTTCATATTTTCAAATGCCAGAATAGCCTCTTTGGACCATTCAGAGGTCTTGGCCCCTTTACAAGTCATGTCGGTAAGTGGTTTGACAATAGTGAGAAATTTTTAATACATTTTCAGTAGTAATTCGCGAACCCCATAAATCTCTGGATCGCTTTACGTCCCATAGGACGAGTCCAATCGACTACTGCAGACAATTTTTGGGGGTCCATGGCGAACCCGGATGCAAATATGATATATCCCAAAAATGTCACCTGAGGCTTTTGAAATTCACACTTCTTCAACTTGCAATACAAGCTGTTCTCACATAAAAGACTCACTTTGGATACATCTGACTGATGGATCTCCAACGTTGGAGAGTGAATAAAGATGTCATCCAAATAAACAACCACACAACTTTGTAGGAGTTCTTTTAAGACATCATTAATAAACTCCTGGAAGACAGCCGGAGCATTACACAAACCAAAGGGCATAACCAAGTATTCATAGTGCCCACTCCGGGTATTAAAGGCTGTTTTCCACTCCTGCCCTTCCTTTAGTTGCACCAAGTTGTAAGCAGCTCTCAAATCAAGTTTCGTAAATATCTTAGACCCATTTAACACTGTCAAAGAGTTCGAGAATCAAAGGTATAGGATAAGCATTCTTGACTAATAGTTTGTTTAGACCACGAAAGTCAATGAACGGACGTAGCTCTCTGTCCTTTTTTTTTTTACAAAAAAAAAAATCCAGCACCAGCGGGTGATATATGAATGATGCCTCTGGCCAGCGCATCTGAAACATATTTCTCCATGACCTTATTCTTTTCCATAGACAAACCTCATAAGAGGTTTGGACCACTGGTACCAGGGAGGGAGTGGGGTTGGCCACCACTTGTGGGTTATTGCGTTCGAGTAGCGCTGTGCGCTGCAACAAGGTTTTTAAACAAAAGATAATTGGTCAATACGTTGATCCAGTGCCTAGATCCTGTCCAGGATGCTTTGAAGTGCTACATTACTATTACCATCTGAATTCATGGCCCTTGCATACAGTCACGGTTTCCCAGTGATATTCAGGAGTCAGTACAGTATAGTAAAATAGAATTTACTGAAAATTTAAACAGGAACACAACTAGTATCAGCAGAAATAAGCAGAGGGTCATAAGCCAGCATGCGCTACTATCAGAAACAGTAGGCTGCAAAGATTGACCAACCTGCTGGAGACTAGGCCGAAGCTGCTGGTAGTCTCCACTGGAACCAGGAGCAGAACCAGAGCAGGAACAGGAACACAATGTATCCAATCAGGAACCATGAGCAGGATACCTGAGTCACACCTGCAGTCAGTCTAAAGGGAGCATAAACTTGACTCACACCTACAGTCAGTATAAAGAGGTCTACCAGAGCCACAGGTCAGCACCAGATTGGATGGTCAGACAAGCCAGGTCATACACAGTTCAGATAGTCAGCCAGAGCCACAGGCCTGCACCAGATTGGGTGTCCACTATATAAAGGATAAGTCAAGAGAATAGTCAGACAGAGTCACAGGTCAGCACCAGACTGGATGGTCAGACAAGCCAGGTCATACACAGTTCAGATAGTCAGCCAGAGTGACAGGTCTGCACCAGATTTGGTGTCCACTATATAAAGGATAAGGCAAGAGTATAGTCAGACAGAGCAACAGGTCAGCACCAGACTGGATGGTCAGACAATTCAGGTCATACACAGTGCCCAAGGAAAACAGAACTGTATAGTACAACAATGCAAGGGCAACTGAGAGTAGGCTCAGTTCTCTTTTAAAGCCTGGAACAGGAAGTAGATGGGAGGGGAATCAGCCACCAGCATAAAATCCTGCTCTGCGTCATGCTGCCATCTCACGCCCGAAAAACGACGCATCTCACCATGATGCGTCAACTCGGTGACCTGCGCCTGCATCAAATGGATCGTCACCATCAGCAGCCAAGAAGACATAGACACTCAATGTCGCCCCCAATTGTGCACAAACCAAGCACATCAGCGACTCTTGGGATGACGCAATCTACCTGTTCCGACACTTGTTGCATCTCAGAAGGGACAGACGCTGGAACTAGGTAAGCTATGACAGATTATTAGGGAATAATAATGACAGTGATAGGGCTAGAGCTCAGCTAGAAGATCTTATACACAGATTCAGCATGAGGGGTTACACACATGATGAATTAATGCAGCATTTGGCAAGAGCCCTCCAACACTCACAGGATTCTTTACTCTTTGCGCCTAAAATGGACAATAATGATAACCACAAAAGATTGGTGTTTCCGACCAATTATACCACAGCTAGTGGCCAGATCAAAAACAAGATTCAGCAATATTGGAATATTCTAGCTCTTGACACATTACCGGACGGCTTTAAGGAGAAAACCTTATTAAGCTACAAACGGGGTCCTAATCTGAAGGACTTACTGGTTAGAACAGACCCTGAACATTGTTACATGAAAAAGAACATCACTTGATTGAACAAACCCAAAATGGGTGCTATCACTGTCAAAATTGTGTTACATGTTGTTATATGTTGACGGGTGATCAATTTAGTAATCCACTCACAGGTGAAGTCTTTAAGATTAACCATAGACTCTCGTGCACAAGCACTTTTGTTTTATATATCTTTCAATGCCCCTGAGCAAAGATCTATGTGGGATTAACTACCTGTACATTTAGAGAAAGAATGGTGAACCATCAAGCCACCATTATTAAAGAGCTTGTGGGGCAGAAAAATGCAAAACCAGTAGCAAAACATTGGCATGAACATAAACATGCATTATCAGCATAATATAGACCATATTCCACCCTTGAGGAGGGGTGGGAATCGAGAGAGACTATTACATAAAAGGGAGACAAGATGCATCCATAAATTAAATTCGTTTTCACCTGCCAGACTTAATGAGAAGCTTTCCTTCAGCAGTTTTTACTAATTTGTGACAGTAAGGACTAGGTATACTAGGTAAATATATATATATATATATATATATATATATATATATATATATATATATATATTCACACATGCACTACTTATGAGAGTTTGAATGTATTGTGATTGTGATAGATATATAGATAGATAAATAAATATATATATATATATATATATTATAATATAATATTTAGTTGATATTGATTTACAGTTATAACACTGATTATTCATTTATTGTTTATAGCAGTATATATTACATACTGTCACTTTATGCTTTATGATCAATAAGTAATTTATTTGTTCAATCTGAATAATTTTTAAATAGTTCTACCAATTTACCAGTTTGGTCTCCCATCATTTATAAAACTAGTCCTTTTGGTAAATTTTAATGATTTAATCCAGATAGAGCCGACACACTGAGGGTATTTATAATAGCACTAGTGTAAAAGCAGGTCTGGGTAATGTTAAGCAGCTGCTACCTCACTACTCCACGCGATGCAGTTTTGTGTCACCTCACTCACAAAATGCAATCATGCACAATAGAGACTGCCCGAATGCTCACGGTCTCTACTGCGCATGACAGCTTCTGACAAACATCCTAGCAAATTATTATATAGGATAATAGATACATTTGGCCTTGAACATAACAAATTAGCATATTGTTGGGAAATTAATATGAAGCACCATACTGTACCATCAAAAAATAAAGGTTAATTTCTCAAAAAGTATTAATTTTAAGTCTTTGAGTGTCAGAAGGGTACGCAATGCATTGCAAAGCAATGTGTTCCATACCCCTCTGGCACTCATAGGGTTAAAGAAAAATACTAACATAGTCAGATTGTAATTATCTGTAGAGAAAAACAAAAGCAAATCCTGTCTTAAGGTGACCAGTCTTTGCAATTTAATTGGATAGTAATGTTTGTAAATATATGCAGTTTAGATTATTCTTTATAGTTTTTAGTCCATGTAGAGCTTTATTATCATTCGCTATGCTGTGTATTTCCAGAGTAATTGAATCATAAAATGTTCCCCTCCCTTCCCTTTTACCTATGTAAAGCTGCACAACAAGATCTTCCGGATGGATCACAGAAAGGGACACTCTTCTGTGAGCATAAGGTAAAATCTGCCCTCCTTCAAAGGGGGCAGGGTTTTCCTTATGTTCACAGCCAGAAAATTGTACCTCACTGCAAGCTGTCCGGTTAAGAGACCAGATTCCACATCTGAGTAGAGGTGACTTACAATAGTTAAAAGGGACGGGAGAGGGACACTTTATAATTCAACTACTCTGGAACTACACATCATAGAGAATGATAATACTGCTCTACATTGCCCAAAAACTATAAAGAATAATTGGAGCTGCATTTATTTTGAAACATTACTATCCTTTTAAGCAGGCATTCCAGATGGACACCATCAAGGATAACGTGTTATAGTGATTGTCTAAAATCAAATACTAATAACAAATATTTTATGAATGTGATTAGTATCTGATTTAAAGCAAGCAAATATCTTGGAGGCTCAACACAGACAGGTTTATTGGCCTCAGCAATATACTGGAGACAGAATAAGAGGCTGCTTTAAAAATGTCCCTCATACTTTATTTTACAAGGAAGACAGAAATACAGGTGGTTCTGGAAGATTGGCAAGATGCCTTTACACTCTTTCTGTATAGCTCAGCTTTTGTACAGGTCTGTACAAACCACTATCACTCCTGAGGAACCACAGTATGGAATCTTTAACCCCTTGAGTGTCAGAGAAGTATGCAATGCATTGTTTCTAATTATCTGATAGATACAAACACTGTAATATCTAATTACCACGACAGCCAAACGTGACACTAAGGACATAGAAAAAGCAAGGGTTTGTCATTACAGATCATGTTCTAATCCTGTCAGAAAAGTAAAGTGTCTATCAGGATTTAAAGGATTAAAAACATTATAATCCATTTTTTCACTGCACATCCCTTAATCCATTTAGTCTCCATGGCCCTGAAACTAAAAGGGTTAGTCTCTGTTTCTGAAAGGGTTCTGCCTAACACTACGTTGCATTGCGGTCTAAATCTTCTTTTGTTTCAAACCTTTTGCTTTTACATAATCTTTATCAATTTCTAACAAGACCCCCCCCATCATCAGGACTGAACCCCACTCTGGATGAGTACATAGACTCATTCAGGCAGAGAGTGAACTCCACCATACTGGATAAACAAAGTAAAGAACTGTACAACTTTAGTACCCAGGAAAGGAGGATCTTTAAGTCATTGAAAGACAAAGTCATTATGATAAAACTAGCAGATAAAGGGGAGTTGTAGTCATAATGATCACAACAGACTACATTAGAGAAGCACAGAGACAACTTTCTGATCCTAGACATTACTGCAAACTACAAGAGGATCCCACACAGATATATGCAAAGGAACTAAAACATATAATAAATGGATTTCCTAACACATCTACAGACATTCCGAATCTGATACCAAAGACCCCAAAAATAGGCTCATTTTATTTACTGCCTAAGATACATAAACAAGGGAACCCAGGAAGTCCTGTAATCTCTGGAGTGGGGACATTAACTGGAAATACCTCTGGCTGGGTGGAAAATATCCTAAAGCCCTTGGAAAGAAACACAGCCAACTACCTCCAGGACACCACAGACCTACAGAACAAACTGGCTGCTATAGGTCCAGTACCTGAGGGGACAATTTTGTCTACTATGGATGTTGAATCCTTATACACAAATATCCCACATAAAGATGGCCTAGCAGCATACAAGGAATTTTTGGATCAACAAGACTTACCCACAGAGACTGTTCTGGGACATACAAAGTTCATACTCACACACAATTACTTTGCATTTGGGGATGATAAATATCTACAAAAATGGGAACAGAAATAGGAACAAAGATGGCACCTCAGTATGCTAACTTAATCATGGCGAAACTTGAACAAGATTTTCTATGCACCTGTAGCTCTAAGCCACTATCATACTTCTGCTACATAGATGGCAACCTATTAATCTGAAATGCCTGTGAACAGGACCTTATGCAAATCCATGCCAGATTTAACCAATTCCACCCAACCATTAACCTCACTCTGAACTACTCTGTGAAACACATACATTTTCTTGACACCATGATCTATATCAAGGACCAAAACATACAGACATTCCTGTATCACAAACCCACAAACAGACCATCATAACTTAGATATGGCAGTTTTCACCCCAAACATAGCAAACATGCCATCATCTATAGCCAAGCTATAAGATACAACTGCATCTGTTCAGACAATACAGACAGGAACCAGCATCTCCATTCACTAAGGAAGGGATTCAAGAATCAGGGATACCACCCAAGAATAGCAGACAATCAGATACACAGAGACAGCCAAATACCCAGAGAAAAACTCCTTGAATACAGACCACGGGCAGAGAATAACAGGGTACCACTTGTGCTCACATACAATCCCCATATCACGTTGCCTGTGCTCCTCTTGCGACATTCTGTCAGTCTACACTCTGCTTCACTCCTATTGGCTATACTGTGCTTGTCCTGCCCAGCATGGCCTTTATATGCTGGGTTCTGGCACCTCTCCGGTGCCCTTTCATGGTGTTCCTGTATCAGTGCTTGTTCCTGCTCTCAGTATTCCCAGTGTAATGACCTAGCCTGCCTGACTACTCTGCATCTCATCTCCTGCCTGTGAACCGACCCGGACCGCCTGACCATTTTTGTTCTCCTGCTCTGTGCATCGACCCGGCTTGGCTGACATTCCTGCTCCGTGTACCGACCCGGCTTGGCTGACGTTCCTGTTCTGTGTACCGACCCGGCTTGGCTGATGTTCCTGCTCCGTGAATTGACCCGGCTTGGCTGACATTCCTGCTCTGGCTGCATCTGTGTCGCCTTGGCAACATTCCTATTGGTTAGGCATTCGTGACTCTTCCTGTTGGTTGTGACCTCAGGGCGAGTTGCTCAGTTGCTCAGTCCGTTCCTGTCACGGCAGTGCTCACTTGTGTAGTCTCCATTACTGCTACGGCAAAGTGCTAGTGGCCTAGTTTCCGTTACTGCTCCCGCAGAGTGCTAGTGGCCTAGTCTCAGCTACTGCTACAGCAGTGTGCAAGTGGCCTTGTCTCCGTTACCGCTTCTGCAGAGTGCTAGTGGCTTAGTCTCCGTTACTGCTACTCCAGTGTGCTAGTGGCCTCGTCTCCATTACTGCTACGGCAGTGCGCAAGTGGCCTAGTCTCCGTTACTGCTACGGCAGTGTGCAAGTGGCCTTGTCTCCGTTACTGCTACAGCAGTGTGCAAGTGACCTAGTCTCCATTACTGCTCCTGCAGAGTTTAAGTGGCCTTATCTCCATTTACTGCTACTGCAGAATACAAGTTGCCTGATATCCGTTACTGCTACGGCAGTGTTCTATGTTGCTCAGTCTCTGATACTGCTCTGACAGTTCACGTTTGTCTGCTAACCTGCTACTGGGCGTTACTCATCTTTAAGCTCTCTATCTTAAGTGAGCTCCTTCACAGACCTTTCTTCACATGGGACTGTTTACACTCGCTGAAGGCCATTAACCAATGCAGTACAGATACCCTGGGAATCCTTCGTATTCTGCCTGACCTGTGTCAGGATATTCTGTTATGGACTCCATGGTTATACTGGACCTGTGTAGGCATATGTATATGTAACCTGTCTTGTGTCTGTATTATTCTGATAAATACTACAGGACCTGTGAGGGTTATTGCACTACTGTTCTTTCAATAAAACTGTGTTTTATCCTAAACCACTGTGTCTGGGTGTCGAACAAACCGTTACACCCCAGTTGGATGCCCTGAGAAGGATCACAAAAGGCTTACAACCAACCCTCCATAAAGATGATATATTAAAAGTCATATTTTCAGATCCACCACTTATATCATACAGACAACCCCCAAATTTAAAGAAAATTATTGTCAAGAACCATTTGCCACAAATCACAAAGAGAGGGACATTCTGTTGTGGAGTAAAAAGATGTGAGACCTGTCCACACATTCAATCCACAACAAAGGTAAAAATACGAAATACACAGCAACACTATGAAATTAACGGTTCATTCACTTGCTCTTCATCAAATGTCGTATACCTTATAACTTATACACAATGCCTCACAGGAGGTTACTACATTGAGGAAACAGGACAGGCACTAAGAAAAAGAATGAACAGTTATCGTCACACAATAAACAGAAAAAGGTTGACACCCCAGTTGGCCAGCATTTTTGTAGTCCAAATCATAGTCTACAAAATATGAAAGTCACCATACTCAAAGGACACTTTAAAACACAAAGGGAAAGAAAAATCTTGGAATTTAAATTAATGGATCTATTTGATACATTAAAAACAGGACTGAACCTGGGGATGGGCTTCATGTTTCATTATAATAGAAAATTTTGCTATTTGATTGTATAGAGACTCAAAGACTAACATGCTATTCACACCTCTGTGTTAATGAACATTTCCTTGTTCCCAGGATGTTGATCTAACCCTGTTCATATCAATTCATATCTTTGCAGACTGTAGGTTTACTAAGTTAATTGACCCCCACTGTCTACTCGTATATTTTGTTTCAAATGTATGTCATACTCTTTAAGTATAAATGCAGTGTTATTCTTGCTTTATTTGTGAACCCATGCCTGAAGAAGGGGCCTTAGTGTCCTGAAAGCTTGCTAAATTTCTATGTCCTCAGTTAGTCATTAAAAGGTATCACCTTTATACCACTCTTGTGAGTTTTTTGCTGCACTGAATCCTGTCTACTCCACTGACTAACACGGTACCATTTTTTCTTCTTTGCCTGAAAACCGTGACACAAAGAACCAATACATTTTTTATACTAATTTCAGTAAAAGGCTACCTAAACTAACATATGATGCAGGGTGCACGAGAAAGTTCAGAGGTCAAAATGGTGTCAGCATAACATCTTAAAGCATTTGAACTGAGTGCCACAGGGGTATCCATTGCATTGAAGCATAATGCTTTGGAAAACTCTTTGGCACTTTAACCAATCAGAAAACTCAAAACTCTGTGAATGCAAAAGTAAAGAGGAACAATTCCATAGGACAAAATTAAATTGCCTCAAATTTCCAAAGCAATGCTTTGGTGTCCTCGCTAGCATTTAAGGGGTTAAAAGACTACTCTGCTGCTAAGCCTTTTCATCCCTACAGAGCTAAGCATATGTTCACAATTTTGTTGCAGTTTACAGTCAAATGAAACTTTTTGCACATTTCTGTGAACAATCCACATGTCATACATTGTTTTTTTCCATAAAAACCAACACATTCAAAGAATATCACTGATTTGTGGATACCCCCAAATAATTTTACCTAGGATGCAAAAACAAACACAATTTTAATTAAAATTATAATAATGTGACTGACAAACAACTATCCTAAAGTATATTGTTTCTCTAGTCCACTAAAATATATTTATGTTTTTAAGTCATCTGTATAAAACACCATAATTCACTGTTTTATGCATAGGCCCTTATATAAAAATTAGCAGCTGAAAACCAAAATTAAAATTCTTTTTTTTCCCATTCTGCACTATTGTACAAATCAAACACGAAACAGTGAGAAATAAACTATGGAATTTTACATGCAATATATTTTAAAAAGTACAAAAAAATTCCAGTTTCAGGGAAAAGTAACTTTCAACCTGATTTGCTATGAAACTGTCAGAAAATTCACTATAGCAAAAAATAAATAAATAATAATGTTAAAAATTCAACTATGCTGAAATCCATGAAAACCGTGAATTACCATAATAGCTTACATAGCTAGAGCTTTCCTGAGTAAGATGGTACGAACTGATATACCATAGTTGGTGCCCAGACCACAAAACTGCTCAGACCAAAATCTTTATGTTTTCTAGCTTTTCTACTTTCAGCTATATTCTACTAGTCTCCAGCTCTTTCTTTGGCTAACAAAGTATCACGCTTTATCCAGCTTTTATTTTAAAGACATACCCACACTTAAATGTTTTGTTTTGCACAACTACAGAAAGGAAGAAAAAGTACCAAAGACATGCTGTTTTGGAAAAAAACAACTCTCACAAATCATCAGTAATTTGCCTTTTTACCCCTAGCCCAGACTGCACAACTTTTTTCAGACGATAGCACTAAAGGGAAAAATATTAATTATTTTATTTTATATTTCTACCCCTTCAAAGGTCTTGAAATAATTGAAAACTATGACATTTCCTACTGTATTCATTAATCATTAGTAGGGATGGGTGAAAGTTTTCACCTTAACACAAAAATAGCACATGGCAATTTTCTCTTCTTTTCCTGCAGGCATACAAAAGTGTATCATTCTCTCATAGCATTCCATTCTATGATTGTGAGAGGAAGCAGCTAATTTTTGAGCTAGAGAAGATAGGCAAATAAAGTAGAGTCAAAGCTTAGTTTAGGGAGACTTTTAGGTAGGACATTTGTTCTCTGTATTAGGGGTCTGAAGGTTTTCTGAAGAAGAAGAAGAAGAAGAAGGTAGAAAAAAGTTTGACCCCAAACCCCACAAATTTTGGTGTGACTGACTGGCAAGACACAAGCAGTCATGATCCAAGCTCCCTCCTTATCTGGCTGTTATTATAGAAACATAGAAACATAGAAGCATAGAAGATTGACGGCAGAAAAAGACCACCTGGTCCATCTAGTCTGCCCTTTAGTATTCCTTTATTGTTATCTTAGGATAGATACATGTTTATCCCAGGCATGTTTAAACTGTGTTACTGTGGATTTATCAACCACCTCTGCTGGAAGTTTGTTCCAAGTTTCTACTACTCTTTCAGTGAAATAATATTTTCTAATGTTTTTCTTGATTTTTCCTCCAACTAGCCTCAGATTGTGCCCCCTTGTTCTTGTATTCAGATTCTTATTAATCACACTTCCCTCCTGAACCTTGTTCAGTCCTTTAACATATTTAAAGGTTTCAATCATGTCCCCCCTTTCTCTTCTTTCCTCCAGACTATACATATTTAGATCTCTGAGTCGTTCTTGATAAGTTCTATGCTTTAGACCTTCCACCATTTTTGTAGCTCTTCTTTGAACCCGCTCAATTTTACTTATATCCTTTTGCAGATGAGGCCTCCAGAACTGTACACAGTATTCCAGATGTGGTCTCACTAGAGCTCTATACAGAGGGATCACAATCTCCCTCTTCCTGCTTGTTATACCTCTAGCTATGCAGCCAAGCATACGATTTGCTTTCCCCACCGCCTGGTTGCATTGGTTACTCATCTTGAGGCTGTCAGAGATGACCACCCCCAAATCCTTCTCTTCTGAAGTCTTTGCTACCACAGAACTGCCAATACGATAGTCAGATTGAGGGTTTCTTTTCCCCAAGTGCATTATTTTACATTTGGAAACATTGAACTGAAGTTTCCATTGTTTTGACCACTTATCTATTAGTGCCAAATCATTCTCCATATTACAGACACCTCCTGGAACATCAACCCTATTACACACTTTTGTGTCATCAGCAAACAAGCAAACCTTCCCTGCCAAGCCTTCCCTTATGTCACTTACAAATATGTTGAACAGAACAGGGCCCAGAACAGATCCTTGTGGCACTCCACTTGTAACCAGTCTCTGCTCAGAATACACTCCATTAACAACAACCCTCTGGTTTCTGTCCTTCAGCCAACTGCAGATCCACTGAACTATCCAGGGGTTAAGTCCAATTCTTGATAATTTATCTATCAGCTCTTTATGGGGAACTGTATCGAAAGCTTTACTGAAATCCAGGTAGGCGATATCCACAGCACCACCTTCATCCAGCACTTTAGTTACATAGTCAAAGAAATCAATGAGATTAGTCTGACAGGATCGGCCCTCAGTGAAGCCATGCTGGTTTGGGTCCATCAGGTTGTTTTTTGTTAGATGGTCAATTATCTTCTTCTTTAGAAGAGTCTCCATCATTTTTACCACTACAGATGTCAGGCTGACTGGCCTGTAGTTACTAGCTTCTTCTTTACTACCCTTCTTGTGAATGGGTACAACATTGGCCATTCTCCAATCATCAGGAACTTCTCCCGTAAGAAGGGACTGGTTATACAGATTAGTCAGGGGGCCAACTATGACAGATCGGAGTTCTTTAAGAACTCTAGGGTGGATTCCATCCGGACCCATCGCTTTATTTGACTTTAGCCGGACAAGTTCCTCTAGAACATCGGCCTCTGAAAACACTGGGGCTAAAATTATACAACTAGAGGCAATGCTGTGTTCAGCCATTTTCTGATTATGAGGGCCGCCGTCTGAAAAAACTGAGCAGAAGTAGTTATTCAGATGGTCAGCGACCGCCTTTTCCTCTTCTATATACTGATTTTTTCCGTTGTTAATTTTTGTAATCCCGCAGTTTTTCTTCTTCCTGTCACTGATATATCTGAAGAAGGTTTTATTCCCCTTCTTAACAGATTTGGCCATTTCTTCCTCTTTTGAGGCTTTAGCAGCATTTATCATCTGTTTAGTCTTCTTCTGTATAGTTTTATACCCTTCTCTGTCCGCTTCACTTCCAGTCTCTTTATATCTCTTATAGGCAGATTTTTTATCTTTCACTATAGCTCTTACCTCTCTAGTAAACCATAGTGGATTTCTCTTTCTTTTCCTCTTGCTAATTTGTCTAACATGTAATCTTGTTGCCTTTAAGAGGACTTCTTTGAGTGTCTTCCACTGAGTACTCACTCTCGGTGTTTTATCCCACCCTTTTAATTCTTTCTTTACATATTCTCCCATATCCTCAAACTTCGTCTTCCTAAAGTCCAATACTTTGGTTGCAGAATGGGATTTCTCGTAGTCAGTCTGGATTCCGAACCACAAACATTGGTGGTCACTGGAACCTAGATTTTCTCCCACCTTCACCTCAGATACCAGGTCTTCATTTGTGAATACTAAGTCTAGGATATTGTCCCCTCTAGTTGGCGCCTTCACCAGCTGTTTTAGGGACATCCCCGTCAGGGCTTCTACGATGCTCCTACTTCTACATGTGGACGCACAAGGGATATTCCAATCAACATCAGGCATGTTGAAGTCTCCCATAACTACTATATCTCCCTTTACTGCCATTTACTCCCTTTATCTCTGTGCTGGAGAGTCTAGGTGTGTGAAGGGAGCAAAGGTGGTTGACCCCAAATACCCAACATTCTGTCTGACTTATTTGATTTGAAAGACACAGGCAGCTTCAGTCCAAGCCCCTTGCTGATCTTACAGGTATTATGTATGTATGTATGTATCTTTATTTCTAGAGCTCCATACATGTACATGTACACAGCGCTTAACAGAAGTTGAAATAATACAAAACAAAAATACAGAACTGGGTTAAGAGCATTAAGCTAAAGTGTGATCATTTCATTATTTGTGGGGAAAGTGCAGCAAGGGAATCAGACACTGGGAAATGACCCTGCCCCAAGGAGCTTACAATCTAATTAGAATTCATGATGACATATAGAGACAGTAGGAGGAGGAGGATTATAAGTGCAAGTACAAGGCATACTGTTGGAAGTGCAGAAGGATTCTGATGTGACTATGGGGGTGCAAAAGGAAGATATTATTACTGAGATGTCTCCTTGAGCAGGTGTGTTCTACGTGTCTGGGGGTGTGAGAAAAGAACAAAGGAGGTTGACCCCAAATACCCTAACATTCTGTCTAGCTGATTGGATTTGAAAGAATCAAAAACCAAAAGGGATGCAAACCACCAATATTAACTTTAAAATCCAGAAAAGATGTGCTGTCTACTCATGTAAATGAAAGATGACCGATCTGTATTGGACAAAACTGGTTTAAAGCAAGCAGGATATTACAATCTGCCCTGCTACGGAGTGACACCTCTCTTGAGAATAAAATAATCTTGATCCAATAAAGTATATGAAACATCTCAACAAATAACAAAGTCCATGCAGCATAACGCGCAAGGTGTTTCTATGCACACTGCAATACAGGCAAAAAAAATGTAGCTTGCCAGCCTTGTTCAGAGCCTCCCTTATAATGCCACTCTACTTCCCTAAATACCCGGAAGAGAAAGATGCAAATACATGGACACCAACATATCAGGCAAGTGACCGTCCAAATTGTACATCAAACCAGCATGACACAGAGAGCCCAGAGGGACATACCAAAGGAGAGTTTGGGAGAAAAACATGCTCTATACACATGTGTATAAAATTACATTTGATTTGATCCAACCAGCAGTGATATGGGACAGGTTCCACTTGCCACCACTGATCATAGGTCTAGTGCTGATGATGAAGCAGCCTCAGCACCTGCCCCAGCCATTGAAAATGCTTATGGAGAAGAAGGCCATTCTTCTCAATTTCCTTCCTCATTTTAATCATGGGTGTGGGAATATGATTCCCTTGGGACAGTCACAGTGCAACTGTAGTGACTGCACTGTGCATTGTCTGTGAAAAGTGGAAAGAGGGAACACACCTTAGCAAATTTGTCCTCATTAAGCACATGCAACATAAACAACACAACAGTTATGTTAAGCATGTGAAACCTTCCTCTCAAAAACCGAAACTGAGTGCCTCTATCACTGTGACTCTTGTCCCTCCTCCCTCCCCAAGATTACAAAGAACAGAGGAGAAAAATTCCAGAGGGAGACAGAAAAAACCCAGACAAGAGTTTTGATGACAACAGAACACCTACATCATCAACATCTTTTTGTGCTAAGGTCCTCGTGAGGGAAAATATACCCATTGTCCCTGGCTCAGCACCATCAGAGTCATGTGAGGATCTGGTAATTCATCTCCCACCATTTGTCAGTATCATCAGATCACCCAACATGTTTACTATTAACCCTTTGAGTGCCAGTAGGTTAAGCAATGCACGGCTCATCTGGCACTCAAGGAGTTAAAGGGTATCCTTTAACATTTACCTTGTCTTTTTTAAGACCAGGGGCTCTCTCAGACCCCCTAAATGTCCTTAGTTAATTGTCTATGAATGTGGGGATATCTGTGATCAATCTAGATGAACATGTTAAATTGTACACTTTCAAATGATGGTATGCCCCACATTTTTATGTGAAAGAGGGGCTGAGATCAGAGTTCTTCTAGAACACCCCCTTGCAGCCACATAAAATATATTATCTATTTAAATTCATGTGGATGATCGCAAGATCATCCAAAGTTAATATTACAATGGTTTACAACATTTGAAAGTGGACATTGTCATGTTTAAAATCGTGGTACTTGCAGCCAAAATGGAGAAAAGGAGTCTGAGATATGCCAGTCAAAATATCTCACCTCCTCTGTTCCTCCATATTTTTCTTTTTCTGGTGGTCTAGTGGATTAGATGTGCATATGTGATACTATCACACAATTGCACACAATGTACTACATTGTCAAATGGAGGAGCAACCCAGGGGCCTGTAACTGCTGGATAAGTAAGACACAGGCCCGAAAGTCAACATTTTCAAACTACATTGCGGAGGGCATGGTGGCCACGTCTTTATTAGTTTTAGAAGATATGCTGATAATGTGGCCCATCAGTTCCTTAGCAGCTAAGTGGTTAAATGAACATATATTTTTATTTTTTACCTTATGGTACAAATGGTTTGCCCCAAAATTGCTCCTGTTTAAGGGTCAAAAGGTCAAGTATCAAAATGGTCTAAAGTTACTAATACCAATGGATAGCCCGTACTGCACTGGAGAAATCTCCAAGGGGTTAAGTAGAAGGAGTTAACTATCGTCAAATTCTAGGTTTACATATTTCTTACTCTGAAAAAAGAACTTTTGAAACATGTTTAATCAGATAACTAAAACACATGGAATGTGAGATATAAAGGAATAGATTTAATTATTGGCTTCTGAAACTTTATTCATATCAAGTCACTGTTTGCAAGCAGGCAGCAAGCGATTGATTTGATTCTGCTGCTGGTTTAACCCTCCCTAAGTTACACATAGTTAGAGGTAGGGATTGTAATTAATTTGTGAGTTTATGAATATGTATGTAAGGGTCTCTGGAGAACAGTTTAATTTATTAAGGTAGGTATATGGAAATGCTTTAAATTTGCATAATAATAAAAATTGTGTAGCATTTTATGTAAATGCTTTTGCTCCTAAATGCTCGATGGAAGAAGCGAAGCACAATTTATAACCAACATTTTTAAGAATATAGCATTTAATGATCCATTCTGAAAGCTTAAAATATTCATCGTTGGTAATATCCTGTAATCTATAAGATACATTATTCACAAATGTCCATATCAAAATGCAGATGGCAATGGAGATTCTGGGGAGACCGTAAACTTAAGGCTGCAGTTGAAAATGTCACCAACACATTAAATTACATCTGCAGCAAAATACTGGAAGTTTTGCACAATAAAGAATTCATGTTTGGTAAGTACATCCAATAGACACAGAGTACAGAGGTACAGTATGATGGGGGAACTTTACACTGAGTCTTATACATTTCACATATATTAGATCTAAACCTACTGACTCCTTGCATGAAAGCGAAATCTCTAAGAGATGAAGTTAATGAAGTAAGAACTGTTTTAAGTCTGGAGCAAACTAAAAGCAATATGGAGGACAAAAAAGTTCTCAAATTGCCCATTGATTGACTTATTTATTTATTTATTTATTTATTTATTTATTTGAGTTTTGAAAAAGCTTTATTGAATATTAAACATTGGTTACAATTAGACATCAGCAAATTGAGTACAGTAAGTGAGAAGAAATACTACTTCAACATCATCTCCTGATGAACACACCAGGAGCTTGTCGATATGGTCTATAAGTGGACTACATATACACCATATAACATAAAGAAAGGATGAATATATCAATGTCGAGGTTTGATGTGGGATGCTATCTAGAAGTGGCTTCGCCACTCGTAAGCATCACGTCTCAGTGTACTGTAAGACTACTTTCTGACTAGGGCAAGCTCTTTGTACTTCAGGTTTCGGCCTAATACTAGGGGAACTGGAGAACCCACTCATTCTTTGTTGCTATCTATACCTTAGTCATTTAAAGGTTTTTTAACCCCTTAAGGACCCTGCACGCCGTTCGGGGAGTTACAAATCAGATTCCCAAAAAAAAAAAAAAAAAAGGTTCCTGGTCCTTAAATGACCTCCACGTGCATGCGAGGAACCTTAAGGGATTAAACTTTTAATTATTTATATGCATATATTATGGTGAGTTAACACAGTGAGCTATTTTTCTTCTTTGCTGAATATATCAAGAAAGGAAAAATACATAAATGTTGAGGTTTGGTGTGGTACGTCATCTATAAGCATCATGTCTCAGTGTATTGCAATACTACTTCCTGACTAGGGCAAGCTCTTTGGTAGGATTAAACCAAACAAATGCTGAAGTCAGCAACAAAGATAAGAAGAAGTGACAGAGAGTGAAGAAAAAAAAGTAGAGTAGAGCAGAGTTTGTGGGAGAAGGGAGGGAATAAGGAGGAGGGAAGAAAGAAAAGTGACAGGTGAGGAAGAGCTGGGAGATGGGAAGGGGAGGGGGGAGTATAAGGTGGGGCAAAGTATATTGGGTACAGAGGACACAGCGAGAGGGAAATCTATGGTAGTCTGTAAGCAGCAGTCTAGGGGTGTGGCAGTCATCCCAGGTAAGTCAGAACTCATCCCAGTTGCGGGTGACCACTGCATAGAGTAATAGGACTTAATCAGGCCAACCGAGGAAGAGAAAGTGGTGGGGGGCTCTTAGACCTCCAACGTAATGGAATGAGAGACTTTGCTGCATTCATGAGGTGAAGAAAGAATTTTCAGCAGGGGTGGATGCCTCAGAAACCAATCTGGGATGTTATAAGCAAACAGTAACAACAAGAGGTCAAGGGGTAAGGGGAACCCCAGGATGTTTGCAGAATGAGACCCCGCCTCTGCAAATAGTCGGGCAAACCCACCAAATATGTGATCCCAGGGCACATTCACATCTCCAACAAGACCCAGATGAGGTCTCAGGGTACATAGAGTGTACAGCTTGTGGGGTACGATACCATCTGGTAAGGATTATGTAATTACACTTTTAGCGAGTGGAGATCATGAGGAAGCACCGTATCTATAGCCAGTGTTCCTGAGGGAACACTGAGGGAAGAGAGCCAGGTCTTTACTCCCAATCACACAGGACCCATGCTTGAGAGGTGGGGTATGAGATGCAATTAATCTGTACCACTTTGGCAGGGGATGTTGGAATGTCTTGGGGCTAGACATAAGTGTTTCAAAGGATGATATAGTGGATGAGTAAGAAGCCCATATCGGAAGATTCTTAATGAAATGCTGCACCTGGTAGTATTACCACAATTGAAGAAGAAAATTGGTGAACAGCTGATTGAAAGGATGAACCAAGGTGCCAGGGACCAGATCTCCCACAGTATCAAGTTGTAGCACTCACCATAGTTTATAGGAATTAATCTTTTGGCCTGGGGTAAAGACTGGAATGAGTATGAGTGGATTTTGAGATGATAAATAAGGGATAAGGGAATATGTTGCATTCATTTTCCACTAGGAAGAGTAGTGACCCAGAATAATGTGGTATAGGCAAAAGGGAGGGAAGGATGCAGAATCAAACCAACAGAAGTGGTCAAAAGCAATGTCTGGAGCAAAAGAGGTGCAAGCAATTAATCTGCTTCTTTGGAGGTTTACATGAGAGGTCTGTGATCTTAAGAAGGGTGGACTCGTTATAGTAGGTGAGTAGGTCTGGAACGGCCAGACACTCTGCAGAATGATTGAGTCGCAGGTAAGAGAGGGGAAATGAAGCTGCACATTAGGCTTTGTAGTGTTTTAATGTTGCACAGTGGAATACGTACGGAAAGAGCATTACAGAGGTATAGGATTTTAGACAGAAGAATCACCTTGGAGAGATTAACCCTTCCAAAACAGGAGATATATAGGATATTACAACATTCCTTATCGTGTTTAAAAGACACAATAAATGGTGGAAAGTTAGCATTCACAAGGTCTCTAGGATTCAGAGTTAGGATAATACTCATGTATTTAATGCCCAGGGATGGCCAGTGAAAGGGGAAAGAATGTCTAAAATTCCCATTGATTTAATTCCTTTAATGAAGAGAAGACTTGACTGCATTAATCCTTTGAGAACCAGTGGGGTATGCAATGCATTGGGCACTCAAAAGGTTAAGAAGAAATACAACTGAGAACAGCAGTCATGGAGTTAAAAGTGCCATTTAAATAATTGGGGATTTTCATTTGTCCGATATGGTGCATTGGTTTGCCCCATAATTACTCCAACACTCGATAAAAGACAAGTCATTGCGTTCTCATTTGAATAAAAGTATTATCATAGTGTTACAAAATAATCAGAGGATGCTGGGATTTTTCTCCAGCACAGGAGTTTAACCAACTGCTGAGTACAGAACCAAATCCTTTGCCATCCAATTGCAAACACTTCTAGGGCAGGGCTGGATGTCCATGAGTGTCTTTTAGATTGTCCTTGTTTTCTGAATAAGCCATGGATTCACTGAGGCTGATATATACCTAGGACCTACGCATGAAGGTAAGATAACGGTAAGAAATATCTCTAATCCCTGTGTTGTCCTATGAAGCCTGTAGACTAAAATATATCTAACTTGTCTGAAAGGCTCCATAGAACAACATTGGAACTGAACTGATTATCTCACTGGGTAGTTTACCTCAGGTTTATATTATATTAAGGTAAGTTTCAGGTGAGATAAAATCTCCAATTACAGTGTCATTCTGTGTGAGATCTTAATGTATACGCTCAATAGAATAACATAGTAATTCAATTGTTTATCTTACCTTGGTGTATTTCCCCCAAGAGTAATTCAGGGATGAACCAGCTGCACTATAGTGAAAAAATACACAAAATTGATTCAGATTAATTTCACCCCTTGAAAGCCATATAGGTCTCTTTGCAATATGTTTGAGACCTTTAGCAATCAAGCACGTACAATCCCCATTTAAATGTGTGTGTGTGGGGGGTGTTGTACACTATAATGGTGTTGGTTAGCCTAATACTTACACCAGTTCTTTTATTACCAAAGCCTTATTAATTTACAAATGTTCTGTAGGCAGAGATGGCTTAGCGCTCCACAAGACCCTAGGCAAGGTACCAATTTGGTCCCCTGCCCACCCCATATAGTATGCACTCCATTCACACCTCTAGCACAGTGGGAGAATTCAAATTAACTGCACAATCTCTACTCTGCACATTTTTTACATGCAATTTTCACTCAGTTTAACTGTTTCAGTGCCATTGAATAGTACAACATTCTGGCCACCTGCTGTTTTTTATCAACTGTTTTGGACTTCACTTCAATAGAAAAAAACAGTTAGTGAACAATACTAAGCTGTCTGTCCTCAGCTGCTGTATTATTCACTTGCACTGAAAGGGTTCTGCACTGCCTATAGCCTCTGTCTCTGTGGCAAATGTTATAGACGGTTGCTGGCAGCTTTGAGAGTGGATGGGCTTTATGTCATGGCTGACCATATTCAATCATGTAGGCATCAGGGCCGGATTTATAATAAGGCAGAGTAGGTATCTGCCTACAGGCGCACCCCACAGAGGGGCGTCTGTCTTTGGGATTTTATTTTTTTTTTTGCCTCATCATTCATGTCTCATGTCTGGTGGACTGGGGGGTGAATTCTAGCTGTTGCCTGTGACTGTGAGTTACAGAGGTGATGGGGGGCCGAATTCTAGCTGCTGCACCTGTGCGCCGGCGCCTCTATCTGTGATTGACAGAAGCGATGCAGCCCGCTGCCCACAACGAACAACACAGCCACAATCCACAGAGGAGCTCAGCTGCCTGCACAGAAGAAGCTGCACAGGACGCTGGTACCGGGCCCGGCACGTACTGACTAGAGAGGCACAGCTCGGGCTGCTCACTACACATAAAAATTCAAAAGCCTGAACAGCAGGGCTGGCATGGTGGATAAGAGGTTGTTAACTGGGGACTGAGGCACAGATCGCACTGAGAGTCTGGGGATGGTCACTCACACAGACATCAGTTGCTTGGACACCGCTGGGTATCCAGGTAATGGGCAGTCACCCTAATGTGGTGTAAGAAACTCAGAGGATTGTGGCACCAGGGACTGATATAGATGTCAGGGGCTGCGGGCAATGGGAATGTGGTACTGATTGGTTGTTTGTTTGCAACAATTGACTATCAGATGGAAGGGAAGGGCTGTAAAATGCCATGAGCACAAGAAACTTTTTTTGCACTTTTTCTGGGGGGGGGGCGCTTCAGATTTCTGTGCCTACAGGCTCCTGAGATGTAAATCCAGCCCTGGTAGGCATTGCTATTTATCCTAGCTTCTCATGGTATACCATCCGGACTGTCTTCTTACCTACCTATCTTCTAGCATGTATGCAAGCCGCAGTTCTTCCACTCTGCTGGCATCACATCAATCAATGAGGGAGAAAAGGAGGCATGAACGGAGCTCTTCTAACTTATAGTGAGCTCTGCCACAGTGTCTCCACCTTCATGTCCTAGGAAAACATGAAGAGACTTGGCACATGTATACAAGAGCAGATAGCACTAAATATGTTGGGCAGGATATTGCAGAGTCAGACTTTAAGAATCTGGGGGTAAAATTGTCCCCTCCATTAGTTTGGTGTGGCAGGGCTCTCCAAAGTTCCCCAAGCCATAAACAGATGTCTAGGGTGCCTTGTGCATGATTCAGCTCTGTCTGTGGGATCAGTGCTGTGTAAAGTCTCTTTTTTTCATGTGATATTTTTACAGAAAATTCACAGTTTGCTGTTTTCCCATGAATATTCTCATTCATAGAAGTTACATAAGATTTTTGTGTTTTCACTAACATCGAGGATTTTCCTTTTTTCTGCCTATGCTTTCTATGGCCAGAAGAATACCTGTCACCATAATATAAAAACCCAGGACTTCTCAACATTCTGTGCTTGTAGAGTAGTAATAGCAGACAAAGGTAGAACTGACTGAGAGAGAGAGAGTGAGTGAAAATAAACTTTGAATACTGTCCCAGCTTGTTTCTTGTAGAATGAGCAAGAGGAGTTGAAGGGATGCTGCTGATATGGAGAAATCTATAGGGAGCAACAGTAGTGGGAGCCCTCTTAGACCAGCAGATTGCTCTGCCACCCCTACAAAATCCCCAGACACCTGTGGTATGATTTTAAAAAAGGGAATAGGTGGCAAAGAAGACAGTATAGGGGCTTTCTTGTTTCAAACCAATGAAGAGTGGAAGAGAAATATTACTGAGGGAAAACATTAGCAATTTGCGTTTGCCAATTTACATCCTGCTGTTGAGTCATCCTATGCTACTGCAGGATCATGAGGCCAGTGTGTCCAGTGTCTACAATAAGGATGGGCGAAAAATTTAGTCTCAAACTGAAATCAGTGAATAATGGCACTTCCCTCTTTGCAGATAATTGCCTGTGAAAAGTGCCAATTTTTCGCTTTTTTCGCCTAGCTCATTCGATTGAAATCAATTGGAACATTGAATTTACACTCAACAGCAAATATTATTTTATTTCCCAAAGGCATAGTATAAAATGGGCATGAGGGTGCCTGTGTTGGTAGGGTGTGGGGAAAGAATCAGATGAACAATGAATGTTTTTTGGGGGGTTGTTTACCTGGATTGGGGGGCAGTTAATAAAAAAATAAATCCTAAATACAATTAAAAAACCCATAAGAAATGGTATAAAAGGGGTCTGAGGAGGGTACTTGTGTTGGTAGCTAGAGTCTGGGGAATAAATCAGTTGAACAGGGAATTTGTTTTGGGGGGTTCTTGACTGGTATGGAGGGGACAGTTAATAAAAAAATAAATCAATAAGTAAGACATTTGTTTGTAAAGTGATAGAGACAGGACCCCCCTGGCATAAGCTGTCACTGGGGTGGACGGATACTTGACTTGATAGGTTATTTTGTAAAGAATGCATTGTCAGATTTGTTGTTATAGGCCCAAGGAAACATTGATTTGTAGGACTTAAGCTTGTTTGGAACAAGCCCTAAGGAAACATTGATTTGTAGCACGTAGGCTTGTTAGAAACAAACCCCCAAAAAATGTTTTGTTTTTTTTTTGTAGGATTATGTTCTATTTTTTTTTAAAGCACAAGCCCTAAGAAACAAAAATGCACTACTGGCCTAGTGCCAGCAGGTGATGTCCTGTTGGCCAGTGGCCATTGTCAAATGCCCTGATGTAGATGCAGAATTTGCGACTGCTGTTCTTGCTGCTGCTGTTGTTTAAGCAGCAGGATGATTAGGCAGCTGAAAAAGAATGGGATCAACAACAGCAGTAACATGGTTGATGGATGATGAAGGTTCCACTTGCCACAACTAGCTCCATTGATGCCAATGTAACAAACAGAGGCAGTGCTACACGCTACTTATAAATCAAGAGATCCTTAACCCTTTGCGTGTCAGAGGGTGTGGAATGCATTGCTTTGCAATTCATTCCATACCCCTCTGGCACTCAAAGAGTTAAAGATGACTCACCATCCACTGAAAGACAAACATTCGGTGGGATACAGTGCTCAGTCACTGCAAGCTCTCCAACCTGGTAGACATGTTGCTTGAAGAAAGATTGTGACGGCACTCATATCAAACACCAACTCAAACATAGCTTGTAACTTAAAAAGACATATACATTTATTTCTTCATATTAAAATGGCAACACAAATGACTAGGGAGGTGGAAGACAAAACAACAGGACCCCCAAGCGGTACGGTCTGATGTGTTTTGCGCTAAAACCAGTGCTTAGTCATAGACACAAAGATTGTGAACACACTAAGGGCAAATATAAAAGCACAGTGGGGTTAAAATTGACCATCGGGATTCATGATCTGTGACTGGCATGTTGTTTAGTGACCTTATATTTGCAACAGATTCTCTCAATTATTTCTTGATTTTATGCTTTTATATTTGCCCTTAGTGTGTTCACAATCTTTGTGTCTATGACTAAGCAGTGTGTTTAGGGTGAAACGCGTCAGAGTGTTCCACTTGGGGGTCCTGTTGTTTTGTCTTCCACCTCCCTAGTCATCTGTGTTGCCATTTTAATATGAAGAAATACAGATATATGTCTTTTT
This sequence comes from Rhinophrynus dorsalis, assembly GCA_037306005.1. NCBI lineage: Eukaryota > Metazoa > Chordata > Amphibia > Anura > Rhinophrynidae > Rhinophrynus > Rhinophrynus dorsalis. Next base: position 309,355,673 of record CM074722.1, read on the forward strand.
AAGATACAAGCTACGTTTGAGCTGGTATTTGAAATGAGTGTCGTCGCAATCTTTCTTCTAGCTCCAGTGATGTGCCTGAGGCAGTAGCAGCACAATAAGCAGCCCCCAGTATATGTGGAGAAAAGAAGAAGTTGGCCAATAATTCTTCTCCACCTGCCCCTCCTTCAAAATCATTGGAGTGTTGTTATTAGAATAGAAATGTTTCCTTTGAGAGCAGGAACTGTGGCTCTCATCAGCAACTGCAATGTGCACAGTGTGTGTGGTAAATAACATCTGGGGGCACAACTATATCCGAACAGATTGACACCAGAAACCAAGTACTGCAGCTGTCACTATACCCCTTTTCCACACCCTGCTAAGGACACATGACAACTTGCTGACAGTTTAATAGTAATGATGAAGCCTCCTTGCTAGCATTTTAGCATATTCTGATGGATAGAATCTCCCCAGATGCCGCTTGATGTCCTGCTTGAGATTCTCCTCCACCACACTGGGATGTGTGGTCAGTGCACCTCACAGTGTGCAATGGGTGGAGACGAACTGCCACATCCTAATATCAACAGAGTGGCTATCATTTGGCTGGGGAGGTAACGATGAATGAGCTAGATTGGCTGAAGATGTAGTTACCCTAAAGGAAGAAGGTGATGGTGAGCTAGCTGTTTTGCTTGTCATGGAACTTCCAGTCTCTGCCAGGCTTTCTCTATTCTTCCTCCTCTTTGATCTCCACCTCACCTCTTGTTGCCTTTTTGGAGAGTCAGAGGGTAAAGCAATAGTGGCGCTTGATTTCTGGGATGGGTGTTTACCTTTAATATGTTTGACATAAATGTCATGGTATCACGATGCCTGTGATTGCCTCCAGAGACTGTGCACAGACGACATTGCATTACTTATTGGTTGTCGAGCTAAAGCACAGTCACTATTCTTATTGGCCGCTGTTAATTGCCAGAGTGAGTCTCCGCCTACATGCTAGGCATTAAAGGTCTCAGCCTGCCATTACTCCTTTGCCCTTTCGTGGTGTACCTGTGTGCTATAGCTCTTGTGATTCCAATGCTTGATTCCTGTGTACGACTCCTGACTACGTTCTGACTCCAGCTCCGTTTGATCCCTGACTGTCTACTTGTTCCCGTTTGACTCCTGGCTCTGGATGACTACCCGCTCCGGTTTGTCTCCTGGCTTTGGCCAACTACCCTCTCCATATTACCCGGTTCTGGTTGACTTCGATTCTCTATTCCCTTGGTCTACTGTGTCCGCTTGTGCTGTTTCATTTCGAGCGGTACTCAGTTTGTGTCAGTCTGTGTCACTGGCAGTCTTGCTACATCCAGCCTGTGTCATTGGGCACCCTAGCGTACTAGGGCTTCACAGTCTCCGCTCCCCATGTGGCTACCCTAGCGTTCTATGGAGTCTCAGTCAGCCCTGTCTGTTCAGCTACCCTAGCATTCTATGGAGTCTCAGTCACCACTGTCTGTTCAGCTACCCTAGAGTTCTAGGGAGTCTCAGTCACCACTGCCTGTTCAGCTACCCTAGCGTTCTAGGGAATCTCAGTATCCACTGCCTATTCTAGGGAGGTCTGTTTCTGAGCTCAACCACCCCAGCATATTTGGGCTATTTCCCTAGGTTCCCAGGGGCTTTATAGCTGCTCCTGTACTAGTAGCTACTACCATCACTGCTACTAGTGGTTGCATTCAGTCAGGGTGGTATTTACCGCCTGTCATTTGGGCAATCCTGTGCTGTATCCTTACCTACCTACCTTGTGAGGGTTAGGGAAGTGCCCAGATTCTGTTCTTATACCTGGTCCAGTGAGGGATGGGAAAGTATGTTTATTTCCTGCTGTTTTATTTCTCAATAAAGATATTCTTATTTTACCATATTTGTACTTGTCAGTATTGTTATTCCTAAGTCACCCCTAAGTCATGAAAGGTCCATGAACTCTGAAAGTACAGATAGTGGTAGCCATCAGTTGCCTAATATCCTTTCCAGAATGGATATTTAGGAACAACATACTGACTAGTTGTCTATGGCAATGCAGCAGCAGAAGGAATTAGAGCAGTTGCAAATTCTGCAAATTCTAAAAGCTCATTACTAGTGGTGGCGGTGATGCCCATCCTCATCTCTGTCTCCCGTTCCTTCTTAGTTTCAGCTTAAAAGGCCATCATCACCACCACCACCATTAGTCCCTACATGCTATTGTTGCTGCTGCTATATTACAGACATCTCACTGCTGCTTGGAGGAGGTAACGAGAAATGTGACAAAGGGTCCCCTAATGGCACACTTGTCATTTCTTGGTGACATGAAGAAGGCAGACTGGCAGCAGTAGCAGCAGGCACAGGCAGTCCATCTGTGCTCCTGGTGTTGGTGGTGGTATAATTATTTTTGTGCCTGCTCTCCCCCAACAGGCCTCTTCAGGATCATGTTCCACTTGGACACTGTAGTCAAGGGAAGGGGACTCCCAGGGCCAGAGGAATGGTGTGGGCTCTATTGACTGCTAGTCTGGATGCTCTCTAATGCTTCCCCTTCCACTCCCCTAACACTAGTCCCACCAGCTGCTTCACCATTACTGTTTCTACTACTACTAACACCAGCCACATCAAGTTCAGCACCAGAGTCTTCCTCTTCACAGCCACTATTAATATGATGATATTGATTACCCTTTCCTTCACTCCTAATGCTAACAAGCTTCTGGACCTTAGCAGTAGTAGTACAAGCACTGGCGGCACTGTTTGGGGATGGCAAGGGTGACTTAGGGTCCCTTGCTGTCACACTTGGCATCATCTTCTCCTTCCCCCCTCCTGAGTATTACAAGACACACTAGCAGCAGGTTCAGAACTGGTGGCACCAGGTTCAGCCCCGGCAGCAGGTACAGCACTGGTGGAAGCAGGGGCAGCACATCTGACAGCAGGCAGAGTATTGGTGGCAGCAGGCACAGCACTAGTGGCAGCAGCGGCAGCAAGTCTGGCAGCAGGCACAGCAATGGTGGCAGCAGGCGCAGTCAACTGACCTGTCCTGCTCTCACTAGCACTACCCTTTTCTCTCTCCCTTCCCATTAAATGCCACAAGATCCCTAGGGGTGATTTAGGGGGACTGGACAGCATTGGTTCAGTTGTGCTCACTTCCTCCTCGGTGGACATATAAGGGTTCTTCCAGTACCTTCTTTTATTAGTTTTAAACCTGCTGATAGTGATAGCAGTCCAAAAGATCACAGCAGAACAACACAACACGTCTACCTCACTCTATAGCTGCTTCTATTGTGTTTCACTTCTGCAAATAAGTCATGTTTTTATAGCAAAAAAAAAAATATTTCACTGAAACAGTCTTCTACATGTGCTTGTAAACCAAGCACATGTAGAAGACCGTTTCAGTGAAATAATTATTTTTCAATAATGTAATCTCTGCTCAGCTGCAGAGCCGCAAGCCTGTCGTACAACAGACTTCTCCTGCAGTCAGTACAACGCTGACTTCAGGGAGGGGGGGACTTTGCTTACAGTTTTCTCTCAAACCATAAAGGTTTGAGAGATAAACCTGGGGGCAATTGAATTATTTTTTAAATAGCTACACTATGGGGATTAGTAATATTAAAATATTATTATCCTTTTAAGGAACTTAGTTCAGTAATAAAGAAAGAAAAGAAGGAGTGCTATATCAGGGTATGACTGATTTTGTTGAACTCAGCCAAAACTGGTATAGCATATAAATTAGTTCAATGCTACATCAAGAAATAGATGTACTGTGTTGTATATAGTAACCACTCATATATAATACAGCCTTTAGTTACGCAGTTTTAAAATACAATAACATGTTTTAGGTTATATCTCCTTTCTTTTATTTTAAAGGTGCATAAATAAAGGCTTTATTTTTTGAGTGGTTACTATACACAGTACAGTACATGCATTTCTTGATGTAGCACTGAGTTCAAAACAAGTTAAAAAGCATTGGGCCCAGGAGTGAACTCTGTGGCACCCTAGTTACAACTTTAGACCAGCTTGATAAAGTCCCATTTACAGCAACTCCCTTATATCTGTCAGCCATACCTGAAATAGCACGCCTTCTTTTCATTATTTATTAATACATTTCTGTCTGCAGCACATCAATATTCATTCAAAGTTACTGTAGACTACAAGTTTTTTGTAAGATACATTAGTTCAGTAATAATAAGATTCTTATACTTAATGCTTATTGATTCACTAACACCAGGCATAGTGCCCTGGGATTGGAGGAAAGCAGATGTAGTCACATTATTCAAAAAGGGGCAAGATGTAAACCAGGAATTTATAGACTTATATGAGCTTGACTTCCATGGTGGGTAAGGGACTAGAAGGGTTACTAACTTATAGAATTCAGGACAACCAATCACATTATTAAGCAAAAACTTTTCATACTGTGCCTCACAAGATGTTACTACTAGTGTTGAGCGAGCATGCTCGGCCGAAGCTCGGTTCGGCTCGAGCATCGCTCTGCTCGGCACATGGCGGTACTCGTACGAGTACCGCATGTGCTCGCCCGCCATGTTCGGGTCTCCTCCCCGCACGTTTCGCGGCTGCTACGCAGCCAATAAACGTGCAGGGAGGCTCTGACATCAGTGTAATGCCAGCAGCCATGTTGGCTGCTGGCATTACACTGATTGGCTGGCCAGAACCCGTGGTCGGGTGCTGTATAGCACCTGACCAGCGAGTTCGGCTCAGTCTTAGCCAGGGAGAGATGAGGATAGGAAGGGAAAGTCAGTGTAGGGAGAAGAAAAGCAATTGTGAAAAAAAAAAAGACACAAAAGTCCTTTTTAGGACTACTGTGTGTGGGGGCAGCAGTTTATTTTGTGTGGGGGGGCAGAGAAAAAAAAAAAAAATCTTCATATATTCTGTTCACTGTGCCTAGCCGCAGATTAGCAGCACATTCTGTTTAGTGTGCAAAGTTGCAGATTAGAGCACATTCTGTTCAGTGTGCAAAGTTGCAGATTAGCAGCACATTCTTTTTAGTGTGCAAAGGTGCAGATTAGAGCACATTCTGTTTAGTGTGCAAAGTTGCAGATTAGCAGCACATTCTGTTTACTGTGCAAAGTTTCAGAATAGGAAAACATTCTGTTAAGTGTTCAAACTGTAAAATATCAAAGTCACATATTCCATTCACTGTGCGTAGCCGCAGTTAAGAAGCAAATTCTGTTTACTGTGCAAAGTTTCAGAATAGGAGAACATTCTGTTAAGTGTTCAAACTGTAAAATATCAAAGTCACATATTCCATTCACTGTGCGTAGCCGCAGTTAAGAAGCAAATTCTGTTTACTGTGCAAAGTTTCAGAATAGGAGAACATTCTGTTAAGTGTTCAAACTGTAAAATATCAAAGTCACATATTCCATTCACTGTGCGTAGCCGCAGTTAAGAAGCAAATTCTGTGTACTGTGCAAAGTTTCAGAATAGGAAAACATTCTGTTAAGTGTTCAAACTGTAAAATATCAAAGTCACATATTCCATTCACTGTGCGTAGCCGCAGTTAAGAAGCAAATTCTGTTTACTGTGCACAGTTTCAGAATAGGAGAACATTCTGTTAAGTGTTCAAACTGTAAAATATCAAAGTCACATATTCCATTCACTGTGCGTAGCCGCAGTTAAGAAGCAAATTCTGTATACCGTGCAAAGTTTCAGAATAGGAAAACATTCTGTTAAGTGTTCAAACTGTAAAATATCAAAGTCACATATTCCATTCACTGTGCGTAGCCGCAGTTAAGAAGCAAATTCTGTGTACTGTGCAAAGTTTCAGAATAGGAAAACATTCTGTTAAGTGTTCAAACTGTAAAATATCAAAGTCACATATTCCATTCACTGTGCGTAGCCGCAGTTAAGAAGCAAATTCTGTTTACTGTGCAAAGTTTCAGAATAGGAGAACATTCTGTTAAGTGTTCAAACTGTAAAATATCAAAGTCACATATTCCATTCACTGTGCGTAGCCGCAGTTAAGAAGCAAATTCTGTTTACTGTGCAAAGTTTCAGAATAGGAGAACATTCTGTTAAGTGTTCAAACTGTAAAATATCAAAGTCACATATTCCATTCACTGTGCGTAGCCGCAGTTAAGAAGCAAATTCTGTGTACTGTGCAAAGTTTCAGAATAGGAGAACATTCTGTTAAGTGTTCAAACTGTAAAATATCAAAGTCACATATTCCATTCACTGTGCGTAGCCGCAGTTAAGAAGCAAATTCTGTTTACTGTGCACAGTTTCAGAATAGGAAAACATTCTGTTAAGTGTTCAAACTGTAAAATATCAAAGTCACATATTCCATTCACTGTGCGTAGCCGCAGTTAAGAAGCAAATTCTGTGTACTGTGCAAAGTTTCAGAATAGGAAAACATTCTGTTAAGTGTTCAATCTGTAAAATATCAAAGTCACATATTCCATTCACTGTGCGTAGCCGCAGTTAAGAAGCAAATTCTGTGTACTGTGCAAAGTTTCAGAATAGGAAAACATTCTGTTAAGTGTTCAAACTGTAAAATATCAAAGTCACATATTCCATTCACTGTGCGTAGCCGCAGTTAAGAAGCAAATTCTGTTTACTGTGCACAGTTTCAGAATAGGAAAACATTCTGTTAAGTGTTCAAACTGTAAAATATCAAAGTCACATATTCCATTCACTGTGCGTAGCCGCAGTTAAGAAGCAAATTCTGTGTACTGTGCAAAGTTTCAGAATAGGAAAACATTCTGTTAAGTGTTCAATCTGTAAAATATCAAAGTCACATATTCCATTCACTGTGCGTAGCCGCAGTTAACAAGCAAATTCTGTGTACTGTGCAAAGTTTCAGAATAGGAAAACATTCTGTTAAGTGTTCAAACTGTAAAATATCAAAGTCACATATTCCATTCACTGTGCGTAGCCGCAGTTAAGAAGCAAATTCTGTTTACTGTGCACAGTTTCAGAATAGGAAAACATTCTGTTAAGTGTTCAAACTGTAAAATATCAAAGTCACATATTCCATTCACTGTGCGTAGCCGCAGTTAAGAAGCAAATTCTGTTTACTGTGCAAAGTTTCAGAATAGGAAAACATTCTGTTAAGTGTTCAATCTGTAAAATATCAAAGTCACATATTCCATTCACTGTGCGTAGCCGCAGTTAAGAAGCAAATTCTGTGTACTGTGCAAAGTTTCAGAATAGGAAAACATTCTGTTAAGTGTTCAAACTGTAAAATATCAAAGTCACATATTCCATTCACTGTGCGTAGCCGCAGTTAAGAAGCAAATTCTGTTTACTGTGCACAGTTTCAGAATAGGAAAACATTCTGTTAAGTGTTCAAACTGTAAAATATCAAAGTCACATATTCCATTCACTGTGCGTAGCCGCAGTTAAGAAGCAAATTCTGTTTACTGTGCAAAGTTTCAGAATAGGAAAACATTCTGTTAAGTGTTCAAACTGTAAAATATCAAAGTCACATATTCCATTCACTGTGCGTAGCCGCAGTTAAGAAGCAAATTCTGTTTACTGTGCAAAGTTTCAGAATAGGAGAACATTCTGTTAAGTGTTCAAACTGTAAAATATCAAAGTCACATATTCCATTCACTGTGCGTAGCCGCAGTTAAGAAGCAAATTCTGTGTACTGTGCAAAGTTTCAGAATAGGAGAACATTCTGTTAAGTGTTCAAACTGTAAAATATCAAAGTCACATATTCCATTCACTGTGCGTAGCCGCAGTTAAGAAGCAAATTCTGTGTACTGTGCAAAGTTTCAGAATAGGAAAACATTCTGTTAAGTGTTCAAACTGTAAAATATCAAAGTCACATATTCCATTCACTGTGCGTAGCCGCAGTTAAGAAGCAAATTCTGTGTACTGTGCAAAGTTTCAGAATAGGAGAACATTCTGTTAAGTGTTCAAACTGTAAAATATCAAAGTCACATATTCCATTCACTGTGCGTAGCCGCAGTTAAGAAGCAAATTCTGTGTACTGTGCAAAGTTTCAGAATAGGAAAACATTCTGTTAAGTGTTCAAACTGTAAAATATCAAAGTCACATATTCCATTCACTGTGCGTAGCCGCAGTTAAGAAGCAAATTCTGTTTACTGTGCACAGTTTCAGAATAGGAAAACATTCTGTTAAGTGTTCAAACTGTAAAATATCAAAGTCACATATTCCATTCACTGTGCGTAGCCGCAGTTAAGAAGCAAATTCTGTGTACTGTGCAAAGTTTCAGAATAGGAAAACATTCTGTTAAGTGTTCAAACTGTAAAATATCAAAGTCACATATTCCATTCACTGTGCGTAGCCGCAGTTAAGAAGCAAATTCTGTTTACTGTGCAAAGTTTCAGAATAGGAAAACATTCTGTTAAGTGTTCAAACTGTAAAATATCAAAGTCACATATTCCATTCACTGTGCGTAGCCGCAGTTAAGAAGCAAATTCTGTTTACTGTGCAAAGTTTCAGAATAGGAGAACATTCTGTTAAGTGTTCAAACTGTAAAATATCAAAGTCACATATTCCATTCACTGTGCGTAGCCGCAGTTAAGAAGCAAATTCTGTGTACTGTGCAAAGTTTCAGAATAGGAGAACATTCTGTTAAGTGTTCAAACTGTAAAATATCAAAGTCACATATTCCATTCACTGTGCGTAGCCGCAGTTAAGAAGCAAATTCTGTGTACTGTGCAAAGTTTCAGAATAGGAAAACATTCTGTTAAGTGTTCAAACTGTAAAATATCAAAGTCACATATTCCATTCACTGTGCGTAGCCGCAGTTAAGAAGCAAATTCTGTGTACTGTGCAAAGTTTCAGAATAGGAAAACATTCTGTTAAGTGTTCAAACTGTAAAATATCAAAGTCACATATTCCATTCACTGTGCGTAGCCGCAGTTAAGAAGCAAATTCTGTTTACTGTGCACAGTTTCAGAATAGGAAAACATTCTGTTAAGTGTTCAAACTGTAAAATATCAAAGTCACATATTCCATTCACTGTGCGTAGCCGCAGTTAAGAAGCAAATTCTGTTTACTGTGCACAGTTTCAGAATAGGAAAACATTCTGTTAAGTGTTCAAACTGTAAAATATCAGTCACATATTCCATTCACTGTGCGTAGCCGCAGTTAAGAAGCAAATTCTGTTTACTGTGCACAGTTTCAGAATAGGAAAACATTCTGTTAAGTGTTCAAACTGTAAAATATCAAAGTCACATATTCCATTCACTGTGCGTAGCCGCAGTTAAGAAGCAAATTCTGTTTACTGTGCACAGTTTCAGAATAGGAAAACATTCTGTTAAGTGTTCAAACTGTAAAATATCAAAGTCACATATTCCATTCACTGTGCGTAGCCGCAGTTAAGAAGCAAATTCTGTGTACTGTGCAAAGTTTCAGAATAGGAAAACATTCTGTTAAGTGTTCAAACTGTAAAATATCAAAGTCACATATTCCATTCACTGTGCGTAGCCGCAGTTAAGAAGCAAATTCTGTGTACTTTGCAAAGTTGCAGATTTGCAGCACATTATCACGGTGCCCGTGATTGGCTGCAGTTACTGGTCTGTCACCAGTAGGGGGCTTCTATTGGCTGTCTGCAGATAGCCCGCCTCTTATTGACTATTTAAACCTGGATTGGGCACCCTTTGAGTGCCCTTTCGTGTTGTTTCTGACCTTCTTGCTATCACTATGCTAGTGATAGCTGGGCCTCTGTTCCAGTGTTCCTGAGTTCCTGATCTCATGTGTTCCTGAGTTCCTGATCTCTACTGTTCCAGTGTTTCCTGCATGCTGAAGTACTTCCAGTCCTGGTTCCGGCCTAGTCTCTGGTGTTGCAGTTCCTGCTGAACTTCTCTGCTGTTTTCTGACCTGACTGATCGTTGCTGGTTCCTGTCATCTCATCACCTGTCTTCAGTATCCTGGCGACCTTCTGCCTGGTCGCGTTGGTGACATTGCTACAATTCCGTGTTGGTCCCAGCGTGCGGACGCTGGTTTGCTCCTAAGCCTTGCGGCTATACAAACTCGCTTGTTACACCAGTGTGCGGTCACTGGTTTGCTCCAAAGCCTTTCAGCTATACAAATCTGTGTTGGTCCCAGCGTGCGGACGCTGGTTTGCTCCTAGCCTTGCGGCTATACATACTCACTTGTTACACCAGTGTGCGGTCACTGGTTTGCTCCAAAGCCTTTCAGCTATACAAATCTGTGTTGGTCCCAGCGTGCGGACGCTGGTTTGCTCCTAAGCCTTGCGGCTATACAACTCGCTTGTTACACCAGTGTGCGGTCACTGGTTTGCTCCAAAGCCTATCAGCTATACAAATCTGTGTTGGTCCCAGCGTGCGGACGCTGGTTTGCTCCTAAGCCTTGCGGCTATACTACTCGCTTGTTACTCCAGTGTGCGGTCACTGGTTTGCTCGCTAAGCCTAACGGCTATACTATTCAGTGTTGTTTCCAGCGTGCGGACGCTGGTTTGCTCCAAAGCCTTGCTGCTTAACGATTCTGCTATTTGCCAGTTCCATCTGACTGCTGCTATTATCTCTGGGCTGCCCTGCCCGGTATTGGTAAGGCCGGTAGAACCTTTTGCCACATTCCATCTGAGGTTGCCTTACCCGGTATTGGCAGGGCCGGTAGAGCCTACATTGTGTATCTATTGAGGCTGCCTTGCCCGGTAATTTGGTAAGGCCGGTAAACCGTTATGCTATTCCATCTGCAGGTTGCCTTACCCGGTATTGGCAAGGCCGGTAGAGCCTAAAGACTGTCCTGTCCGGTATATTGACAGGACCGGTAGAGTCTGCCTTCTGTCTGTGCTATATTCTGTATATATATATTATGTATGTTATTGCCATCCTAAGTTATCATTTATTATTTCAATAAAATTGATTTTTTTACCTAAAACTTGTGTCTGAGAGTCATAATAAACCGTGACAGTACGAAAGGGCCATGACCTCAGACAGCAAGGGTGAAGGTAACGCACAGAATATCCATTGGAGGATGGATGTGCTCGAGCAACGTTTGGATCAGTTGGCAGTTGCAATTCAAACGATCCTTGAACGCACGGTACCTGCTGCCCAATCTAGCTCTAGCCCGGTGGTCTCGCCAAGTCAGACACCGGAAAGTGATACCAGACCCCTAGGGGGTACTGTTAAAGGGTTAACGGCTTCTGCACCCTTGCCGCTAAGATATGATGGTGACCCTAGTCTCTGCAGAGGGTTCATCAATCAACTCGAAATCTTTATGGAATTGACGGCACACGCATTTCCCAATGATCGTAGTAAAGTGGGATTCACGATATCACTGCTCACTGGCAGAGCATTGGCTTGGGCTAACCCCTTGTGGGAGAATGCTAAACCTTGTACTAAGAACTTTAGTGAATTTGTGCGTTCCTTTCGAAGAGTGTTTGAGCCTCCTGGTAGAACCACCTCTGCTGCCAAACGCCTTATGGAGATACAACAGGGCAGGCGTACAGTGGGCGACTATGCCATCGAATTCCGCACATTGGCAGCAGAGGTAGGTTGGAATAACGAGGCATTATTGGCAGCCTTCTCTCAAGGCCTGAATGACCACATTAAAGACGAAATCGCTGCTAAAGATCTACCTATTGATCTAGATGATTACATTGAGTATGTTATGATAATTGACTCCAGAATACGTGAGAGATCAATTGCCAGAGATCGTAAGTTACGGTCAAAAAATAATGAGCCTAGTAGCATGTTTTGCCCACCCATCCCTCCCTTGGCATTGAAGTCTAGTGAACCAGTACGGGAAACAAGTGAACCTATGGAAATAGGCTTCACTAGACTATCCAAGGCAGAGAGACTATATCGCAAAAAACAAGGGTTATGTTTATACTGCGGTAAAAAAGGGCACTTGCTAAATTCCTGTCCGGTACGTCCGGGAAACGCACACACCTAGGGTATCTTGGGGGACAGGCCCTAGGTGGTGTACAATCGTCCCCAGTGTCGGGCATAATGAAACCCACCATACAGGTGGTATTGTCTTGGGCACAACGCTCTGTGGAGGTTTTGGCCTTGGTTGACTCCGGTGCAGCAGGGTATTTTATGGATAATACCTTTGCTGAATTGCACGGAGTTCCACGCATTGAAAGAGAAAACCCCTTGACTATTGAAGCGATTGATGGTAGACCCTTAGAACCGCCTCAGGTTATATTTGAAACTATGCCATTGTCTATGACTATTGGGGCACTTCACAGAGAAGAGCAGCAGTTTCAACTGATTAATTCCCCGCACCATGCGGTGATATTGGGATTTCCGTGGTTACAGTTACATAACCCACAATTCGATTGGAAAAAGTGTGAAATTGCTGCTTGGTCCCAGTTTTGTATGGACAAGTGCGTCATCCAGCCTATTAAGGTCATGTGCACCTCCTCTGCTATGCCGGATGTGTACCAACAGTTTGGCGATGTTTTTAGCAAAGGAGAGGCTAGTATGCTACCCCAGCATAGACCTTATGATTGTTGCATTGAATTGCAGCCTGGTGCAGTACCTCCGAAAGGACGCACTTATCCATTATCTTGTGATGAAAATAAGGCTATGGAGGATTACATTTCTGATGCCCTTGCTAGAGGGATCATACGTAAATCTACCTCTCCAGCTGGGGCTGGGTTCTTTTTTGTAAAAAAGAAAAATGGCGAATTAAGACCATGCATTGACTACCGGGGCTTGAATAAACTAATGGCAAAAAACGCATACCCAATACCACTCATCACCGAGCTTTTTGACAGGCTTAAGGGCGCTTCGATATTTACCAAGTTGGACCTACGGGCCGCTTACAATCTGGTTCGCATTCGAGCAGGTGATGAGTGGAAAACTGCCTTTAATACTCGAGCTGGGCACTACGAGTATCTAGTAATGCCTTTTGGGCTGTGTAATGCACCCGCAGTTTTCCAGGAACTGATAAATGATGTTCTGAGAGATATGTTACAGACATGTGTTGTGGTGTACCTCGACGATATACTGATTTACTCCCAAAACATGGCACAGCACATCAAAGATGTATCCGCAGTATTGCTACGACTCCGTGAGAACAAATTATTTTGTAAAATGGAAAAATGTGAGTTTCATAGAAACAGTGTGCCATTCTTGGGGTTCATAATTGGCAATGATGGCATTGCCATGGACAAAGAAAAGTTGTCAGCTGTCCTACAATGGCCAAAACCCAAGGGTCTTAAAGCCATACAGCGTTTCCTGGGTTTCGCTAATTATTATAGGAGGTTTATTAAGAACTTTTCTTCCATTGTCAAACCTCTGTCCGATCTTACGCACAAGGGTGCTAATCCTTCTTGTTGGCCGGTATCTGCTGAGAAAGCCTTTGAGAATTTGAAGCTGGCATTTGCTGCGGCTCCTGTGTTATCCCACCCCAATCCTTTACTTCCATTTACGTTAGAGGTTGATGCCTCAGATATTGGGGTCGGGGCAGTACTTTCGCAGCGACACGAGAAAGGTGGAACTCTCAGACCTTGTGGGTTTTTCTCTAAAAAGTTGACTGTCACTCAAAGCCACTATGAGATAGGTGACAGAGAATTATTGGCCATTATCCTTGCTCTTAAGGAATGGCGTCATTTGCTTGAAGGTACTAAGAATCCTGTCTTAATCCTAACAGATCATAAGAATCTGACCTATCTCTCGGAGGCCAAGAGATTGTCCTCTCGTCAGGCCAGGTGGGCACTGTTCCTGTCTCGATTTAATTTCATTGTATCATATTTACCAGGGTCAAAAAATATCAGGGCTGATGCACTGTCAAGACAATTTGAGGCCGACAGTGACAGAGTGGAAGCACCAGCTCCTATCATCCAACCTGATAGAATACTGGCTACTATACGCACGAGTATCACTTCTCCTCTAGGGGAGGAGATCCTGGCCTCTCAGGGGTCCGCTCCCCATGAAACCCCAGTGGGCAAATGTTTTGTCGCTGAATCATTTCGTACTAGGCTGCTCGAAACCTACCATTCCTCTAAGGCTGCGGGACATATTGGTAGAGACCAATTGTTATGGTCCCTTTCTCAGTTATTTTGGTGGCCTTCCATGAGAAACGATTGTGCCGAATTTACGAATGCCTGTGCCACCTGCGCCCGCGCTAAGACCCCGAGACATCTCCCTGTGGGCTTGCTTCAACCGGTGCCTAATGGCGAACGCCCCTGGTCTCATGTTTCCATTGATTTTATGGGAGAGTTGCCTATGTCGAAGGGGTACTCCTTTATATTCATGGTGGTGGACAGGTTTTCTAAAATGGCTCATTTCGTGCCCCTCCGTGGTCTTCCTTCAGCGAAGGAATTGGCAATGGTGTTCGCCAGAGAAGTATTCCGGTTGCATGGAGTGCCTAGGGTACTGGTGTCTGACAGGGGGAGCCAGTTTGTGTCTAGATTTTGGAGGGCATTTTGCCAACAGATGGGCATACAGCTGTCCTTCTCCTCTGCCTACCATCCCCAGACCAATGGAGCCGCTGAACGAGCTAATCAGGGCTTGGAACAATTTCTCCGTTGTTTCGTTACTGACCATCATGATAATTGGTCCGACTTGTTGCCTTGGGCAGAGTTCGCCAGGAACTGTGCGGTCAATTCTTCATCTGGGAGCTCTCCGTTTCTGATTAATTATGGGTTCCAGCCCTGTTTGCTTCCAGACTAATTTCAGACGCAACAGATTCCAGCTCTGGATGAGCATATCGAGCAACTCCGTTCCACATGGGCACAAGTTCAAAGGGCACTTGGTCAGTCATTTCAGCGTCATCAGCGCCATGCTAATCGCAGAAGGCTTCCAGCGGTTTCCTTTCAGGTTGGGGATAGAGTATGGCTTTCCTCCAGAAATCTCAAGCTGCAGGTTCCGTCTAATAAGTTGGCTCCTCGGTTTATTGGTCCATACAGAGTTATTCGCAAAATTAACCCTGTCTCCTATGCACTAGACCTACCTGCATCCATGCGTATCCATAATGTGTTCCATGTGTCCCTTCTTAAGCCTCTGGTTTGCAATCGCTATACTACCACACCTGTGGTGCCAGGACCTGTTGAGGTCGAGGGCCAGGAGGAGTACGAGGTTCAGAGCATTATTGATTCCCGTAGGCTTAGAGGAAGGGTACAGTACCTGGTACATTGGAAAGGGTATGGTCCTGAGGATCGATCATGGGTGGATAGTACGGACCTTCATGCACCTAGGTTAACTAGGGCCTTTCATGCCAATTACCCGCAGAAACCTAAACCCTATTCTAGGAGAGGGGGTCTTTGAAAGGGGGGTACTATCACGGTGCCCGTGATTGGCTGCAGTTACTGGTCTGTCACCAGTAGGGGGCTTCTATTGGCTGTCTGCAGATAGCCCGCCTCTTATTGACTATTTAAACCTGGATTGGGCACCCTTTGAGTGCCCTTTCGTGTTGTTTCTGACCTTCTTGCTATCACTATGCTAGTGATAGCTGGGCCTCTGTTCCAGTGTTCCTGAGTTCCTGATCTCATGTGTTCCTGAGTTCCTGATCTCTACTGTTCCAGTGTTTCCTGCATGCTGAAGTACTTCCAGTCCTGGTTCCGGCCTAGTCTCTGGTGTTGCAGTTCCTGCTGAACTTCTCTGCTGTTTTCTGACCTGACTGATCGTTGCTGGTTCCTGTCATCTCATCACCTGTCTTCAGTATCCTGGCGACCTTCTGCCTGGTCGCGTTGGTGACATTGCTACAATTCCGTGTTGGTCCCAGCGTGCGGACGCTGGTTTGCTCCTAAGCCTTGCGGCTATACAAACTCGCTTGTTACACCAGTGTGCGGTCACTGGTTTGCTCCAAAGCCTTTCAGCTATACAAATCTGTGTTGGTCCCAGCGTGCGGACGCTGGTTTGCTCCTAGCCTTGCGGCTATACATACTCACTTGTTACACCAGTGTGCGGTCACTGGTTTGCTCCAAAGCCTTTCAGCTATACAAATCTGTGTTGGTCCCAGCGTGCGGACGCTGGTTTGCTCCTAAGCCTTGCGGCTATACAACTCGCTTGTTACACCAGTGTGCGGTCACTGGTTTGCTCCAAAGCCTATCAGCTATACAAATCTGTGTTGGTCCCAGCGTGCGGACGCTGGTTTGCTCCTAAGCCTTGCGGCTATACTACTCGCTTGTTACTCCAGTGTGCGGTCACTGGTTTGCTCGCTAAGCCTAACGGCTATACTATTCAGTGTTGTTTCCAGCGTGCGGACGCTGGTTTGCTCCAAAGCCTTGCTGCTTAACGATTCTGCTATTTGCCAGTTCCATCTGACTGCTGCTATTATCTCTGGGCTGCCCTGCCCGGTATTGGTAAGGCCGGTAGAACCTTTTGCCACATTCCATCTGAGGTTGCCTTACCCGGTATTGGCAGGGCCGGTAGAGCCTACATTGTGTATCTATTGAGGCTGCCTTGCCCGGTAATTTGGTAAGGCCGGTAAACCGTTATGCTATTCCATCTGCAGGTTGCCTTACCCGGTATTGGCAAGGCCGGTAGAGCCTAAAGACTGTCCTGTCCGGTATATTGACAGGACCGGTAGAGTCTTCCTTCTGTCTGTGCTATATTCTGTATATATATATTATGTATGTTATTGCCATCCTAAGTTATCATTTATTATTTCAATAAAATTGATTTTTTTACCTAAAACTTGTGTCTGAGAGTCATAATAAACCGTGACACACATATTCCGTGTAATATGAAGAAGGCGGGTAAAAAGGGACGGGGAAGTGGACGTGATCCTGATAGTTCAGGGCGCGGGTCAGGACGCGTAGAAACTGCGCCTGGTGCCAGAGCACAAGACAGAAAGACATCCACCATACCTAGCTTCATGTCTCATTTTACAGGGCGTCGCAGGACATCACTCTCGAGGTCCGACCACTGCGAACAGGTGGTCGGTTGGATGTCAGCTGATACTGCTTCCAGTCGGTTAAGCACCACCCTGTCTTCCACCAAGTCCACTCTCAGTAGCCAAGAGTCTGGTCAACATAATCCTCACTCTGATCATCCTTCCTCCCACCATAGAGGATCTGGTCAAAGAAGTGATCCCACACTGGGATATAGTGAGGAGCTCGTCTCATCACCAATCCTTAATTTGAACCTCTCTCCAAGCACGCTTGCAGAGGAACATGACATCTTGTGCCCTGATTCACAACCTCTAGTGGGTACCCAATCACAAGAAGATGACAGAGGTGAACGGCATTTAAGGTCAAAGGAAGTGGATGATGATGATGATGAGACACAGTTGCCATTAAATCAACCACTATTACTGTCTCAAGACCTTGATGAGGAGGATGATATACAGTTGTCAATGACTGAGTATGTGGTGGGATCAAGACATGAGGAGGATGATCAGAGTGAGGAAGTGGAGGAGGACTTGGTGGACGATGAGGTGACTGACCCCACCTGGGAAGGTGTAGAGCCGAGCGATGACAGCAGTCCTGAGGGTGAGCCATCTGCAGCACCGCAACAGGCTGGAAGAGGCAGTGGTGTGGCTACAGAAAGAAGGCGGACCGCACCAAACCGGCCCGCAAATGTTCCACGGAGCACCCCCTTGCGTAAATCTCCCTTGCCAAGGGGTAGGTGTTCCGCGGTATGGCGTTTTTTTAAGGAAAGTGCGGACGACAAAAGAATTGTAGTTTGCAACCTGTGCCACACCAGAATGAGCCGAGGCATGAACACTAGAAACCTCACCACCACCAGCATGATCCGACACATGGCATCCAAGCACCGTAATAAGTGGGAGGAACGCCTGGATCGCCCATCTGTGTCTGCAGGCCACACCACTGCCTCCTCTTCCCCTGTTTTCGGTGCCGGCCAATCGCCTGTCGAAGGCGCAGGCCCGCATACCTCCCGCACCATCAGCGACCACATCCACTTCCCTGTCCCAGCACAGCGTCCAAATGTCGTTACCCCAGGCATTTGAGCGCAAGCGAAAATACCCAGCCACCCACCCACAGGCCATAGCACTAACCTCACACCTTTCCAAATTACTGGCCATCGAAATGCTGCCATTTAGGCTTGTGGAGACTGAGTCCTTCCGCAGCCTGATGGCAGCAGCTGTCCCTCGGTACGCAGTCCCCAAATGCCACTACTTTTCCCGGTGTGCCGTCCCTGCCTTACACCACCATGTGTCCCGTAACATCACCCGTGCCCTGACCAACGCAGTTACTGGGAAGGTCCACTTAACGACTGACACATGGACAAGTGCTTGTGGCCAGGGACGCTACATTTCCCTGACGGCACACTGGGTGAATGTCGTGGAGGCTGGGAGCGACTCGGACCCTGGGATGGCACAGGTGCTACTCACGCCGAGGATTGCGGGCCCTACCTCCATCAGGGTTTCCGCCAGCACCTACGTTATTGGCTCCTCCTCCTCCGTTTCCACCTCCGAATTCTCTGCGCTCAGCGCCACTCACCCATCAGCCGGTAGCTGGAAGCAGTGTAGCACTGCAGTGGGGAAGCGTCAACAGGCCGTGCTGAAGCTGATCTGCCTTGGGGACAAACAGCACACGGCCTCAGAGCTGTTGCAGGGGATTAGTCACCAGACCGAGCAGTGGCTCTCGCCACTCAACCTGCAACCAGGCATGGTTGTGTGTGATAATGGGCGTAACTTGGTGGCGGCTTTGGAGCTCGGCAAGCTCACACACGTACCTTGCCTAGAACATGTATTTAATTTAGTGGTTCAGCGATTTCTAAAAACCTACCCCAATTTGCATGATCTCTTGACCAAGGTGCGCCGCGTGTGTGCACATTTCCGTAAGTCATCTACAGCTTCAGCCGGCCTGTTGAAGCTGCAGCAGCGCTTACAATTGCCAGCTCACCGGCTGCTGTGTGACGTGAGCACGCGCTGGAACTCCACCTTCCACATGTTGGCCCGGCTTTGTGAGCAGCAGAGGGCAGTAGTGGAGTACCAGCTGTTACACGGTCGTCGCCTCTCCGTTCAACTTCCTCTAATCAGAAGTGAGGAGTGGGAATGGATGTCAGACCTCTGTGAGGTTTTACGCAATTTTGAGGAATCGACACAGATGGTGAGCGGCGATAACGCTATTATCAGTGTAACCATCCCACTTCTGTGTCTACTGAAACGCTCGCTGCTCACAATTAAAACCGACGCTTTGCATGTGGAAGAGGTGGAAATGGGGGAGGAAGAGCTTACACAAGGTGATAGCCAGAGCACCCTCACTTCGTCTTCTCAGCGACAATTGGAGGAGGCGGAGGAGGAGGAGGAGGAAGACACGGTTGCCTCCGCTACAGAGGGTAGCCATGGAACTTTAGTTCCATCTCTTCAGCGTGGGTGGGCAGAAGAGGAGGAAGAGGATGAGGAGATTGAGAGTCATCCTCCTGGTGAGGACAGCGAAATCTTGCCTGTTGGTACTCTGGCACACATGGCTGACTTTATGTTAGGCTGCCTTTCCCGTGACCCACGCGTTATACGCATTTTAGACAACACGGATTACTGGGTGTTCACCCTTCTGGACCCCCGCTACAAAGAGAATTTCTCATCTCTCATTCCTGCGGTGGAGAGGACAAACAAAATGGTGCAATACCAGAAGGTTCTTGTCGAAAAATTGCTCCAAAATTTTCCATCTGACAACGCTGGCGGCAGAGTACGTGCTACCTTGGCCAACCGAGAAGGGGAGAAAAGGGGAGCACACAGCAGTTCCGACAAAGGCAGGGCAACACTCTCCAAGGCGTGGGACACCTTCATGACACCCCGCCAGCACCCTCACCCTGATGCGCAGCCTAGTGTCACAAGGAGGGAAAAGTTTTGGAAGATGGTGAAGGAGTACGTAGCAGACCGTGTCAGCGTCCTCAATGATCCCTCTGT
This sequence comes from Rhinophrynus dorsalis, assembly GCA_037306005.1. Lineage (NCBI taxonomy): Eukaryota > Metazoa > Chordata > Amphibia > Anura > Rhinophrynidae > Rhinophrynus > Rhinophrynus dorsalis. The sequence continues at coordinate 309,375,359 of CM074722.1, forward strand.
GCCTTACAACTACTGGGTGTCCAAGCTGGACACGTGGTATGAACTGGCACTCTACGCCTTGGAGGTGCTGGCCTGCCCTTCCGCCAGCGTTCTGTCTGAGCGGGTATTTAGTGCTGCTGGTGGCATCATAACAGATAAGTGTATCCGCCTTTCCACCGAAAATGCTGATAGGTTGACACAAGGCCTGGATTTCCCCTGACTTCTCCACTCCACTGGAGGAAAGCCCCGGAGGAACATAAAGTGACTTTATATATGTTATTTACAATGATGGGAATACTCTGTATTCCCATTCACCCCTTCCACCCAAAAAACGGGTATATGGTTGACTCTTAATCTTCTCATCCTCCTCCTCCTCTTCCATATACCCGGTGATATAATTTTTATATAGGGCCAGCTCACCAGCGGGCCCTGTGATATAATTTTTATATAGGGCCAGCTCAACAGCGGGCGCAGTTTGACAATTTTTGTATAGGTCAGCTCATCAGCGGGCCTTCTCATATAATGTTTTATTGGGTCAGCTCTCTAGCGGGCCCTCTCATATAATGTTTTATAGCGTCAGCTCACTAGCGGGCCTTCGCATATAATGTTTAGGATGGTCAGCTCCGCAGCAGACCCTCACCCATAATGTTTTGGATGGTCGGCTCAGCGCACGTTTCCCTCTTAATCATGGCCCCAGTTCAGAAAAATCAAGGAAATTTTTGGGAGAATTTGCCTTTGCGCACGTTTCCCTCTTAATCATGGCCTCAGTTCAGAAAAATCAAGGAAATTTTTGGGAGAATTTGCCTCTCCGTACGTTTCCCTCTTAATCATGGCCTCAGTTCAGAAAAATAAAGGAAATTTTTGGGAGAATTTGCCTCTGCGCACGTTTCCCTCTTAATCATGGCCTCAGTTCAGAAAAATCGAGGAAATTTTTGGGAGAATTTGCAGATGATATACAAGTAAATATACAGCAAATACTGTTTGGTAACAATTTTTCGCCTAAAGTCGTTTTTAACTGCCTTTTTGTGTGTTTTACGGTCAGTCTGTAAAAATGGCATACTACGGGCGAAAGATCGTTTCCAGCAGCGATGTTGGAGTCCAAGATGCATCCAGACATCCTCCCTATGCTGTCCCTGAACCATTTCTGTGGTGTTTCCATCATTTTCTGTCCTTTTCCTATGGACCAGGCACCCTCCCCTCATCAGAGCAGGGGGTGCCTGGTGTAGTGCTCGAGTCCTCCCATTGACTTCGCCTCCGGGGGCGCTCGGTCAGAGCACCCGAACACCCGAGCATTGGGGTGCTCGCTCATCACTAGTTACTACGTAAATTAAATGGCTTTGGTTTGGGAGGTGATATCTATACATGGATAGTGAACCAGTTAAATGATAGATAGAAGGGAGTTGCAGTAAATGGGACTTTATCAAGCTGGTCTAAAGTTGTAACTAGGGTGCCACAGAGTTCACTCCTGGGCCCAATGCTTTTTTAACTTGTTTAATAATGATCTAGAACTGAGTATTTAAAGTTCTGTCTCAATCTTTGCTAATGGTTCTAAGCTGTGTAAAGAAATAGATAAAGATCAGGATGTTATTTCTCTATAGAATTGATTGGATAAACTGAGTGGCAGATGAGGTTTAACATAGATAAACTTATGGTTATGAATTTGGGATGTAGAAACAAACATGCTATATGTACACTAGGAAACTACTTGGGCAATCTTCGTTAGTGAAAGATTTTGAAGTACTAAAAACAATAGACTTCACAGCAGTGAGCATTGTCACCCAGCTGCTGCAAGAGCTAATAGTGTACTATCCTATATAATAATTCGCTAAGTTGTGTGTAACGCCCGACATCTGCAGTAGACACTGCTGCGCGTGCGGCAGTCATGCGCAGTGCAGACTGCTCACGCCGCGGCTGATACAGAGCTGGGTGCTCCGAAGGAGCGTCCAGCTCTGTATCAGCAGTGGCGCGGGCAGTCTGTACTGCGCGACTGCCCCGCGACCGGCTGCCAGAGGCACTGTGGCCCGTGTAACGGGCTGTTCAACTAGTCCTATATAAAAGGGGTATAGATGAATGGAATGGGAGCATTATCCTACCTCTATTTAAATCCTTGGTAAGGCCTGATCTAGAATATGGACTATGGTTTTGTACACAGTTTTTAAAATCAAATTATTGAACTGGAAAAAGTGCAGAGACGTGCAACAAAACTTATTAGGGTATTGAAGTTATAAATAATGACTAGCCAAACTGTTTCTTTTTTTATATTAGAGAAGAGACTTCTAAGGCATGATATGATTACAATATACAAATATATTAAAGGTCAATACAAAGAATCATCCAAGGAACTATTTACTCAAAAAACTGGAGCTGTGCGAAGGACAAGAGAGCACCCATTAAGACTAGAGTAAAGGAGCATTAGAATAAAATGATGGCAGAGATTTGTTTACAGTAAGGGCAGTAAAGTTATGGAATTTCGATCTTTTCCTCAGGGTGCTGTGTTTGCATATGCTGTATTTATTTTAAAAAGTAATGGATACTTTTCCAGCTCAGAACAATATACCGAGTTATCACAGTTGGTTTCAATGCACATAGGATTCAGATCCAGAGAAATATCTGTCATTTGGAGTCAGGAAGAACTTATTCTACTCAATTAATTGGAAATGCCTCTAATTCGTTTTTTTCTGCCTTCTTCTGGGTCACCATGGATGATATGGCACTTGATGGGCTCAGGTCTTTTTTTCAGGCAAATCAATTATGTTACTATAATGTTCAAGCAGAAAGAAGGAGACAACATATAAAGTTCATCTGTGTATCCTCCAGTAATCCTTTATGGCTTTGTGGGTCCTATCAATGTTTATCTCCTTTTTATTCGCCTTTTAAGGAGTTTATAAAAAATACTTTTCAGCATAATATTTAAGCTTTTCAAATATCTACTTCTTAAATAGAGTCAAGAAAACCACACAGGCAGAGCTGAAAAAATAGCAAGTGAAGCGTCATAGTTATCCAGCTTTCTGAAGTTCAATGCTACTGTATTTACTCAGCTCTTTCTGGCTTGAGGAAACATGAGATGGCATTAATTACAGAGTAACAATGTAGCGCGGGAGTGATGGGAAAAACCTTTATGCAATTACTGAAGTTACAGAAAAGCTGTCAATATAAAGATATGGAATAAACAGGGCATTTGGTATGTGACTTGCACAGCCCTCAATTAAGCTTTGATAAAGATTTGATAAAGAGGGACACAGATGGTGTGGGAAATAATAAATGCATTGGATGGAGAGCAACACTGAGACATGGAGAAAAGGCGCAGTCCAAAAATAGAACTGAACTGAACATATTGGAGGGATGGAAAATAATTCTCTCATTTTATTCAGCATTAATTCAACTTAATTTTGTAGTTATACATTTTTTTATGTATTAGTTTTTTATAACCCTTTTGATATAAAAATAGGTTGAATCATTGTGCTCACAATGTACTAAAGATATATCTAGAATTGAAGGTCCTTTTCCAACAAGCAACTTAAAGAGAGCTGCAGTACAATATCATTCGAATCACTGTCAAAAACTCCCTCAACATCCAGTCCACCTCATACCTGTTTGCTGCACTGCAGGCTTTCACTTCCAGCTTCTTCTTTGGCATCCACCTGCTTGCTGTGCTTGATTCCACTGTGCAGACATGTTATGTGCATGCATCTGGAAAAACTTGCACATTATGCATATACAAGTGATCTTGGTTGTTTTCTGTTGTATGCATGCACCCACAGATGAGGCATAATTTACATCTGACAGCCTATAAAAAACACAATTCTGGATCATCAGTGCTCAGGTATACTGGTGTTTTGGATTATTGTGGCTTTAAGTGTTGCTGGTTTGTACTGCCAAATGAAGGAATTTGTCAATCTCTCCAACTTTTTAATATATTAGGGAAGTTTAAAGGGGATTGTTTGCATTATAGAAAATAGTTTAGGGATTAAGAAGGCATTTCACACTTCTTTACAGAGACCATTGGGGCTAGTAAAGGAAGATAATTAAACAGGAAATTTGAGTTTGACGGTAAATAGATGGCATGGTATTTAAATCTGTAATAGAACCAATAAAAAAGAAACAATTGTGTGAAGGTTGGAGGATTACTGGATTAATCCATATACAATAGATGACTGCACTGCTATCAACAAGTGGCACGAAGGCAAACATTGATAAACATTGATAAAACATATTCACTTTGTTCCAAAAATATTAAAAATACATACTAAATCTTCTTCTTGGGGAGCAGTCTCATGTAGTACAAATACTACTGAGTCCACGCGTTTCCTGGATCGACACATTTATATTTAATATCTCTGATTTGGAGAAACTGAGCCTCAAATGCAGAATTGTAATAATGTGATCTAGTTCAGTTATAATTAGGGAGTATAACAGGCAAAAACTGACAATTCTTGCTGAGTGGGAAATTTCTAAGGAAAGTGTTGATTTTCTGTTTTTTTCTACCTAACTCATTGCATTGAAATAAACGGTAAACTGAATCCTCTCCCCATGTTGTAAGTTTACCTTTTTTTCTAACAAGGATAATATAAAAGTGGTGTCAGGTTCCTGCATCATGTCATTCTGTGTTTGTGAAAGATAAATAAAGTACCATATTTTCTGAGCTAGATAAGGCAAATAAAGTCAAGTTGTAGTATAGTTTTAGGCGTATCTAGGGTGCGTAATTTGTTCTCTGTGTTAGTGAACACTGGGAGACTCTGGGGAAGTGTCCGAAAAGAGGAAGAGGATGTACTCCAAATACCCAAAGTTATTTTTTGATTGAGACAGGCAGCTGTGGTCCACTTTCCTTTTTCAGCTGGCTGTTCTTTGTTTTTGGGAGCCTTGGAGTGTCTAACAGGAAGAAAGGCGATTTACCCCAAATACCCCACAGTCCTGTGTAACTGAGAAGAGACAAGCAGCTGTGATTCAGGTTCCTTCCTGCTTGTTCTGTGGTAAGGAAGTCTGGGCATTTGTGTGGGGAGAAAAAAAAGTTATCCCAGATAAAAGAAACATTTTGTGTGACTGAGAAGAGACAGGTAGACGATCCAAGTTCCTTCCTTTCTCCAACTGACTGACTGACTGGCTGAATGACAAAATATTTAGCAGCCTGACACTGACTCCTTCAATAGCCAGATGAAGAAGGTAACTTATTCAGTAAGGTCTAAATTCATCTGTACTGTAAAAAAAAAGTAAAGACTGCAGTGATTGGAAGAGAGAGAAAGCAGCAGCTGAAATCCATTAGCTACAGGCTAAAAGAAGAAGAAGTAGTTGCACAGGGTGTGTGTTATTATTATTACTTTTTTGTAGATTGTGATTGTGAGATTATTTAAAATACATTAAAAACAAATAAAAAATAAAAATAGGTTTATAGTTGACAGAGGCAGGGACCCTGACATGTGCTGTGACTGAGGCAGACAGATACTAGTAGAGAGTATTTTGTAAAGGCAAGACATCACACCCAATCAGATCTGTTGTGTATGTCACTGTTAAAACACACAAAGAAAAAACAACAGAACACTCCTGCACTAAGATGATCTAAACTATCTAATTATAAAACAAGGAGGTGATATAAATATAAAAATGTATTCACAGTAAAATATAAATCATTCTAACATACACATACATACATGCTAGCTAGCATATAAAAGTTAAACTATATAAAAGATATGTTAAAAAATATACTTAGATATTTTAGATCATCTTAGCACTCTACAAATTTCTTTTTTCTTTGTCTATTATAAATTGACTGGCACACTTGGGTCAATTGGATAGTAGCTAGCTCCTTATATATTCATTTTTTCTCATATTATATTGTCTTAATTACTTTTTAGCACCTAACAGACACCAGGCTCATGTTACAAAAGTGGTAGTCCAAAAACTGCTCCTATACTACATGTTGCTCTCACAACTGTGTCCAGGTAATCAGTCAGTCAGGTACAGAATACCATATACCATATAATCACAATATGAGATACAAATCATTAACCATAAAAAAAGAAATACCAAAAGAAAGTATTCCCCCACACACTTGGCTCGATTTACACTCAGTCTTAGATGGTACACATATGATGAGAATGATGAGTAATGATAATGGATGAAATGAGATGAAGATGAGTCAGTCCACAGTATCGCACTTTAATAGTTGGTCCTCATGCAGCCTCACATATGGTTTTCCTCCAAATACAACAACTACACAAGCATCTAGAAAAAAGCATAAAGAAGCACAATCTAAAAGTACAGCACCAATATTTATTGGTGTCACGCAAGGATTTAAAAACACTTACAGAATCCCCAGTGTTGCATGCATATAGCTGACCCTTATTTGAGTCTCTGGGTCTGATTAAGTCTCCTCAGACTGGAAGTTCTCGCCATCCAACCCCACGCTCTCTCACAGCATGTGTTGTCTGTCCCCGAGTAATGACTTTTCAATCAGCGACTTTTTCCTTCCTTGTTGCTCGTCAGCACTAAGCTGATAGCTCCACTCACTGGAGCCTCATCACAGTACCAGGACTAGATATAAACTCTCAAACAGTCTTTGAAAGTCAAGTATGTAGTCTGCACCAGGTCTGTAAATGGGTTAACAGCCTTGCTATACCCTGTAAATAGGTTAACAGCCTTAGTAGATCATTGGCTGCAAGTAGGTGATTGAGGGAGGTAGATCAGGTGGGTTGCTCTGGCAGTGCAGAGGGATATTAATTAGTGTTGAGCGAGCATGCTCGGCCGATGCTCGGATCGGCTCGAGCATCGCTCTGCTCGGCACATGGCGGTACTCGTACGAGTACCGCATGTGCTCGCCCGCCATGTTCGGGTCTCCTCCCCGCACGTTTTGCGGCTGCTGCGCAGCCAATAAACGTGCAGGGAGGCTCTGACATCGGTGTAATGCCAGCAGCCATGTTGGCTGCTGGCATTACACTAATTGGCTGGCCAGAACCCGTGGTCGGGTGCTGTATAGCACCTGACCATCGAGTTCGGCTCAGTCTGAGCCAGGGAGAGCTGAGGATAGGAAGGGAAAGGCAGTGTAGGGAGGAAAAAAACAAAAATTGTGAAAAAAAAGAACCAAAAGTCCTTTTTAGGACTACTGTGTGTGGGGGCAGCAGGTTATTTTGTGTGGGGGGAAAAAAACAAAAAAAAAAAAAAAAAAATATTCTGTTTAGTGTGAAAAGTTGCAGATTAGAGCACATTCTGTTTAGTGTGCACAGTTGCAGATTAGAGCACATTCTGTTTAGTGTGCAAAGTTGCAGATTAGAGCACATTCTGTTTAGTGTGCAAAGTTGCAGATTAGAGCACATTCTGTTTAGTGTGCAAAGTTGCAGATTAGAGCACATTCTGTTAAGTCTTCAAACTAAAATATCAAAGTCACATATTCCATTCAGTGTGCGTCGCCGCAGTTTAGCAGCACATTCTGTGTACTGTGCAGAGTTGCAGAATAGGAAGAAATACTGTTAAGTCTTCAAACTAAAATATCAAAGTCACATATTCCATTCAGTGTGCTTCGCCGCAGTTTAGCAGCACATTCTGTGTACTGTGCAGAGTTGCAGAATAGGAAGAAATACTGTTAAGTCTTCAAACTAAAATATCAAAGTCACATATTCCATTCAGTGTGCTTCGCCGCAGTTTAGCAGCACATTCTGTGTACTGTGCAGAGTTGCAGAATAGGAAAAAATACTGTTAAGTTTTCAAACTCAAATATTAAAGTCACATATTCCATTCAGTGTGTGTCACCGCCGTTTAGCAGCCTATTCTGTGTACTCTGCACAGTTGCAGAATAGTAAGAAATACTGTTAAGTTTTCAAACTCAAATATTAAAGTCACATATTCCATTCAGTGTGTGTCACCGCCGTTTAGCAGCCTATTCTGTGTACTCTGCAGAGTTGCAGAATAGTAAGAAATACTGTTAAGTTTTCAAACTCAAATATTAAAGTCACATATTCCATTCAGTGTGTATCACCGCCGTTTAGCAGCCTATTCTGTGTACTCTGCAGAGTTGCAGAATAGTAAGAAATACTGTTAAGTTTTCAAACTCAAATATTAAAGTCACATATTCCATTCAGTGTGTTTCACCGCCGTTTAGCAGCCTATTCTGTGTACTCTGCACAGTTGCAGAATAGTAAGAAATACTGTTAAGTTTTCAAACTCAAATATTAAAGTCACATATTCCATTCAGTGTGTGTCACCGCCGTTTAGCAGCCTATTCTGTGTACTCTGCAGAGTTGCAGAATAGGAAAAAATACTGTTAAGTTTTCAAACTCAAATATTAAAGTCACATATTCCATTCAGTGTGTTTCACCGCCGTTTAGCAGCCTATTCTGTGTACTCTGCACAGTTGCAGAATAGTAAGAAATACTGTTAAGTTTTCAAACTCAAATATTAAAGTCACATATTCCATTCAGTGTGTTTCACCGCCGTTTAGCAGCCTATTCTGTGTACTCTGCACAGTTGCAGAATAGGAAGAAATACTGTTAAGTTTTCAAACTCAAATATTAAAGTCACATATTCTGTGTAAGATGAAGAAGGCGGGTAAAAAGGGACGGGGAAGTGGACGTGATCCTGAAAGTTCAGGGCGCGGGTCAGGACGCGGAGAAACTGTGCCTGGTGCCAGAGCACAAGAAAGAAAGACATCCACCATACCTAGCTTCATGTGTAATTTTACAGGGCGTCGCAGGACATCACTCTCGAGGTCCGACCACTGCGAACAGGTGGTCGGTTGGATGACAGCTGATACTGCTTCCAGTCGGTTAAGCACCACCCTGTCTTCCACCAAGTCCACTCTCAGTAGCCAAGAGTCTGGTCAACATAATCCTCACTCTGATCATCCTTCCTCCCACCATACACGGTCTGGTCAAAGAAGTGATCCCACACTGGGATATAGTGAGGAGCTCGTCTCATCACCAATCCTTCATTTGACCCTCTCTCCAAGCACGCTTGCAGAGGAACATGACATCTTGTGCCCTGATTCACAACCTCTAGAGGCTACCCAATCACAAGAAGATGACAGATGTGAACGGCATTTAAGGTCAAAGGAAGTAGTGGATGATGATGATGAGACACAGTTGCCATTAAATCAACCACTATTTCCGTCTCAAGACCTTGTTGAGGAGAATGTTATACAGTTGTCAATGACTGAGTATGTGGTGGGATCAAGACTTGAGGAGGATGATCAGAGTGAGGAAGTGGAGGAGGACTTGGTGGACGATGAGGTGACTGACCCCACCTGGGAAGGTGTAGAGCCGAGCGATGACAGCAGTCCTGAGGGTGAGCCATCTGCAGCACCGCAACAGGCTGGAAGAGGCAGTGGTGTGGCTACAGAAAGAAGGCGGACCGCACCAAACCGGCCCGCAAATGTTCCACGGAGCACCCCCTTGCGTAAATCTACCTTGCCAAAGGGTAGGTGTTCCGCGGTATGGCGTTTTTTTAAGGAAAGTGCGGACGACAAAAGAATTGTAGTTTGTAACCTGTGCCACACCAGAATGAGCCGAGGCATGAACACTAGAAACCTCACCACCACCAGCATGATCCGACACATGGCATCCAAGCACCGTAGTAAGTGGGAGGAACGCCTGGATCGCCCATCTGTGTCTGCAGGCCACACCACTGCCTCCTCTTCCCCTGTTTTCGGTGCCGGCCAATCGCCTGTCGAAGGCGCAGGCCCGCATACCTCCCGCCCTGCACCTGTACCATCTGAAGCACCATCAGCGACCACATCCACTTCCCTGTCCCAGCACAGCGTCCAAATGTCGTTACCCCAGGCATTTGAGCGCAAGAGAAAGTACCCAGCCACCCACCCACAGGCCATAGCACTAACCTCACACCTTTCCAAATTACTGGCCATCGAAATGCTGCCATTTAGGCTTGTGGACACTGAGTCCTTCCGCAGCCTGATGGCAGCAGCTGTCCCTCGGTACGCGGTCCCCAGCCGCCACTACTTTTCCCGGTGTGCCATCCCCGCATTACACCACCATGTGTCCCGTAACATCACCCGTGCCCTGACCAACGCAGTTACTGGGAAGGTCCACTTAACGACTGACACATGGACAAGTGCTTGTGGCCAGGGACGCTACATTTCCCTGACGGCACACTGGGTGAATGTCGTGGAGGCTGGGAGCGACTCGGACCCTGGGATGGCACGGGTGCTACCCACGCCGAGGATTGCGGGCCCTACCTCCATCAGGGTTTCCACCAGCACCTACGTTATTGGCTCCTCCTCCTCCGTTTCCACCTCCGAATTCTCTACACGCAGCGCCACTCCCCCATCAGCCAGTAGCTGGAAGCAGTGTAGCACTGCAGTGGGGAAGCGTCAACAGGCCGTGCTGAAGCTGATCTACCTTGGGGACAAACAGCACATGGCCTCAGAGCTGTTGCAGGGGATTAGTCACCAGACCGAGCAGTGGCTCTCGCCACTCAACCTGCAACCAGGCATGGTTGTGTGTGATAATGGGCGTAACTTGGTGGCGGCTTTGGAGCTCGGCAAGCTCACACACGTACCATGCCTAGCGCATGTATTTAATTTAGTGGTGCAGCGATTTCTAAAAACCTACCCCAATGTGCATGATCTCTTGACCAAGGTGCGCCGCGTGTGTGCACATTTCCGTAAGTCATCTACAGCTTCGGTCGGCCTGTTGAAGCTGCAGCAGCGCTTACAATTGCCAGCTCACCGGCTGCTGTGTGACGTGAGCACGCGCTGGAACTCCACCTTCCACATGTTGGCCCGGCTTTGTGAGCAGCAGAGGGCAGTAGTGGAGTACCAGCTGTTACACGGTCGTCGCCTCTCCGTTCAACTTCCTGTAATCAGAAGTGAGGAGTGGGAATGGATGTCAGACCTCTGCGAGGTTTTACGCAATTTTGAGGAATCGACACAGATGGTGAGCGGCGATAACGCTATTATCAGTGTAACCATCCCACTTCTGTGTCTACTGAAACGCTCGCTGCTCACAATTAAAACCGACGCTTTGCATGTGGAAGAGGTGGAAATGGGGGAGGAAGAGCTTACACAAGGTGATAGCCAGAGCACCCTCACTTCGTCTTCTCAGCGACAATTGGAGGAGGCGGAGGAGGAGGAGGAGGAGGAGGAGGAGGAGGAGGAAGACACGGTTGCCTCCGCTACAGAGGGTAGCCATGGAACTTTAGTTCCATCTCTTCAGCGTGGGTGGGCAGAAGAGGAGGAAGAGGATGAGGAGATTGAGAGTCATCCTCCTGGTGAGGACAGCGAAATCTTGACTGTTGGTACTCTGGCACACATGGCTGACTTTATGTTAGGCTGCCTTTCCCGTGACCCACGCGTTATACGCATTTTAAACAACACGGATTACTGGGTGTTCACCCTTCTGGACCCCCGCTACAAAGAGAATTTCTCATCTCTCATTCCTCCGGTGGAGAGGACAAGCAAAATGGTGCAATACCAGAAGGTTCTTGTCGAAAAATTGCTCCAAAATTTTCCATCTGACAACGCTGGCGGCAGAGTACGTGCTACCTTGGCCAACCGAGAAGGGGAGAAAAGGGGAGCACACAGCAGTTCCGACAAAGGCAGGGCAACACTCTCCAAGGCGTGGGACACCTTCATGACACCCCGCCAGCACCCTCACCCTGATGCGCAGCCCAGTGTCACAAGGAGGGAAAAGTTTTGGAAGATGGTGAAGGAGTACGTAGCAGACCGTGTCAGCGTCCTCAATGATCCCTCTGTGCCTTACAACTACTGGGTGTCCAAGCTGGACACGTGGTATGAACTGGCACTCTACGCCTTGGAGGTGCTGGCCTGCCCTGCCGCCAGCGTTCTGTCTGAGCGGGTATTTAGTGCTGCTGGTGGCATCATAACAGATAAGCGTATCCGCCTTTCCACCGACAATGCTGATAGGTTGACACTTATAAAAATGAACAAGGCCTGGATTTCCCCTGACTTCTCCACTCCACTGGAGGAAAGCCCCGGGGGAACATAAACTCACTTTATATGTTATTTACAATGATGGGAATACTCTGTATTCCCATTCACCCCTTCCACCCAAAAAACGGGTATATGGTTGACTCTTAATCTTCTCATCCTCCTCCTCCTCTTCCATATGCCCTGTGCTATAATTTTTATATAGGGCCAGCTCACCAGCGGGCCCTGTGATATAATTTTTATATAGGGCCAGCTCACCAGCGGGCCCTGTTTGACAATTTTTATATAGGTCAGCTCACCAGCGGGCCTTCTCATATAATGTTTTATTGGGTCAGCTCTCTAGCGGGCCCTCTCATATAATGTTTTATAGCGTCAGCTCACTAGCGGGCCTTCGCATATAATGTTTAGGATGGTCAGCTCTGCAGCAGACCCTCACCCATAATGTTTTAGATGGTCAGCTCAGCGCACGTTTCCCTCTTAATCATGGCCTCAGTTCTGAAAATCAAGGAAATTTTTGGGAGAATTTGCCTCTGCGCACGTTTCCCTCTTAATCATGGCCTCAGTTCTGAAAATCAAGGAAATTTTTGGGAGAATTTGCCTCTGCGCACGTTTCCCTCTTAATCATGGCCTCAGTTCTGAAAATCAAGGAAATTTTTGGGAGAATTTGCCTCTGCGCACGTTTCCCTCTTAATCATGGCCTCAGTTCTGAAAATCAAGGAAATTTTTGGGAGAATTTGCAGATGATATACAAGTAAATATACAGCAAATATTGTTTGGTAACAATTTTTCACCTAAAGTCGTTTTTATTTTCCTTTTTGTGTGTTTTATGGTCAGTCTGTAAAAATGGCGTACTACGTGCGAAAGATCGTTCCCAGCAGCGATGTTGGAGTCCAAGATGCAACCAGACATCCTCCCTATGCTGTCCCTGAACCATTTCTGTGGTGTTTCCATCCTTTTCTTCCCTTTTCCTATGGACCAGGCACCCTCCCCTCATCAGAGCAGGGGGTGCCTGGTGTAATGCTCGAGTCCTCCCATTGACTTCAATGGGGCTCGGGTGCTCGGCCGAGCACTCGAGCCTCAGGGGGTGCTCGGTCAGAGCACCCGAACACCCGAGCATTGGGGTGCTCGCTCATCACTAATATTAATGTTTCAAAATAAAAGCAGCTCCAATTAATCTTCATGGTATTTTTTTGCCATGGAGAATGTTATTTCAATACTGAGATATTTTAGATCATCTTGTGTAGGAGCGCTCTACAAATGTGTCTATTATAAATTGACTGGCACACTTGGGTCAATTGGATAGTAGCTAGAACCTTATATATTCATTTTTTTCATTTTATATAATCTTAGTTACTTTTTAGCACCTGCCAGACACCAGGCTCATGTTACTAAAGTGGTAGTCCAAAAACTAACTGCAGCCATTGTGGCTGAAGTGTCTGCAATAAAAGGTGATGGAGATGATCCTTCTCCTCACATTAAAAGTACCACCATAACCATTAATATTAATAAACCATCTAAGAACACGGAAGTGTCATGTACTGTCCTTTTACTGGTCTTTTCTCTGATTCCTTGTCTGGTTTTATGTCAGTTTCCTTGTTTTGCTGGATACTTATTCCTAGCCCTGGTTTTTACTTTGTCTTCATCCTTTATCAAGCACTAGTTTCTCAGTACTGGTGCCCGATCTAAGAGTTCTACTAGTTGTTGAGTTGTTCCTAGTCCTGTTCCTGAGTCCCCATTGCCCTTCCTCTAATGTGATCTCCATGTATCAACCTTGTTTCCTGACTATCCTTCAGCTTATCAATTTGTACTTCGCCTCCAGCATTGATTTTCCATTATCGACCCCGCCTCTCCCTTTTGACTACTCTTCTTCTTGTCAAAGTGCACCTCCTTGCTCTCCTGTTGCTGAATCTGCTTGACTAACAATCCAACTATTCTGTTCCAGTTTGCTTGGATATCCAACTCTTCTGTGTTCACTCTTTATACTGAAGCATTCTAGTATGACTATTCGACTCTCAGTCGGTCCAACTTCTGTCTTTGACTTATTTGACTTTCAGTCGGATTCCAGCCCATACAGTTGAGGTTTGAATCTTTTGACAGCCAACTGAATCTCTGAGTCAGAGTTCCAATCCCAGACCACCAGCTCCCCAATGTTCCAGCTCAGCATGTGTTTATATTTCATTGCCCTCCCTTCACCCCAGTAAGCAGCTGCTATCCCCCAGGCAGTCATTCTGGGTGTGGGTTTACTCCTCTGGTTGACACTAAACTGTTTTTGTGATCAGAATCTTTAGTTTGGCCTCAGCAACAGCATGAATGTCTATGGGGTAGTCTACGTCACCCAGCACCATGCCCTATTTTGTGATCCATAGGATCTGGCCAACTGGGGATCTCCCTGCTATTACAGTTGTCTTGTCAGTATTTGTGTTTAACCTGCTGCTTTCATGAGCTTGTCACACATGTTATCCTTACTCTGGGTATTCCCTATATATTATATCAATAGCTCTCTGCTGGTTTTCTGTAGAGCTGCTCCTCCACATAGAGATGCTCCAGTCAGCTTACATTGGGTGATACCATCTTACATGAAGATGGCAACATGTCACATTCTAGTGTTCATAGTATAACGGAGGAAGGTGTAGCAGTACAAATACATCACCTGTCCTGAAAATAGATACAAATGTTCTGAAGCATTCTGAAAAAGAAATTGTTTTAAACTTCAAAAAGCCTAGAAAAGTATAAGTGTAATGGGAAAGAAGTTACAGGCAATGCTGAGGATAAATTAATTATTGATGATGATGTTGATCTAGAACATATTCCTCCATCATCATCCTCATGCCAGTTAAGACACAAGCAGCTGGGGTCCAATTTGCTTGCAGATTTTGCTTTTATTGTCTCTGTGCTAGGGAAGTCTGGGGAAAGAAGCTGTTGATTTTGTTTTAGTTATATATATTTTTTTGGACTGTAATACATACATAAGTAAACAAGTAAATAAAATAGGTGACAGACAGCTGACTGGAAGGCTGATGACTGAGGCAGACTTGATAGACAGCAGTCGACATTGAGAATTTTGTTGAGGGCTAAGACAAGACATCACACTACATTAGTTGTGTACTGTAGAGAGTAAATACACACACAGTAGTTGAATAATGCCTAGCAAATGCACAAGCAGCAGGGGAAAGGTGGAGCAGTGCAGGAATGTCGGAGTAAAGTGGTAGTTCAAAAACTGACTGCAGCAATGGTTGCTGCAGAGTGTGTAAATTAAATGATGATGATTCCTCTCCTCCTCACACCTCACGCCTCCTCACACAATGCCTGTCACCAACCACCGCTACCATACACATCTGCCACATTGTAGGTTGTACTTTATTTTTTTATATCACTTGACATCATCATGACTATATTGCAGCAGGAAATTAGTGTTGAGGGCAAAGGACAAATGCAATCTGCATGCTAACAAATTTTCAAGGTATATGTTGCTTTAGGACTCACAGTTTTGACTTTCATCCTTATTTCTCCACTACAGCCCTCAGAAGAAGTAATATTGGGTTGGGAAATGTTGCATCATATGAAACTTTGGTGAAAAATGTGTTAGAATAGGAGAACAATGTGTTAGAATAGGCAAAACATTTGCTGTAACATGCAAAAAGGAGGAAAATTTGGCATTGGAGAAAAGGTGAATCCTTATGCAAAAAAAGAGAAAAATGGTCAGTCATGCGGGAAATTTTTTATACTTTTCGCCCACGCCTAGTAAGGTGATATTACTGATTTTTAATCGCCTTTACTAAACACATGTTCACAGTTTTGAGGCAGATAGGGACTTGCCTATATCTCAGGTGCCTTGAAGGGGCAGCAAGCTATTTATGTATTTGGCCAAAAATATATTACTGAACCCCCATTGTTTATTATTTATAGTAAGTCGCAGATTACTTTTTGATAAAGGTCAGGATCTGTTTGCTTTGTATATATGGCCGACATAGTCTTTGCTGTTCTCCTGACTATACACATACAGTAACTAGTAACACTTTTAATAAATGCTGTTTGGAACTCACCAGGAACCTGCATATTTTATGTTTTTGAATCTTTATAGGATTTGCTAATTATTGTAGGCAGTTCACTGGAATCTTCTCAAGGATCATTCAGCCTAAAATTGTCCTTTCCAAGAAACCAAGCCCATTTTTTTTTTGGACTGTTCAGTCTTAACAATCCTTGGAAAATCTTAAACACATCTTAATTTTTGCTTCTATCTTGGTACTACCTGACCCAAAGACAGTTTTTTCTATTTGTGAATGCTCCTGATTTTGCAGTTGGAGCCATACTGTGGCTGCATCAAGGGAAAGAAAGATTTTGTTAATCCTACCACCTTGTTCTCATTGTTCTTGTTCCATCAGAAAGACATTATTGTGTGAGCAACAGGGAGGGACTAGCACTATCCTTGATGAGTGGCTGTGACATACAAATTATAATCTGAGGGTATACAGAACTCAAACATCATAATGCATTTAATTTTGTCTATAAATTCCTTAATATTCATATTTTCATTACATATATTCTATCTCCAGTGCCACAACACCACAATCTATATCAACCACATTAAAATCTACATTTTATTTTTACATTATCTCTGTCTCAAAAATTGTTATTATAACAAGCTAAGCCTTTAGAAAAATTATTTACAGGATTATACTAACAAGGCAATCTTTTTGAAAAATTATTTACAGGCTTATAATAACAAGGCAAGCCTTAAGAAAAACTGTTTGTAGGCTTCTTAAGGCAAGCCTTAATAGTTTTTTGCAGGCTTACATAGAAAGATAAGTCGTTATAATTATTGTTAGCACAAGTGCTGGCAAGCCTTGAAAAAATTTGATGAAAGCCAAGTAAGCACTAGTCTACCAGTGCTAGCCAAGAACATGTGTCACCCATCTGTAAAATTAGGGTATTTGCTTCTAATTTAGTTTATTCTGTTGTGCTGAGTCATCTGAATATCATTTGTCACAGTGGCTGCTGTATCCACCATGCCTGGTTTGAATGGTATCAAGAGTGTTGGGAGAAGTGTGACTGAGATCATTCAGCAGCAGTGACATGGGACATGTGGTGGTGATCATGGCTCTTCTTAGTACTAGCCTTACTGCTGTGGAGACAGAAACCCATGAAGACACAAGGCAATATGGGTGTAACCTACAGGAGAGGAAGGGCTTGGATTGAAGCTGGGGGATGGTGCTAGGCTATCACTGGCTGTCTACAAAGGTACCTTGCTGCAGCTAGGGCTGGATAAAGGTGCCAGCCACAAGGCCGGATGGCAAACCCCAAAGGAGCTGGAAGTGAGCCCAGGATGGAACCTCCATATGCAGCACCTCCTCTCCTGCAGGGGAGACTGATGACTAGAGCATGGTGAGTAGGGTACGGAGATGGGGTATGTAGGGTGAAACCACACAAATCACTAGAACTAGATATAAGGTAAGAGTAACTACTTTCCTCAAAGGAGAGAACAGACCTGTTCAGATGAGAAGACCCACATCAGGTTGGAACTCCAGAGGGAGTAGAAACTGGACAGGACTGACCAGGGAGATCCATCAGGAACTGTACTAGAACAGAAGGCAGAATCAAGGTCGAGAGGAGCAATGGCCATACACTGGCTGGAAGGAACAGTACCAAAATCAGGTGGCAGAATCTTGGTCTAGGCAGGCAATGGTTATGAATAGGCTAGCAGGAAGTTAGAGTTGTGGGGAAAGGACAAATGTATTCTGCATGCTAACACATTTTTCAAGGTATATATTGCTGTAGGACTCACAACTTTAACTTTCAGCTACTTATTTCTCCACTACAGCCCTTAGAATAAGTAATATTGTGCTGGAAAACGTTGCACCGTAGAAAACATAGGGGAAAATGTGTTGAATAGGAGAAAATGTGTTAGAATATGAGAAAAATGTGTTGGAATATGAGGAAAATTTGCTATAATACAGTAGGCGAAAAGGAGGAAAATTTTGCATTGGAGAAAAAGTTTAGAAAAAAACAAACAAACAAAAAAAAAAAAGAGTCTGTTTTTCACAGGAAATTGTTCTTACTTTTTGCCCACCCCTACTGCTGAGCAGCCTTCCACTTCCATCTCTATCATTAGATTCGAAGACCAGGAATGCATTAATGCCTATTGACCAGTGGCTATGGATTTTGTTTAAGAACCACTACTGCTGGCCTCTGGCCAGTGGTTGACTATAGCTCACAATCTGTGCCACCCACCCTGCCCCAGATGTGTTAGATGACCTTTCTGCATATTCCCTTGGTACCTTACCTGCTCCCGTTTAGTCTGTGGAGACAGGGGCACATGCCTCTCTGCTATAGGGCTTGGAAAGGATGTATGCATTACTGCTATAGGGCTTCCCCCTCAGTAATGAGACACATCTGTATTTGGAAAAACAAAGGTCTTCTGACATTCATGTCAATGAATTCCTCCAAACATGAAGAGAGAAATGTAACATGCTTCCAAGAATTCACATAGAGGTATAAAGGGAGGGATTCAACAATGGAGACCATGCCAGACACAGTAGGTTCTAAAGTCCTAGCTGACAGTTAATATAATCCCACTGTTATTTTAGGGGTCCTTTTTAATCAATTAATAAAATACTCATACAAAACCTGGTCTATGTGATCATATTTAAAGGAGAACTAACTCTTCCTAATAATAGCTCCCATGTGTCATACCATGGCCAGATAATCCCAATGGCCCCAATAAAGTTGCCCTTTTGTTCAAGAGATAACACCTTCATTCAGACCTAGAAGTCATTTACATGGAGGCAGACATGACAGCTGATGGAAGTTCTTTCAGATTGAAGCAGATAGAGTGCATGAGCCTACTTAATCATTTAAGTACAAGAGGGGAGGGAATGCATTGTGAAGCAATGAGTTGAACAATCCTCTAGTCTTTAAAAGGTTAATGTTAATAATAATATTACCATGTATGATGCATAGAGTTTGAGGTCCTGTTTCCAACTGTCATTTCCTTCTTCTCAAATATAAAATCCAGGACTGATAGAAGATGTTATCTTACGAACAAACCCACAAGAACAAAATTTAATAGGAGCCATTACAATTTTTTGGTCATGGTAAGGTAATTGGGATTGGTTGAATTGTTATTATAAGTTGCTAGTTCTTCATTAAAGGTTATTGTCTAAAGAAAATCAACTAATTACCTCCAGTAAAACAAGACAAATATTACTGATTTGTTCATTCCTCCTTATCCATTTACTGCAATATAGGCCAACATGTGTTGCTGGCCTCTCTGTCAATAAAGCAGTTATAACATATTGTAATAAGAGTAAAAGAATGTGCAGCAACTGAAGGTATAAATATTAGAAGATCGAGTTATTTGTGGAACCAGCATCTGTATTATTCCTATTCTATTTTCTCTGCCTATTTACAGTTTCACTATCAATAAATATTTATGGATTTGTCAGCATATAACTGTGGTCACAAGTCACCATTATAATATAGCACAGGGTTGGGGTGTGGATTCTGTTGATGTTTTATGTATTTATTCTGACAATGTGTGAAGGATTGTAACAGCTCATGCTGCTCTAAACCATGATTGACTTTGCAGCATGGCTGTAGATCAGAATAATGGTAAGATACCTTGATATGGTAGGCAGAAAAAAAAATACATTAACTTTCTGCCTAATTTGATATGTGCAAATGCAGATGAGAAACAGCTGGAAAGAATGAAATTGTAACAAAACATCAAAATAAGGCCTCTCAGAGTTATAGGTAGTTTAAGTTAAATTCTGATAACATGTGGATTTGGCCAAAAAGCAATTTGCCAAAATAATTTTCACTGATAACATGCCTCACATGTACATTAAATAAAACCATTTATGATACCTACACAAAATCTCTCTATATTGCAACTATGTTTCTACTGCTGTAAGAGAATCTGTGTTCTGTGGCAATGTGAGGGTGACTTCTCAGACACACCCTTTCATAATGAGCACTTGTGAAGTTGTGATCAGTGAGTCGCCTGCCTGGCATTAGTGTCAATGCTTCTCCCTAAACCAACTCAGCGCTCAATTCAATTTTATCCAATAAAACATGCAATAGGGCAAAACTGGCTAGTGACTGACAAAAAAAAATGTCAGTATTCGATTGTGATGCCAGCTGAAACTACAATGGACGTTAGGCCACAGAAAAGGACTTATGGATAAGCATCCATTTTGTGTGTTAAGTTCCCAAAACGCATGTTAAATAGTATCAAGCACCAATCATTAGTCCAAACACAGAGCCACCCTCCCAAACACTAACCCCTACACTACCCCTAACAGTAAGTAGTAACAGTACTACACCTAACACTAGCCTAATACTCAGATCTGTGCTACATTTACCTGTCATCCTCTTCAATCTTCCTTATTTTGTTCTCTCTAATCTTTTTTCTTTTTATATTCTTTTTCTTCTTTCCTACAAAATAAAATAATCAATGCAAGTTTAAATAAAAAAAAAATGCCCCCAAGACATTCCATAGTTACCCCCTTGAGGGACACCCCTCCAGGGCTAAAAGGCTTAAATACAGTGTTGCATATCCTTTAAAAATAAAATTCTGTATCTACTGGCACAGACCCCCCCTTCATACATACCGTGCTTTTGCCTGAGTCTCAATGAGGGAATTTTGAACAGAGACTGGCTTTTTATATGCAAAATGTTAGAAGCACTCCTGAATCTAGTAATTATAGGTTATTCTGCAGAATAAGGAGATTGTG
This sequence comes from Rhinophrynus dorsalis, assembly GCA_037306005.1. Taxonomy (NCBI): domain Eukaryota; kingdom Metazoa; phylum Chordata; class Amphibia; order Anura; family Rhinophrynidae; genus Rhinophrynus; species Rhinophrynus dorsalis. The sequence continues at coordinate 309,395,960 of CM074722.1, forward strand.
CTTGAGATTTGTTATATATATATGTAATCACCTCAAACAATAGAAAGAAAAATCTCATTAAAAGCACCAATCTCTCTCCTATATAAATGACATTGTGAGATCAATCTGGTGTGAAGCAATAAGGGGAAAAACAATTAAAAACAAATGTAAAATTTAACTTTTATTTATCCCTTTTTTTTAAATTAATCGAATTTCTAAAAACACTAATGGTCCCAGTACTTACTAATGAAAAATAGTTTTATAAGACACTACCTTAAAGTCTTATACTCTTGTTATTACTCTCATCTGTAAGACAAATATAGTGCTTTATGGTTTGAGAGATATTCACAAGCAAAGTTTCCCTCTCCCGCCCCTTTTACCTAGTGTAAGTCATCTCTTCAAAGATGTGGAATGTAGTCCATAGACCAGACAGATAACAGCAAGTGACAATATTCTTCCTATCAGAACAATGAAATACCTGCCCCCCTTGACAAGCTTTTCAGCTTTTTCCCTTATCTTAATTGAAGATTGTCCTTCTCTGCAGTCTGCCTGGGCACCTCCCTTCAGCTCTGGCTGAGCAGTGTTACATCAGTAAAAGGGGTGGGAGGGGGACACTTTGTCATTGAATTACTCTTGAACTATAACTCTGACAGTATTAAAATAACACTCTCCAAAGTCCAAATACTATGATGATTAATTAGAGCTGCTTTTATTATGAAACATTACTATCCCTTTAAACCTCTATTACTACAATATCTCTACCTACCTATATATAATATAAAGAGAGAAGAGAGGGTGGCCGCAAAAGGTGATCACTTAAAAATTGAAGCTAAGCGCTTCCAAAACCCCAGTGGTTAAGTCTTCAAAAATCATTGGGTAATAGACTCGCTGGGCAAGTGACCAGTATAGGCCAAAAAATGAGAGCAAGAGAGAGAAAGTAGAGAAAGGAATCTAACGTTGCACCAAAGTATTTAAGTACTGGGACCACAATAAACTGAAACACAAAGTCTGTGCATCAGAGACCCTGACGATCATTTCACCTGTTGGCTTTCTCAAAGGGTCCAGTCATCGTCCAATGAGGCCAATGCAACATCTATCCCCAGAGCCATTCAAATGCTTTCAGTAAGGCCAATGACTGATAAATTGTAACATTTACCTGCAGAAATTTAAGACCCAGTTTTTCTTGCAGCACACTACGTGATGCATGCTAAAAACCACCATTGGACAAAAGAAAACAGAGAAACAGCAGCTCATACAACACACAGTATATATCCCAAGCATACAAAGGTAAAATTAACCCCTGCAAAGACAAGCAAACACACCAACAATGCTTAGACCATACAAACAAGTCAGAGACAAACAACAAGAACCCAGCAACCCCACAGTGACAAGGGTAACACAAAGCATCACAACATAAGCCATCCCAACATACCCTGGAACAACAGGGGTTAACATACAATACGATATGCACACCTGTCAATCCCAAAACAAATCAAGCTCACCTATGCAACACCAACAGCCAATGGAGACATAGCATGCACCTCACAACATGTCTCACACACACACACCTGACAGGTACATACCAATTACAACTAATCACACCAACCACAGACACACCAGCAAACATTTACCTGGACAACACACACCTTCCCATTGCTCAATTCTGACCACATGACTGCTCCTGGACAGCACCTTACCACTATTTAAATGGACATTTCACCCTCCCCAGATGTGGTGTAAGAGTAAGATCACTCAGAGAGACAGACAGACAGAGAGAGACACTATGTTCACATACATATCTATGAAGACAGCTGATGGGAAGGCATGTGAGGGCTAGGGATCACCATCCTCCCCCAAGCACACCTGTTCAACAGCCTTCACCTGTTGCAAGTGATGATGCTCCAGCTGAAGAGCCACACAGAAGACCATCTTCACCTGGAGGACAGCATCTGCCAGCAGCACTCCAGCTGCCGCAACAGGAGGCCCCCAGCTCCCACAGCTGCTATAGGGACCTGTGGAGCAGCATAGGGATGAGAGTCAACTGCAGGCCCAAGATATACTGCACAAGGTATGTTGAAGTTAGGGACTTCTGTAGGTTGACATCGCAAAGCATCATTCACCTGTATGAGGTAATTAAGGATGACATTGACACCATTTACACTGCAACCCATGCCCTATCTGGATTGCAGAAGCATATGTGTGCCATCCATTTTATGCCAAGTGGATCATTCCAGTCCACAGAAGGATATGTGTCTGGCATGTCCCAGTCCATTTGCTCCAGGGCACTGGCCAGGTGTTGGCAGCACTCAGAAGGAAGGCCAGTACCTACATCCACTTCCCCACAACTGACATATAGTGGGTACATGTCAAACATGCCTTTTACGCTAGGGGAGGAATGCCCAGGGTCATGGGTGACATAGATTGAACACATATGTGAATAAGAGCTCCAGCACAAGAGGCACATCTGTACATCAACAGGAGTAACTTCCACTCTATCAATGTACAGATGGTGTGTGATGCAACAATGAGGTTAACCAATTTTTGTGCTGACTATCCAGGCAGCTGCCATGACACATACATTCTCAGACACTCCACCATCCACAGGGACTTTGCAAATGGGACACATACAGGAGGATGGCTTTTGGGTGAGTCAACAAAATAAAAACACCCCACCACATCCACAGGTTCAGTCACACGACGCATGTACACACAGCTTAGTATGGTCATGACACACAAGGAGTACATCATCCTCATAACATCTGATTCTGGCCTGGATCACTCAGGGGGTGCTCTACAATATGCACCTGACATCATCCTGGCATGTGCTATACTCCACAATATTGCTGTAGACACACGTTTAGTCGAGGATGTGGATCTACAACTGCCCATTGAAGTCCCCATTGATGAGGATGAGGATACCTTGAGAGGGAAGAAGATTCAGACCAGGCTTATCAGGGATTACTTCTCCTGTCAGTAAAATGCATGTGTGACCATGGTCATGTTTGTGGAATGCGTGTAAAAACACATAACACATAACCATCTGTTCTTCTACACAGCCCTCCGCTCTGACAATGGCATGTCAAGGAACAATGTTACACCAAATTGGCCATGTTTATCATATACTAAGTTGATCTGACAGAAAACTACATTTGTGGTCACAGCTTCCAGCATTAGATGAAGTTACTTATACGAATGATACTTATAGTGCAAAACCTAGGTTCCTATTAAACCTAGAATGACGATGAAGCAGCCATCCTGATTAGAGGGTTGGCCTTGATTGTAGTTATAGAAAAACGGGGGGGGAGTAATGGGTGAGGGACCGGATGAGTCGGACCGCCGGATGCAGGGAAGGCTGCCGGAATTAAATACCCTGCAGCCTCTCCCACAAACTCAGGCAAGCCTTCCACTTGTGGTCAGGGCTTCCAGCGTTATATGAAGTTACTTATACAAATGATAGTTATAGTGGTAAAACCTAGGTTCCTATTAAACCTAGGATGATGACAAAGTGGCCAACCTGATTAGAGGCCAAAAAAGAAGACACGATAGCTTGCTTTAAATTTGTAATTGTTATTTAGACAAGTTAGAAAGCGCTGCCCTGATCTCTTGATGGGGATTAGGTATATATCAAGCAAAGCAAGAAGACGTCCATCTTCTTAACCTCTGAATAATATAAGGTGGAACATTGTTCTTAGATGCTGCCATTGCAGCACCTATTGGAAACGAGTGGCCTGAAAATGACAGAGGGTTTAAACCTAGGTGTCATGGATTTTGTAAGAACACTCAGACAGTTAGGTAAGGTTTAAAAGTTTTATTGAAAATAAAAGGAACAATCACCCTACTCAGGTCCAGACGAGGTCCGTACCTAGTACTTCCCAAATCTGACTCAGGTCAGGATGTATGGATATCACAGTGGTAATCAACAATAGGACTCTGTAGGCTTGATCCGTGAATAGGTACAGAAACAAGTAGAACTACAACAGCCCCACACCGCAACTAGGTGAGAAAGGGTGATGGGTGACTGCAGGGCAACTCCCTACGAGGCTAGGGATAGTGGAGGCAACACAGGCAGGACACTGGTATCATGGTCCCCGTGATCCTTTTCTGTCACTCTCAGTTGTGCTGCTCCCTGATTGGTTGAGCTGTGTTGGCCCGCCCCTGGTGACCTGTTTTATTCTGGCCATTGGCACCTGTCAGGTGCCCTTTCATGATGTTTCTGAGCCAGTATTGCTGTTGCTGTGTTCCAGTGTTCCTGATCTCCTGTGTACCGACTTGGCCTGTACCGACTACGCTCCTGTGTTCCTGTTCCGTGATCCGACCCGGCCTGGCTGACTTCCTGCTTGTTGCTGATCTGGCTTGTCTGAGAAGCTCCTCCGTGATCTGACCCAGCCTGGCTGACTTCCTGCTTGTTGCTGATCCGGCTTGTCTGCGAATCTTCTCCATGATCTGACCCGGCCTAGCTGACGTTCATGCTCATTTGCTGATCCGGTGTCACGGTTTTCAAGACACTCAGACCAGTGGGTAAAAATAAAACTCAATTTACTTAAGAACAAAAATAATGACAGAGATCGCCCCCTAAGGGTAGCACTGTGAAATAGCGGAACAGCAGTAATATGCAAAGTATACAATAATACAGAAATGAACAGGCACTGAATACTGGTATACAAAGGGTTAATAGAATAATCAGTCCATCTCAGTTGTGTAGTTTGGCATGCCCAAGGTGTTAAAGGTGGAGAATACTCAACACCCACAGTCTGGAAAACTGAAGAAAATGTCCAGCAAAGAGAAACCTGCCTTCCACCTGCTGTACGGCAATGGAAGCCCCCATGGGTGTATGAACAGAGCGAGTAGACTGCCAGAGCTTGAGCGAATAGCCCCCACGGGCGTAACGGAGACGACTGAGTTACCGGAGCTGAAACCACTAGCCCCCACGGGTATCGTGGATGGAACTGGATTGCAAGAGCTTAGGCCAATAGCCCCATGGCCTATGGAGATGACTAGTACCAGAGCTTGAGCTTATAACCCAAACGTGCGTGATGGATTGCAAGAGCTTGAGCCAATAGCCCTACGGGTGAAATAGAGAGACTGGATTGCAAGAGCTGGATCGATAGCCCCACGGACGTAACCACAGAGACGTGCACAGAAGCAGCCAGAGCCGTGCGCCACCGGGAGCGGTAATGGGCTACACCGGACTGCAAGGAGAGGAACGGCTCAGCACAAGGCAACTCTCTGTATGGGCTGCGCGCCCCACTGGAACACAGCTCTGCACGGGTTAAAGGCTCTATAGTTGTAACACAGCTCTGCACTGGACACAGCACGATAGTAGGAACACAGCACTGAACGGGTTAACAGCTCAGAAGTTGGAACGCAACTCTGCACGGACTGACAGCTCGATAGTTGGGACACAGCTCTGCACGGGTTAACAGCTCGGTAGAGAAACACAGCTCAGCAGTGTTCAGCTCAGTGGCAGGAATCAGCACAGCACAGAGCCTTAATGAACAGCAAGAACACGGTCACTATGTCGCCGTGGCGACAAGGCAGACAGGAACGGAGACCGGCCGCAGAGACCGGAACAGGTCATGGAGCAGGAATGTCAGCAAGCCGGGTCGAATCACGGGCAGGTTCTCAGGCAAGCCGGATCAGGAAACGAGCAGGAACGTCAGCCAGGCCGGGTCAAATCACGGAGCAGTTTCTCAGACAAGCCGGATCAGGAAAACGAGCAGGAACGTCAGCCAGGCCGGTCAAATCACGGAGCAGGTACACAGGATCGTAGTCAGGGATAGCCAAGTTGGTACACCGGAGATCAGGAACACAGCACAGCAATACTGGCTCAGGAACAGCACGAAAGGGCAAATGACAGGTACCACTAGCCCAGAATAAAAAGGTCACCAGGGGCGGGCCAAACAGGCTCAACAAATCGGAGCGCAGCACAAGTGAGAGTGACAGCATGAGAAGCTGCACCGTGATATCCGGCTTGTCTGCGAATCTCCTACGTGTCCTGACCTGGCCTGGCCGAATACTTGCTCCTGGACTTGTTCTGGATTCTGCCGCTCCAGTCTACAGCTCCTGTTGTCGCCTCGGCGACATTCTGATCGCTGCAGTGTGTGATCTGAGCCTCCTGTATTTCCTGGGTTAACCATTGCTGAGCCATGTTTCCTGAGCTGAGCCTTCCATATTCATTGTATTGTGAATTATAGCTGAGTCTATTGACACTTGCTGTGCCGTGTCGCTACTGTGAGCCTTGATCACTTGTGTTGCTTCCTTCTACCTCACTGCCACTTTAACCATTGCTAAGCCTTAGCCAGATACTCTGCTTCTGCGAGCTGGCCGCGTTGTGGGCCTCGGTATTCGGCGGCTCTTTACACCTGCAGAGCAGTAGTTCCCGTTATGCCCGTGGGCTATTGGCAAGCAGTGTAACAACCGGTGGTCTCCGTTACGCCTGTGGGGCTATTGGCTCAATCGATTCCACTACTGTTGGTCTCCGGTATACGCCCGTGGGGGCTATTGACTCAAGCTATCATGGTACTGTTGGTCTCCGTTACGCCCGTGGGGGATATTAACTCAAGCTATCACGATACTGTTGGTTCCTGTTACGCCCGTGGGGCTATTGGCTCAAGATATCACGATACTGTTGGTCTCCGTTACGCCCGTGGGGGCTATTGGCTCAAGCAATTCCAATACTGTTGGTCTCCGTTACGCCCTTGGGGGCTATTGGCTCAAACGATCCCAATACTGTTGGTCTCTGTTTATGCCCGTGGGGGCTACCAAACATTACGCTGCAGCTTCAGTCTCAAGTCGCAGCTCTTATCTACAGCTTTACACATTGAATGGACTTAAGGTGTTGTATGACCTAGCACCTACTGCAGTCTTCTAAACCAACGGCTTGCCTAACACCACATTTGAGACTGATTACCCTTGTAATTAACCATTTGTCTTCAGTCACCATTTTGCCTGCTCCATATCTGTACTAGTGATATATTCCCTGTTCTGTACCTGGCATTGCAGTCCATATTCTGCTATTTTCAGTACTGCCCCTAGGGGGCAAGCTTGTTATTATTTTTTTGCTCTAATAAAATTGTATTTTATCCTGACCCTCTGAGTGTCTGAAAACCGTTACAACTGGCAGTGATCAATCCCTAGAATGCTAGGGTTAAAGGAGGCAACACAGACAAGAGTGTGGCAGTGACAGGACCCTAGAACGCTAGGGTTAACAGAGGCAACACAGACAGGACTCTGGCAGTGACCTGACCCTAGAATGCTACGGTTAACGGAGGCAACACAGACAGGACTCTGGCAGTGACCTGACCCTAGAACGCTAGGGTTAACGGAGACAACACAGACAGGACTCTGGCAGTGACCTGACCCTAGAACTCTAGGGTTAACGGAGGCAGCACAGACACTGGCAAGTGACCAGACTCCCACAGACCCCTGGTGACTATGGGGATAGACAGGCCAGGCATGCACTGTATAGTATAGCAAGTGGGAGTAGGTGGAATGGGATACAGGGTGCGCACCCTGACAGATCAGAAGCCAGCGTTGCCCCAATCTGTACACACAGAGGTAGTCAGCCAGTCCAGTCAGAAACAGAACCGGATACATAGCCAGGTTGGTACACACGGAATTAGTCAGCCAGTCCTAGTCAGTAATGGAATCGGATACTCAGCCAAGCAAGGTCGGTACACACGGAGTTAGTCAGCCAGTCCTAGTCTGTAACGGAATCGGGTACTCAGCCAAGCCAGGTCGGTACACACAGAGTTAGTCAGCCAGTCCTAAGTCAGCAACAGGATCGGATCACAGGAGCGTCAGGAACCAGGAGTGTAGTCAGGCGAGCCGGGTCATACATGGAACAGGAACAAGCAGTAAACAAACGCTAGGCACGGGTACACCACGAAAGGGCAGTGTAAAGATGACAGGAGTAAGTTTATAAAGGCAAGCCCTGGGAGGAGCCAGAGTCCCAAAGCCAATAAGGATACGGCAGTGGTAAACCCATAAGTAACAATGTCGCCCAGCAGCTGGAATCACGGGCACCGTGATACTAGGCAAGAAAGGAGGATCCAAATCATTTTAACAAATTTCGTTATTTGGAGTGGTCCATAAGGAGTTGGAAGTAAGGGGCTATTGACTGATGAATGAGAGAGAAAATTTGATAGTTGCCTTAGTGCTTGGCAGGGGCAAGAGTTATCTTCTGTTGGAAAGAAATTTATAATAGCACCTTCGCCTCTTTGATCGGTTTTGGAGTGTGATAGGTGAAGGCTAAAATATTCTTTGTGGTCGGGCAAATACCCTTTCAAATCAGGTCTCAAAAATTAAAAAATCCCAAGCATATTGCTGCTAACAGTATACAATTAGTGTTCGGATCGAAGGGTCCTGCTCTTATGGATTCGTAAAGTTTACGAAATAGTGGACATCTACAGGTAACCTGGTACAGACAGGAGCTTGTGGTTTATTAAAAAAGGCAAACAGGGAGGGCAATTCTAGTTGCATGAATGTTAAGTGATGCTGAATACCAGCTAAATACAGCTTGATAATAAAAGGAGACAACTTTAAGGATTGGGGGCAGTATTTCCCAAAAGCAATTATTACTGGAATTGAGTAATGAAAAGGTGATTTGGTGAGAATCATGCAGTGATGCAGAGCGGACCATGCTCTTTCATAGATTTTTTGGGTATTTGGAGCCAGGCCACTCAGCATTATGTTGTTCACTTCAGCAATGAAATAGCTCATTTTAGGACTAGTTCATGTAATGGAGGAGGAGATGATGGATGGGTGTTGGCTGACATCATCAATCGGAAGAACTCCTGAAAGTTAAAATGAGAAAGAGCATCAGCTGCATGGTTGCTGATACCTGGGAGAAAAGAGTTATTCATGTGAAATTTGTAATATAGAGAGAGCCCACTAAGCTTACGGAGGAAGAGCATAATAGTATGTGATGGTGATCTACCTTTAATAAGTAATAGTCTTGTGGCCTGGTTATCAGTCTTAAATGTCACCATCTCTCCTGACCACAAATGTCCCCATAAAACTGCTGCCAAAACTATTGGATACAGGTTGAACAGAGATGAGGTACAGAGAAACTACGGGAGGTCTTGTGTTTCTGAAGGTCAAGGTTCAGCAAACCAATCTGATTTGTATATTGCAACATAACCCCTAGAGGCTGAAGCATTTGAAAAAATTAGAGGGGAGACATTGCTAGGGGGATGAGAAAAAAGGGAATGACTGTTCTAATGGTTGGGGAATGATGACCACATAGCCAAATCTGATCTTGCTGCTTCATCTAAGGGAATGGTAGCAAAGTCATCCTGAGATGAAGGTAGAAGAGAAAGTGGGAAATAAAAGCTCTACCTTAGGGTATGATATGAGTGGCGAAGTTTAACTGGCCTAATTAGGACTGGAGCTCTTTCTTGGAACATGATGACCTATTGATAAATTCAGTTATTAAGGACTGAATCCGTTCAAGCTTGTCCACTGGCTGGCTGGCCTCCATCGTGACTGAGTCAAGACATATGCCCAAGAAATGGACGGAAGTGGCAGGGCCAGATGTTTTCTTGGGGGAAATAGGAACTGCCAAGTTCTGAAATGTGGATATGAGATTATTGAGGCCTGATGGACTTGATTTTGGAGGCTTTATGATCAAGAAATCGTCCAAGTAATGGATAACATTTGAGCAATTAGATTGGTTGCATAAAATCCAATTTAGTAGTTCTGCGAAGCAGCCAAACAGTTTGGGGCTACATTTAAGACCAAATGGCATTCTGACTGTGAAATAGTACAGGTTACGCCATTTCATACCCTGGGGATGCCATGGTGACGGTTGTACCAAGAGGAGCTTGAAGGCATCTTCAATGTCGATTTTATACAGCCAGCAGCCTCTCCCAGCCAGCCTCATCAGGGTCATAGCATCTTCTATGGAGTGATAGTTAAGGTGATATTCTTCGGAGGGGATCAATGAATTAATGCTTGGCTGCAAGGTTGCATGAGGAGTTGAAAAATCCACAGATGTTTCTTCAAAGAGAATTTCCTGGTGGCAATACCCAGCGGATTAACTCTCCACACTGGAAAAAGGGATGATTCGAAAGGGCCATACTGAAGTCTTTCTCTAACTCTTTTTTGAGAAGAGAATCTACTATCTCTGGTTCTCTGAGTGCTGACTATAAGTTAGGAATTTCCAAAGAAACTGATGGGCAGGCTAAGATACCTGTGTGGAAACCCTCATGAAATAACAAGACTGGTTAGTAGTTGGTCCGGATGATTGGTAAAAAGGAACTGCAAAAGGCTTAAGTTGACAGTGGCTAGTCATTTATTATGTCTTGGGTTCCTGGGACAAACCTCCTGGGAATGAGACCTGTGACATAGGGAACAGATATGTGCCAAGCGACGAGTGCTGAAAAAACATCCTCTGGCATTGAAATTGTTAGAGATAGGAGATGACCCTAAGTGTTGAATTTTGCAGCCCATTTTATCGTGAGACTGAAAGGGGGAGGTTAGCATGTCTGGGGAGGAGCTGATGCTGATGCAACTGCAGAGGAAGTGTATGGAAAGCTGGAATCGGCCATTGGGCATACATTCAGAGAGTGGTTATCAGATTTGCAGAACTGCCAAACTGTGGCCTGGATACAGGCAAAGTGCCTGCAAAAAAGCTTGATGTCTAACAAACTCCAATCAGTGATTAAATTAAATTGTGCCAGTGCTGCCGCTGCTTTGACCTAAAACATACGGTGATAATCATAACAATGAAACCCGCATATGGTTAACCCTACCAGCCTCATACTCCTGAGCTGAATTATAGATAGCAGCATACTCCCCCTGGTTCAGATTTCAGGCTGCACCAGCCTAACTCATGACCACCCGTGCTTGAGCCACCATAACTGATCAAGTAATTGAATTCCCTGGGCAGATATTAAGAAAATACACGTGCCTATAAATATAATGAGCATACTGCATAGATACTAGAATAACAGACAGGAGGAAGAAGGCACTTCTGATCCTGTCTAGATTAAAACGGAAAACCGCAGTATAGCTGGGTTGGAGGACTTATAGTGTCCCTGGACTTACTGAGGAAGCAGATTGCAGGACCCGAATAAATAGGATTCCTTTAAATCCAAGGGCGTCCTCCCCTGAATTCAATGCTAAACATACACTGCTTGAAAATAAAGCCATGCTGAAGTCCATCAGAATTGAGTAGTAATGTGAAATATCATATACCCTTGAAGGGGACCGACTGGCCTGTGCTGATTTAGTAGGGTCGATGCCATATCTCAAATTACCCTGCTGCTGCTGTGCTGCCCTTCCTTAACTCCTTAAAGGGATAGTAATACTTAAAATGTAAAAAAAAATATGTTGTAGCGTTTATCCCCCTGAGTAAAACAAGGGTACTCCCACTGCTGAAAGGTGTTTCATTCAAAAGTTATTCATTTTCAAAGTTCAATTGTTTAGGTGCAATATCACAGTGGCCTGAAATTGTACAGTGGCGCTGTTGCTACACCATCTTATGGAGATTTATGGTCAACTGACCAGAGCTGTCCATAGGATCGTGTAGCAACAGCTCCACTGTACAATTTCAGGCCACTGTGATATTGCACCTAAAAAATTCAACTTTGAAAATGAATAACTTTTGAATGAAACACCTTTCAGCAGTGGGAGTACCCTTGTTTTACTCAGGGGGATAAACCCTACAACATATTTTTTTTTACATTTTAAGTATTACTATCCCTTTAAACTAAAAATAATTGAAAATCAGTTGCTTCTATGAGTCTGGTTTTTGAAATGTATAGAAGGTCAGAGTTTGCCTATTGATGCAAAAACGGTAAACAGGTTGGAATGGACTTGCCCTTTATGCAAGTGTTCCTGCTATTGAACACTACAGTGGAAATTGCCAAGGCAGGTCTATTTGTGTTACTTATTTGAATGGTACATACCGATAACTAACAATATGCAAGGTATAATTCTGTATAGGTACTGCATGTGTACTGGTAACACTACTCTGTATATGCAGTGATAATGAACACTGTACACTGTAATAATGATAATATTGCTGGCCTTGGGACATGTCTAGCTACATGCGATAGCTGAAGTACATGGCAAGAGAAGAATTCACCTGCTTGGTGCTCTACCATCAATCAATGTTTACTGTGCAATACTTCTTTGTTGCATAGTGATGATGTCATTAGGCAGCCAACAAGAGGCGCCTGAAGCTGCTAGGGATATACAAGGTAAAAGGGGACATGTTATGATCGCTTAAAACAGAGATGATTATGAAACAATAGATAATAATATTTGCACTGACTGTATGAAGAGACAAACCAGGGAGCGATCCAACTTCCTTTCCTCTGCTTAATATGAAAGGATCTGATGAGTCGGCCTGCCGGATGCAGGGAAGGCTGCCCTTACACCCCTATAACCCTTGGAGTCATAGAGGGATATCTAATGCAATGACATGCAATGTATTGTATACCACTCTGGAATTCCATGTGTTAAAGGGGTATTGGACTTAACATGAGAGCAATAGTTGTCCAATGCCTAATAGAGCAGAATAGGGATGTATATACTGTGTTGGTGTTGGCTACAGCATCAGAGTAATAATCCGTGAGTCAGGTTGCAAGGCCCACTATGCTGACCTGTTCATGTGTGTGTAGCACAGTGTCAATGCCACTCCATTGCTTGGCAATGTGTTGTCTAGCTGTCATAAACACATGAGTTTTGAGCAAGGGGATGGCAAGCACCTGGGTACCTCTCCCTCTGTGCCAGCTGAATATAGGGAATTCAGTGACGTATTCAGCAAGGGGGAGGCCAGCGCATTGCCTGAGCACAGACCCTATGATTGCGCTGTTGATCGGTCCTCGGGTATGGTGCCCCCTAGGGGTCACACTTATCCACTGTCGTGTGATGAAAACAAGGCTATGGAGGACTATATTGAGGACGCCCTCAAGAGAGGGATTATTCACAAGTCTACTAGTGATGATCGAGCACCCCAATGCTCGGGTGTTCGGGTGCTCTAGCCGAGCGCCCCCGGAGGCTCGAGTGCTCGGCCGAGCACCCGAGCCCCATTGAAGTCAATGGGAGGACTCGAGCATTACACCAGGCACCCCCTGCTCTGATGAGGGGAGGGTGCCTGGTCCATAGGAAAAGGGCAGAAAATGATGGAAACACCACAGAAATGGTTCAGGGACAGCATAGGGAGGATGTCTGGATGCATCTTGGACTCCAACGTCGCTGCTGGGAACGATGTTTCGCCCGTAGTACGCCATTTTTACAGACTGACCGTAAAACACACAAAAAGGCAGATAAAAACGACTTTAGGCGAAAAATTGTTACCAAACAGTATTTGCTGTATATTTACTTGTATATCATCTGCAAATTCTGCAAAAACTTTCCTCGATTTTTCTGAACTGGGGCCATGATTAAGAGGGAAACGTGCGCAGAGGCAAATTCTCCCAAAAATGTCCTCGATTTTTCTGAACTGAGGCCATGATTAAGAGGGAAACGTGCGCAGAGGCAAATTCTCCCAAAAATTTCCTCGATTTTTCTGAACTGGGGCCATGATTAAGAGGGAAACGTGCGCAGAGGCAAATTCTCCCAAAAATTTCCTCGATTTTTCTGAACTGGGGCCATGATTAAGAGGGAAACGTGTGCTGAGCCGACCATCTAAAACATTATGGGTGAGGGTCTGCTGCGGAGCTGACCATCCTAAACATTATATGCGAAGGCCCGCTAGTGAGCTGACGCTATAAAACATTATATGAGAGGGCCCGCTAGAGAGCTGACCCAATAAAACATTATATGAGAAGGCCCGCTGGTGAGCTGACCTATACAAAAATTGTCAAACAGCGCTCGCTGGTGAGCTGGCCCTATATAAAAATTATATCACAGGGCCCGCTGGTGAGCTGGCCCTATATAAAAATTATATCCCAGGGTATATGGAAGAGAGTCAACCATATACCCATTTTTTGGGTGGAAGGGGTGAATGGGAATACAGAGTATTCCCATCATTGTAAATAACATATATAAAGTGACTTTATGTTCCCCCGGGGCTTTCCTCCAGTGGAGTGGAGAAGTCAGGGGAAATCCAGGCCTTGTTCATTTTTATAAGTGTCAACCTATCAGCATTTTCGGTGGAAAGGCGGATACACTTATCTGTTATGATGCCACCAGCAGCACTAAATACCCGCTCAGACAGAACGCTGGCGGCAGGGCAGGCCAGCACCGCCAAGGCGTAGAGTGCCAGTTCATGCCACGTGTCCAGCTTGGACACCCAGTAGTTGTAAGGCACAGAGGGATCATTGAGGACGCTGACACGGTCTGCTACGTACTCCTTCACCATCTTCCAAAACTTTTCCCTCCTTGTGACACTAGGCTGCGCATCAGGGTGAGGGTGCTGGCGGGGTGTCATGAAGGTGTCCCACGCCTTGGAGAGTGTTGCCCTGCCTTTGTCGGAACTGCTGTGTGCTCCCCTTTTCTCCCCTTCTCGGTTGGCCAAGGTAGCACGTACTCTGCCGCCAGCGTTGTCAGATGGAAAATTTTGGAGCAATTTTTCGACAAGAACCTTCTGGTATTGCACCATTTTGCTTGTCCTCTCCACCGGAGGAATGAGAGATGAGAAATTCTCTTTGTAGCGGGGGTCCAGAAGGGTGAACACCCAGTAATCCGTGTTGCTAAAATGCGTGTAACGCGTGGGTCACGGGAAAGGCAGCCTAACATAAAGTCAGCCATGTGTGCCAGAGTACCAACAGGCAAGATTTCGCTGTCCTCACCAGGAGGATGACTCTCAATATCCTCATCCTCTTCCTCCTCTTCTGCCCACCCACGCTGAAGAGATGGAACTAAAGTTCCATGGCTACCCTCTGTAGCGGAGGCAACCGTGTCTTCCTCCTCCTCCTCCTCCTCCTCCGCCTCCTCCAATTGTCGCTGAGAAGACGAAGTGAGGGTGCTCTGGCTATCACCTTGTGTAAGCTCTTCCTCCCGCATTTCCACCTCTTCCACATGCAAAGCGTCGGTTTTAATTGTGAGCAGCGAGCGTTTCAGTAGACACAGAAGTGGGATGGTTACACTGATAATAGCGTTATCGCCGCTCACCATCTGTGTCGATTCCTCAAAATTGCGTAAAACCTCGCAGAGGTCTGACATCCATTCCCACTCCTCACTTCTGATTACAGGAAGTTGAACGGAGAGGCGACGACCGTGTAACAGCTGGTACTCCACTACTGCCCTCTGCTGCTCACAAAGCCGGGCCAACATGTGGAAGGTGGAGTTCCAGCGCGTGCTCACGTCACACAGCAGCCGGTGAGCTGGCAATTGTAAGCGCTGCTGCAGCTTCAACAGGCCGGCTGAAGCTGTAGATGACTTACGGAAATGTGCACACACGCGGCGCACCTTGGTCAAGAGATCATGCAAATTGGGGTAGGTTTTTAGAAATCGCTGAACCACTAAATTAAATACATGCGCTAGGCATGGTACGTGTGTGAGCTTGCCGAGCTCCAAAGCCGCCACCAAGTTACGCCCATTATCACACACAACCATGCCTGGTTGCAGGTTGAGTGGCGAGAGCCACTGCTCGGTCTGGTGACTAATCCCCTGCAACAGCTCTGAGGCCGTGTGCTGTTTGTCCCCAAGGCAGATCAGCTTCAGCACGGCCTGTTGACGCTTCCCCACTGCAGTGCTACACTGCTTCCAGCTACCGGCTGATGGGTGAGTGGCGCTGCGCGCAGAGAATTCGGAGGTGGAAACGGAGGAGGAGGAGCCAATAACGTAGGTGCTGGTGGAAACCCTGATGGAGGTAGGGCCCGCAATCCTCGGCGTGGGTAGCACCTGTGCCATCCCAGGGTCCGAGTCGCTCCCAGCCTCCACGACATTCACCCAGTGTGCCGTCAGGGAAATGTAGCATCCCTGGCCACAAGCACTTGTCCATGTGTCAGTCGTTAAGTGGACCTTCCCAGTAACTGCGTTGGTCAGGGCACGAGTGATGTTACGGGACACATGGTGGTGTAAGGCGGGGACGGCACACCGGGAAAAGTAGTGGCGGCTGGGGACTGCGTACTGAGGGACAGCTGCTGCCATCAGGCTGCGGAAGGACTCAGTCTCCACAAGCCTAAATGGCAGCATTTCGATGGCCAGTAATTTGGAAAGGTGTGAGGTTAGTGCTATGGCCTGTGGGTGGGTGGCTGGGTATTTTCGCTTGCGCTCAAATGCCTGGGGTAACGACATTTGGACGCTGTGCTGGGACAGGGAAGTGGATGTGGTCGCTGATGGTGCTTCAGATGGTACAGGTGCAGGGCGGGAGGTATGCGGGCCTGCGCCTTCGACAGGCGATTGGCCGGCACCGAAAACAGGGGAAGAGGAGGCAGTGGTGTGGCCTGCAGACACAGATTGGCGATCCGGGTGTTCCTCCCACTTATTACGGTGCTTGGATGCCATGTGTCGGATCATGCTGGTGGTGGTGAGGTTTCTAGTGTTCATGCCTCGGCTCATTCTGGTGTGGCACAGGTTGCAAACTACAATTCTTTTGTCGTCCGCACTTTCCTTAAAAAAACACCATACCGCGGAACACCTACCCCTTGGCAAGGGAGATTTACGCAAGGGGGTGCTCCGTGGAACATTTGCGGGCCGGTTTGGTGCGGTCCGCCTTCTTTCTGTAGCCACACCACTGCCTCTTCCAGCCTGTTGCGGTGCTGCAGATGGCTCACCCTCAGGACTGCTGTCATCGCTCGGCTCTACACCTTCCCAGGTGGGGTCAGTCACCTCATCGTCCACCAAGTCCTCCTCCACTTCCTCACTCTGATCATCCTCCTCATGTCTTGATCCCACCACATACTCAGACATTGACAACTGTATATCATCCTCCTCATCAAGGTCTTGAGACAGTAATAGTGGTTGATTTAATGGCAACTGTGTCTCATCATCATCATCATCCACTTCCTTTGACCTTAAATGCCGTTCACCTCTGTCATCTTCTTGTGATTGGGTACCCTCTAGAGGTTGTGAATCAGGGCACAAGATGTCATGTTCCTCTGCAAGCGTGCTTGGAGAGAGGTTCAAATTAAGGATTGGTGATGAGACGAGCTCCTCACTATATCCCAGTGTGGTATCACTTCTTTGACCAGATCCTCTATGGTGGGAGGAAGGATGATCAGGGTGAGGATTATGTTGACCAGACTCTTGGCTACTGAGAGTGGACTTGGTGGAAGACAGGGTGGTGCTTAACCGACTGGAAGCAGTATCAGCTGACATCCAACCGACCACCTGTTCGCAGTGGTCGGACCTCAAGAGTGATGTCCTGCGACGCCCTGTAAACTGAGACATGAAGCTAGGTATGGTGGATGTCTTTCTGTCTTGTGCTCTGGCACCAGGCACAGTTTCTACGCGTCCTGACCCGCGCCCTGAACTATCAGGATCACGTCCACTTCCCCGTCCCTTTTTACCCGCCTTCTTCATATTACACGGAATATGTGCTACAAATCTGCAACTTTGCACAGTAAACAGAATGTTCTCCTAATATGCAACTTTGCACACTAAACAGAATGTGCTTCTTATCTGCGGCTAGGCACAGTGAATGGAATATGTGACTTTGATATTTTACAGTTTGCACAGTTAACAGAATGTTCTCCTAATATGCAACTTTGCACACTAAACAGAATGTGCTTCTTAACTGCGGCTCGGCACAGTGAATGGAATATGTGACTTTGATATTTTACAGTTTGCACAGTTAACAGAATGTTCTCCTAATATGCAACTTTGCACACTAAACAGAATGTGCTTCTTAACTGCGGCTCGGCACAGTGAATGGAATATGTGACTTTGATATTTTACAGTTTGCACAGTTAACAGAATGTTCTCCTAATACGCAACTTTGCACACTAAACAGAATGTGCTTCTTATCTGCGGCTACGCACAGTGAATGGAATATGTGACTTTGATATTTTACAGTTTGCACAGTTAACAGAATGTTCTCCTAATATGCAACTTTGCACACTAAACAGAATGTGCTTCTTAACTGCGGCTACGCACAGTGAATGGAATATGTGACTTTGATATTTTACAGTTTGCACAGTTAACAGAATGTTCTCCTAATATGCAACTTTGCACACTAAACAGAATGTGCTTCTTAACTGCGGCTCGGCACAGTGAATGGAATATGTGACTTTGATATTTTACAGTTTGCACAGTTAACAGAATGTTCTCCTAATATGCAACTTTGCACACTAAACAGAATGTGCTTCTTATCTGCGGCTACGCACAGTGAATTGAATATGTGACTTTGATATTTTACAGTTTGCACAGTTAACAGAATGTTCTCCTAATATGCAACTTTGCACACTAAACAGAATGTGCTTCTTAACTGCGGCTCGGCACAGTGAATGGAATATGTGACTTTGATATTTTACAGTTTGCACAGTTAACAGAATGTTCTCCTAATATGCAACTTTGCACACTAAACAGAATGTGCTTCTTAACTGCGGCTCGGCACAGTGAATGGAATATGTGACTTTGATATTTTACAGTTTGCACAGTTAACAGAATGTTCTCCTAATATGCAACTTTGCACACTAAACAGAATGTGCTTCTTAACTGCGGCTACGCACAGTGAATGGAATATGTGACTTTGATATTTTACAGTTTGCACAGTTAACAGAATGTTCTCCTAATATGCAACTTTGCACACTAAACAGAATGTGCTTCTTAACTGCGGCTCGGCACAGTGAATGGAATATGTGACTGTGATATTTTACAGTTTGCACAGTTAACAGAATGTTCTCCTAATACGCAACTTTGCACACTAAACAGAATGTGCTTCTTAACTGCGGCTACGCACAGTGAATGGAATATGTGACTTTGATATTTTACACTTTGCACAGTTAACAGAATGTTCTCCTAATATGCAACTTTGCACACTAAACAGAATGTGCTTCTTAACTGCGGCTACGCACAGTGAATGGAATATGTGACTTTGATATTTTACAGTTTGCACAGTTAACAGAATGTTCTCCTAATATGCAACTTTGCACACTAAACAGAATGTGCTTCTTAACTGCGGCTCGGCACAGTGAATGGAATATGTGACTTTGATATTTTACAGTTTGCACAGTTAACAGAATGTTCTCCTAATACGCAACTTTGCACACTAAACAGAATGTGCTTCTTATCTGCGGCTACGCACAGTGAATGGAATATGTGACTTTGATATTTTACAGTTTGCACAGTTAACAGAATGTTCTCCTAATATGCAACTTTGCACACCAAACAGAATGTGCTTCTTAACTGCGGCTCGGCACAGTGAATGGAATATGTGACTTTGATATTTTACAGTTTGCACAGTTAACAGAATGTTCTCCTAATATGCAACTTTGCACACTAAACAGAATGTGCTTCTTAACTGCGGCTCGGCACAGTGAATGGAATATGTGACTTTGATATTTTACAGTTTGCACAGTTAACAGAATGTTCTCCTAATATGCAACTTTGCACACTAAACAGAATGTGCTTCTTAACTGCGGCTCGGCACAGTGAATGGAATATGTGACTTTGATATTTTACAGTTTGCACAGTTAACAGAATGTTCTCCTAATATGCAACTTTGCACACTAAACAGAATGTGCTTCTTAACTGCGGCTCGGCACAGTGAATGGAATATGTGACTTTGATATTTTACACTTTGCACACTAAACAGAATGTTCTGCTAATCTGAAACTTTGCACACTAAACAGAATGTGCTTCTTAACTGCGGCTCGGCACAGTGAATGGAATATGTGACTTTGATATTTTACAGTTTGCACAGTTAACAGAATGTTCTCCTAATATGCAACTTTGCACACTAAACAGAATGTGCTTCTTAACTGCGGCTACGCACAGTGAATGGAATATGTGACTTTGATATTTTACACTTTGCACACTAAACAGAATGTTCTGCTAATCTGAAACTTTGCACACTAAACAGAATGTGCTGCTAATCTGAAACTTTGCACACTAAAAAGAATGTGCTGCTACTCTGCAACTTTGCACACTGAACAGAATGTGCTCTAATCTGCAACTTTGCACACTAAAAAGAATGTGCTGCTAATCTGCAACTTTGCACACTGAACAGAATGTGCTCTAATCTGCAACTTTGCACACTAAACAGAATGTGCTGCTAATCTGCGGCTAGGCACAGTGAACAGAATATGTGAAGTTTTTTTTTTTATATCTCTGCCCCCCCAAACAAAATAAACTGCTGCCCCCATACACAGTAGTCCTAAAAAGGACTTTTGGGTCTTTTTTTTTACAAATTCGCTTTTCTTCTCCCTACACTGACTTTCCTTTCCTATCCTCATCTCTCCCTGGCTAAGACTGAGCCGAACTCGCTGGTCAGGTGCTATACAGCACCCGATCACGGGTTCTGGCCAGCCAATCAGTGTAATGCCAGCAGCCAACATGGCTGCTGGCATTACACTGATGTCAGAGCCTCCCTGCACGTTTATTGGCTGCGCAGCATCCGCGAAACGTGCGGGGAGGAGACCCGAACATGGCGGGCGAGCACATGCGGTACTCGTACGAGTACCGCCATGTGCCGAGCAGAGCGATGCTCGAGCCGAACCGAGCTTCAGCCGAGCATGCTCGCTCATCACTAAAGTCTACCTCTCCAGCTGGTGCCGGGTTCTTCTTTGTTAAGAAGAAAAATGGCAAACTTAGACCATGTATTGATTACCGGGGGCTGAATAAGCTGATGCCTAAGAATGCCTACCCTATTCCACTCATTACTGAATTATTTGACAGGTTAAAGGGCTCTTCCATCTTCACTAAACTGGATTTGCGGGCTGTCTACAACCTGATCAGAATTAAGGCTGGAGACGAGTGGAACACGGCATTTAATACCAGAACAGGGCACTACAAATATCTGGTAATGCCATTTGGCCTATGGAATGCACCTGCGGTGTTCCAGGAATTTATTAATGACATCCTGTGTGACATGCTTCAGTCCTGTGTGGTGGTATATCTAGATGATATATTGATTCACTCTGCCAACCTCACCCAGCATGTTAAGGATGTTTCTGAGGTCTTGCTTTGACTTCGCAAAAATAAACTGTTCTGTAAACTAGAGAAGTGCGAATTTCATACGTCTCAAGTACCATTTTTGGGGTTCGTAATTTCTAAAGATGGCATTGCTATGGACCAAGATAAGTTGGCAGCTGTCCTGCAGTGGCCTTGCCCCAAGGGGTTAAAAGCTATTCAGCGTTTTCTGGGCTTTGCCAACTATTATAGGAAGTTTATCCAGAACTTTTCTACTGTTGTGAAACCTTTGTCTGATTTGACACATAAGGGCGCTACTCCCTCTCAATGGTCCGAGGCAGCTGAAAATGCGTTTGAGACCTTGAAATCTGCCTTTCCGTCTGCCCCAGTGCTGTCCCACCTCAATCCCTCCCTGCCATTTATCATGGAAGTTGACGCCTCGGAGGTTGGGATTGGGGCAGTGCTCTCCCAACGTCCTGTGGGAGGTGGCGCCTTGAGACCCTGTGGGTTCTTTTCTAAAAAACTCTCCAGTGCACAGAGTCACTATGAGATTGGTGACAGGGAGCTACTGGCTATTATTCTGGCACTTAAAGAATGGTGCCACCTATTGGAAGGTGCCAGGTCCCAAATACTAATCCTTACTGATCACAAGAATTTGACATATCTCTCTGAAGCTAAGAGACTGTCCTCACAACAAGCTAGGTGGGCGCTCTTTTTGTCCCGGTTTAATTTTGTAGTGTCCTACCTTCCGGGCTCTAAGAATGTTAGGGCAGACGCTCTGTCCAGGCAGTTTGCATTGGACCTTGAGAGGGAGGAAGAACCAGTACCTATCATTCAGCCAGATCGTATCCTGGCTACTATTCGTACTAGTATAACTTCGCCACTGGGTGAAGAGATTTTGGCCTCTCAATCTAGGGTTCCGCCAGAAACCCCAGTTGGCAAGTGTTTTGTGGATGAGCCCAGAGGTGGACTGACAGGACCCAGGGCCCCTGGTCCAAAAAGAGGTCTGGGCCCCCTGCAGAAATCTCCACATTGCCCCTTCATCTCCACAATGCCCCTTCCACAATGCCCCTTTCATCTCCACAATGCCCCCTCCACAATGCCCCCTTCATCTCCACAATGCCCCTTCATCTCCACAATGCCCCTTCCATAATGCCCCCATTTCCACATTGCCCCTTCATCTCCACAATGCCCCTTCCACAATGCCCCCTTCATCTCCACAATGCCCCTTCCACAATGCCCCATCTCCACAATGCCCCTTCCACATTGCCCCCTTCATCTCCACAATGCCCCCATCTCCACATTGCCCCTTCATCTCCACAATGCCCCTTCCACAATGCCCCCTTCATCTCCACAATGCCCCTTCATATCCACAATGCCCCTTCCACAATGCCCCCTCCACAATGCCCCCTTCATCTCCACAATGCCCCTTCCACAATGCCCCCTTCATCTTCACAATGCCCCTTCATCTCCACAATGCCCCTTCCACAATGCCCCCATCTCCACATTGCCCCTTCATCTCCACAATGCCCCTTCCACAATGCCCTCTTCATCTCCACAATGCCCCCATCTCCACAATGTCCCTTCATCTCCACAATGCCCCTTCCACAATGCCCCCTTCATCTCCACAATGCCCCTTCCACAATGCCCCCTTCATCTCCACAATGCCCCCTTCATCTCCACAATCCCCCTTCCACAATGCCCCCTTCATCTCCACAATGCCCCTTCATCTCCACAATGCCCCCTTCATCTCCACAATGCTCCTTCCACAAAGCCCCCTTTATCTGCACAATGCCCCTTCCACAATGCCCCCTTCATCTTCACAATACCCCTTCCACAATGCCCCCTTCATCTACACAATGCCCCTTCCACAATGCCTCCTTCATCTCCACATTTCCCCTTCCACAATGCCCCCATCTCCACATTGCCCCTTCATCTCCACACTGCCCCTATCTGCAGTCCCTGGTGGTCTAGCGGCGTGGCTTAACACTGTGCGAAGTCCCGCGCGCCTCTAGTAATGCAGAGGCTGGGAGATGATGTCATCTCCCAGCGCTCTGTATTACTAGAATGGTGCGCCGGCGGCCATAGTTAGAGAGCAGCTGAGCAGCGCTACAAACGGGCCCCATAAGTGGCAGGCGGCAATGGCATTGCTGGAAGCGGCGGCGGGCCCCGTTCGGTCACGGGCCCTCGGTCCATGACCGAATGCCTGTATGGTCAGTCCGCCCCTGAATGAGCCATTCCGTACCCGTGTATTGGAGACATACCATTCATCTAAAGCGGCTGGGCATATCGGGAGGGATCAACTTATATGGTCTCACAGTTATTCTGGTGGCCCTCCCTTAGAGCCGATTGCTCCGCTTTTACTGCCGCCTGTGCCATCTGTGCTCGTGCCAAGACCCCCAGACATCTCCCAGTGGGCCTGCTCCAACCAGTGCCTAATGGTGAACCTCCATGGTCTCATATATCCATTGACTTTTTGGGAGTGCTGCCAACTTCTAGGGGGTATACGTTTATCCTCATGGTGGTCGATAGGTTCTCTAAGATGGCTCATTTCGTGCCTCTCACTGGTCTTCCGTCGGCTCAGGAGTTGTAATCTTTGCCAAAGAAGTGTTTCGCTTGCACAGGGTACCCAGAGTGATAGTCTCCGATCGTGGGAGCCAGTTCGTGTCCAGGTTTTGGAGGGCATTTTGTGGCCAGATGGGCATCCAATTGTCCTTCTCCTCCTCCTACCTTCCCCAGACCAACGGAGCGTGCCAATCAGGGACTGGAGGAGTTCCTGCGCTGCTTTGTAACCAATCATCATGACAATCGGGCCGACCTGTTGCCATGGGCAGAGTTTGCCAGGAATTGTGCAGTTAATTCATCGTCCGGGAGCTCTCCATTTCTAATTAACTACGGGTTCCAGCCGTGCCTGCTCCCGGACTCATTTCAGTCACAACAGATTCCTGCCCTTGATGAGCATATGACGCAACTTCGCTCCACTTGGGCGCAGGTGCAGAGGGCCCTCAGTCAGTCATTCCAGTGACATCAGCGGCATGCCAATCGTAGACGGCTGCCATCGGTCTCATTCCAGGTTGGGTACAGGGTATGGCTCTCCTCCAGAAACCTCAATCTGCAGGTAGCCTCCAATAAGTTGGCTCCCCGGTTCATTGGTCCCTTTAAGATCACCCGCAAGGTCAATCCTGTCACTTATGCATTGGAACTTCCAGCCTCTATGCATATTCATAATGTGTTCCATGTGTCTCTCTTGAAACCCTTGGTTTGCAACGGCTGCACTACCACTCCAGTGATTCCTGGGCCGGTGGACGTTCAGGGCCAAGAGGAGTGCGAGGTCCAGAGCATCATTGATTCTAGGAGACATAGAGGGAAGTTGCAATATTTGGTCCACTGGAAGGGTTATGGCCCTGAGGAACGTTCTTGGGTAGACCAGAAGGACCTCCATGCTCCTAGACTTTTGCGCAACTTTCACTCTAAATATCCTCAGAAACCAAGACCTCCTGCAGGGAGAGGGGGTCTTTGAGAGGGGGTACTATCACAGTGCCTGTGATCCTCCTCTGTCACTCTCGCTTGTGGTGTGCTCTGATTGGCTGAGTTGGTTTGGCCTGCCCCTGGTGACCTTTTTATGCCTGGCCGTTACACCTGTCAGGTGCCCTTTTGTGGTGTTTCTGAGCCAGTGTTACTGTTGCTGTGTTCCTGTGTTCTGGATTCCTGTGTACCGATTTGGCCTGTTCTGACTACGCTCCTGTGTTCCTGCTCGTGATTGACCCGGTTTGTCTGAGTACCACCTCCGTGATCCAACCCGGCTTGGCTGACGTTCCTGCTCGTGATTGACCCGGCTTGTCTGAGTACCACCTCCGTGATCCGACCCGGCTTGGCTGACGTTCCTGCTCGTGATTGACCCGGCTTGTCTGAGTACCACCTCCGTGATCCGACCCGGCCTGGCTGACTCCCTGCTTTGTGACCCGAACCGGCCTGCTCCAGTGACCTCCTTAACCCTTGCGGTGCCTAGACCCCAGTGCTGAGTCTCCGTACTTACTTGCAGAGCTGTGCTGCCGTTACTGAGCCTCCTTGTACTTGCAGAGCTACTCCGCTATATTGAGCCTTCGATCCTTAAAGCTGCATATTAACCCTTGCTGTGCTGCCGCCTCCTTAGCTGAGCCTTCTACACTGGTACGGAGCCTAAGTTATATTGCACTACTTCTGCTGAGTCGGCCGCGTATATGTCTGGGTTGGTCGGCGGCTCATCCTGTTAACCGCAGAGTAGTCGCGTTGTTAACGCGTCCGGTGGGCGTCATTGGTTCGTACCCATACGTTGTTCCCTTGTTCCCTGGTTTTACTCCCGTAGGGGCTATTGGCTCAAGCTATTACAGCAAAGGGTGGTATCATCAGAGAGGCTATTGGCTTCACCGTTTGCAGCATAGTGTGGTCTCCGTTGTTACGCCCGTGGGGGCTACTGGCTCAAGCTCTTGCAGGTTGTCTCCGGTATACGCCCGTGGGGGCCATTGGCTCAAACTATTCCTGTACTGTTGGTCTCCATTAATACACCCGTGGGGGCTACTAGCGAGCTCTTGCAGTGCAAGCTGTTACCGTTGTTACGCCCGTGGGGGCTACCGACTCATGCACTTGCAGATTTAGTTGTACCCGTGGCTACACCCGTGGGGGCTATTCTGTGCAACTTTTCTGCTGATTCTGTCTCTGGTCACGTATTGCCTAGCAGCTTCCCAGTCTCAAGAACTCTGAGTGTTTTACCATCTACACGTACAGCTGCTCTATCACCACCTTGGTCGTGCCAAACACCACAACAGAGACGGACTGATTTTTGCATTTAACCCTTGATGTGTTTTCATTACTGTGTGCCTGTCCTGAGACAGTATATGTGATACTCTGGTTCTGTATACTGGGCCTGTGGTGGCATATCTGTCCACATTTTGCTATTATTTTGTGTTGCCTGTAGAGGGCGATCATTCACCTTTCTTTTCATGTAATAAAACTGTGTTTTATTCTACTAACTGGTCTGAGTGTCTTAAAAAAACGTTACAGATGGGCCCACTTACCCTAAGTGTGGGAGCCCTGCATAAGGAAACCCTGAAGTTTCAGGTGATAAACTCTCCGCACTATGCTATTATGTTAGGGTTTCCGTGGTTACAAAAGCATAACCCTAAAATTGTCTGGAGCACATGTGAGATATTGTCCTGGGAGAGTCACTGTGAGGAGTCTTGTCTTTCACGTCCTATCAGACTTGCTTGTGCCGAGTCTCAAGCCCTACTGAAGGCCCATTCACAGTTTTCCGAGAGCTTTACCTCCCCATAGACCATACAGTTGTACGACTGAGCTCCTGCCTGGTACTACCCCTCCGCGGAGTCGTACGCATCCTCTATCTGTAGAGGAGAATAAGGTCTTGGAGGAATATGTTGCTGATGCCTTGGAGAGGGGCATCATTCAAAAATCCTCATCCCCTGTGGGTGCTGGATATTTTTTTGTTATCAAGAAGGACAGCGAATTACGCCCTTATATCGATTTTCGGGACTTAAACAAATTGATGGTAAAAAAGATGTGTATCCCATACCATTGATCACTGAGCTGTTTGACCGCCTCAAAGGTTCTACTTTATTTAGCAAGCTCGATTTCAGAGCGGCATACTATTTGGTCAGGATCAAACAAGGTCATGAATGGGAGACAGCGTTCAACACCCGGAGCGGACATTATGAATACCTGGTCATGCCCTTTGACTTGTGCAATGATCCCGCTGTCTTCCAAGAATTCATAAATGACATTCTGAGAGAACACTTGCAGAGCTGCGTTGTATATCTGGATCACGTCCTTATCCATTCTCCAACGTTGGAGATCCACTATGTGGATGTGTCCAAGGTCCTTTCGCTCCTGAGAGAAAACGACTTGTTCTGCAAGTTGGAAAAGTGTGAGTTTCACAAGACCCAAGTTACCTTTCTTGGGTATGTTATATCCGCATCTGCGTTCGCGATGGACCCCAAAAAACTTTTGGCTGTGGTTCAGTGGCCTTGTCCAGAGGGACATAAGGTGATTCATAGATTTTTGGGCTTTGCCAATTATTACAGTAAATTTATAAGAAATTTCTCGACCAGTGTAAAACCCATCACTGACATGACATGGAAAGGAGCCAAAGTGTTAGAATGGACTTCTGATGCACTATCTGCCTTTGACAACTTTAAGGCAGCATTCTCTGCTGCTCTGATCTTGGTACATCCCAATCCTGTCCTGCCCTTTACTCTGGAGGTTGATGCGTCAGAGATTGGACTAGGCGCCCTCCTTTCTCAATGGTCAGCTCCTGGAGAGGCTTTGTGCTTTTGTGGCTACTTCTCGAAAAAACTATCGAAGGCAGAAAAGGTTTATCAGATTGGTGACAAGGAGATGCTGGACATAATTTTGGCATTAAAGGAGTGGTGTCATCTGCTGGAGGGTACCAGTTCCCCCATTTTGATTCTTACAGACCATAAGAATCTGACGTACTTCTCTGAAGCCAAGTGACTGTCCTCCCGTCAGGCCAGATGGGCACTATTCCTATCCAGGTTTAATTTCATGGTCTCTTATCTTCCGGGCTCAAAAAATGTTAAGGCTGATGCCCTGTCACGACAATTTTGTAGTAGGTCCAAGGAGGAGGTTCCTCCCACTCCGATCATTCCTACTGATCGCATTCTTGCCACGATACGTACCTGCATTACTTTTCCTCTGGGAGAGGAGATACTGGCCGCCCAAGCATCGGCCCCTGCAGAGACTCCTAGTGGGAGATGTTTTGTACCAGCTCAGTTCCTCATAAAAATTCTAGAGACATACCATGCTTCCAAAATCGTTGGCCATATTGGGCGCGACCAGTTAATCTGGTCCTTGTCTAGACTTTTTTGGTGGCCAAACCTCCGCTCTGATTGTGCTGCCTTTACTGCTTCCTGCACCATATGTGCTCAAAATAAATCTCCTCGACATCTGCCGGTTGGCTTGCTCTAGCCTATGGCCAACGGGGAATGCCCCTGGTCGCATTTATCCATTGAATTCATGGTCAACCTTCCTAGGTCCATGGGCTTTACTGCAATACTAATGATTGTAGATCAGTTCTCAAAGATGGCTCACTTTGTGCAACTTAAGGGCTTACCATCCACGCAGGAATTGGCAGTGGTATTTGCCAGGGAGGTGTTCCGACTCCATGGTATTCTGATGGTGATCGTTTCTGATAGAGGAAGCCAGTCTGTGTCCCACTTCTGGAGGAGCTTCTATGAGCAAATGGGAATTCAATTGGCATTCTCCTCCTCATACCATCCACAATCCAACAGTGCAGCAGAAAGGTCGAACAAAGCCTTGGAGTAATTTCTCTGCTGCTATGTATCACAGTGCCCGTGCTTCCTGCTCTGACGGTGACATTGTTATCCATTTCTGTTCTCTGATTGGCTGGTCATAATTGCTTGTACCAGGGCTTGCCTTTATATACCCTGGGATGTCTTTCATTAGGCGCCCTTTCGTGTGTACAAGTTCCTGACTGTGTATCCGTGCTATTGCTTATCGTATATGACCTGGCCTGCCTGACTACGTTCCTGAGTTCCTGTTTCTGCTGTTCCATTGCTGACCGTATCTGGCTGAGAATCCGCTCCATTGCTGATTGTATCTGTCTGAAGAACCTGCTCCGTTGCTGACCGTATCTGGCTGAGGACCCGCTCAGTTGTTGACCGTATCTGGCTGAGAACCCGCTCCATTGCTGATTGCATCTGGCTGAAGAACTCGCTCCCTTGCTGACTGTATGTCACGGTCTGTTACGACTCTCAGACACAGAGTTAAGATAAAAACACAACTTTATTGAAAAGTTTAAAGGGAACCCTCGCAGGTTAGCATACACATGCAACATGTATATTCAATACATAGTCATAGTGAGTAGTGGTATACAGAAAGTAAGACAGGATCTACCGGCCTTGCCAATACCGGGTAATGCAACCTTAGACTGGCACAAGATGGAATAGGTTCTACTGGCCTTACCAATATACCGGGCAAGGCAGCCTGGAAGGCTAGCATCCGAGGAGATGGAGGCTCTACAGGCCTTGCCAATATACCGGGCAAGGCAGCCTATAGACTGGTACACGAGGAATGAGGCTCTACCGGCCTTGCCAATATACCGGGAAAGGCAGCCTTGAGACTGGTACAACGAGGAATGAGGCTCTACCGGCCTTGCCAATACCGGGTAAGGCAACCTTAGACTGGCACAAGATGGAATAGATTTTACCGGCCTTACCAATATACCGGGCAAGGCAGCCTGGAGGCTGCAAGTACTGGAACACAGACAGGGATGGCCTCAGCGACAAAGGTGTAGCTAGCCAGTAGCCAAAGATGGACAGACAGACAGAGGCCAGCTGGGTTATCAAGATGAACAGAACACCCAACGAATAATGGAGCGAACCAGTACCCTCGTACTGGAGTTACACAATCTCTACCTGTGCTGTGAGGAATGCATCAAAGCAGCCGTGTGAACATGGAGCGAACCAGTACCCGCGTACTGGAGATACACAATCTTGACCAGTGCTGTAAGTAACGCAGCAAGCAGCCGGTTAACATGGAGTGAACCAGTACCCGCGTACTGTAGTGACACAATCTCTACCGGTGCTGTGAGGAACGCAGCAAGCAGCCTGTGAACATGGATCGAACCAGTACCCGCGTACTGGAGATACACAATCTCAACCGGTGCTGTAAGGAACGCAGCAAGCAGCCGGTTACCATGGAGCGAACCAGTACCCGCGTACTGGAGTTACACAATCTCCACCGGTGCTGTGAGGAACGCAGCAAGCAGCCAGTTACCATGGAGCAGACCAGTACCCACGTACTGGAGTACACAATCTCTACCGGTGCTGTGAGGAGCACAGCAAGCAGCCGGTGAACATGGAGCGAACCAGTACCCGCGTACTGGAGTAACACAATCTCTACCGGTGCTGTGAGGAACACAGCAAGCAGCCGGTGAACATGGAACGAACCAGTACCCGCATACTGGAGATACACAATCTCAACTGGTGCTGTAAGGAACGCAGCAAGCAACCGGTTACCATGAAGAGAACCAGTACCCACGTACTGGAGTTACACAATCTCTACCGGTGCTGTGAGGACTGCAGCAAGCAACCGGTTAACATGGAGCGAACCAGTACTCACGTACTGGAGTTACACAATCTCTTCCGGTGCTGTGAGGAACGCAGCAAGCAGACGGATACCATGGAGCGAACCAGTACCCAGGTACTGGAATTACACAAACAAGTGAATGAAAATGTCGCCAAAGGCGACTGGAGGAAGGAGACACTCATGCAGGCATCCAGGAGCAGGAACACAGCCGGAACAGGACAGGAAACAGGATCATCGATGACAGTCAACCGGAGCAGGAACGGCAACAGGGACAGCAACCCCAACCGGATCAGGAACGGAAGCTGGAACCGAGGAAGCTGTCAGACAGGAACTCAGGCGAACACAGGAGAGCATAGGTAGTAAACTGCCCAGGAAGCTCAGGAACACAATGCAGGTGCAGGCGACATAGAGACACCACGAAAGGGTAACCAAAGGGTGCCCAAGCTCAGTCTAAATAAGCAATACTGGGTGGGTTGACATCAGATAGCCAATGGAGAGCCTATTCAGGTAACCGACAGGAAAAGGCAGCAAATCACGGGCACCGTGATACTGTATCTGGCTGAAGAACCCACTCCGTTGCTGACCGTATCTGGCTGAAGAACCTGATCCATTGCTGACCGTATCTGGCTGAGAACCCGCTCTGTTGCTGACCGTATCCAGCTGAGAACCCGCTCCGTTGCTGATTGCATCTGGCTGAAGAACTCTCTTCGTTGCTGATTGTATCTGGCTGAAGAACCCGCTCCGGTACTGACCAAATCTGGCTGAAGAACCTGATCCGTTGCTGACCGTATCTGGCTGAGAACCTGCTCCGTTGCTGACAGTATCCGACTGAAGATCCCACTCCGTTTCTGATTACTTGTGGCTGTGAACCACTCCGTTGCTGACTACTTCTGGCTGAAGTACCAGCTCCGGTACCGACCGTGTCTGGCTGTACCCTTTGGTGACCCAGTGTGGTCACCGTGATTACTGGGCCTTGTATGTCATTGTCAGTGTGCGCCACGTGGCGCGATTTCTTGTTGACCAAAGGCTAAGCCTGTGCTTAAGCTGCTCTCTTGACCGCCGCTGGCGGTGTGCACAATCGAAGTACCGGTACAGTGTTTTATCACTGACTGTGTTACTCTGATCACTCTCTGTGTCCTCCTTCGTAGTAGCACTGGGCTTACTCCCTCTGGGAGTTGCAGTTATTCTCTGGGCGTTGACCATTAACCCTGTGAGTACCTGGATCGTCCAGGTAAGGGCGAGTACTGTTCACTGCAGAAGCCTTGAGCCAGAGCCAGCGTTGCACTTACCATTCCGCAGGTTGAGGGGACACTGGTTGTGTTACGTCTGCTTACTGTTGTCTCGATCCACCCCTAGCGTTCTAGGGTTTGTCTGTTAGCAGTTGCCTTGGTCTCCGGTAACCCTTCCCTAGGGTTAGTGCTGCCATTACACGGTTGCCTCATTATCTGCGGTCTGAGCCTGGGTCAGAGTTGTCTCATTACCTGCAGCATAGAGCTGGGTCAGCGTTGCCTTGTTACCTGCGGCATACAGCCTGGGTCAGTATTGCCTTGCTCCTTTTGGTTCTGTACCCAGGTGTCTGGGTTGTGCCAGTCCTCCTATATTGCACCTCCTGTGTATGCTCTCCTGTTGTCAGCTCCAGAACGGTGTACCTCCAATCTCACAGGTTCTGCCAGAATCCACACTGCCAGTCTGTACCCTGTCCATCCAGTCTACCTATACTGGTCCTTCTGGCTGTATCCTACTGTGTGTGTATATATATATTTATATTTATTTATTTATTTATTTATTTATTTATTTTCGATCTGTATTGTGGGCCTTAGGGCCTATATTCATGTATGCTATTTATTCTAATAAAGTCATTTTAACCTTACCGTTCTGTCTGAGTGTTCATCAAAAACCATGACAGTACTAAAGGGCCAATGACCTCAGATGAGTCCAGTGAAGGTAGTTTGGTCAATATCCATTGGAGAATATATATTCATGAGCAACGTCTTGAGCAACTGTCAATGGCGGTGCAGACTATGCTGAAGCGGACCGCACACTTGGACAAACCTGTTCCATCCTCGGTGGCCACCCCAGTTCAGGCACCAACAGTACATAACTCGACTGTCAATACGCAGTATAAAGGGCTATCTACTATGGCACCATTACCGTTAAGGTATGATGGGGAACCTACACTCTGTAGAGGTTTCCTCAACCAACTGGAAATTTTTCTTGAACTGGCTCCTCAAGCTTTCCCTATGGGGAGAAGCAAGATTGGTTTTATGATCTCGTTGTTGACTGGCAGGGCTCTAGCCTGGGCAAATCCGATTTGAGAGACTGCTAAGCCCATTACTACCAATTTTGGTGATTTCGTGAGGGCCTTTCGAAGTGTCTTTGAGATCCCTGGGCCCAATATCTCGGCTGCCAAGCAAATTCTGAATATCCGACAGGGCAACCGTACAGTTACAGACTATTACACTGAATTTCGCACCTTGGCAGCCGAGCTGGGATGGAATGATGAGGCTCTGGTGGTGGCATTTGCTCAAGGCCTAAATGACCATATTAAAGATGAGATTGCAGCCCGGGAATTACCTGAATATCTGGACAAGTTCATTGAATTTGTTAATCTGATTGCCATGCGGATCAGGGAACAAACACATAATAGGGAACGCAAACCGAGGTCTCCTACAAGGCATTGGCACAAAAATATTCTCCCACCCTTGCCTCACTCTCTTCCCATGCCTCCTGGTCATGTTGAAGTTGCCGAACCTATGCAGGTGGGCTTTACTAGACTTACAATGGAAGAACGGTCATTTCGCCGTAAAAATAGCCTGTGTCTGTACTGTGGGAAAGGAGGCCATTTGTTGCGTAATTGTCCAACTTGGCCGGGGAATGCATGCACCTAGGTTTCCTTAGGGGACAGTCCTAGGTGGTATTCAGCAGTCTGCAGAGGTTGTGCCTTCCAAACCGGTGGTTGATGTGATCATTTCCTCCTCCAACTTATCCGTTATGGTATCTGCGCTGCTAGACTCTGGAGCAGCGGGATATTTTATGGACCAGGAGTTTGCTGCATTACATAACATTCCATTGGTATTGCTGGACAATCCTATGCAAATTGAAGCCATTGATGGGCGACCTTTGGTGCCTCCCCAGGTCACCCATGAGACATGTCCGCTCTCCGTGCTGACCAGAGCATTACATTTCGAAACCCTGTCCTTTCAAATTATCCAGTCACCCCATTATGTGGTCATTCTGGGGTTTCCATGGCTACGGACACATAATCCCAGAATTAACTGGGACTCCTGCGAGATTGTGGCCTGGTCTGAGCACTGTATGAATCGTTGTCTACGCCAACCTAATAGAATTTTGTCAACGTATCCGCTCTCTTGTGAAGAGAATCTGGCCATGGAGGAGTATATCTCGATTGCCTTGAAATGGGGCATATTTCGCAGATCATCCTCGCCCGCGGGGCTGGATTTTTCTTTGTGATAAAGAAATTTGGTGAACTAAGGCCTTAATAAGTTAATGGTCAAAAGTGCCTACCCAATTCCACTCATCACCGAGCTGTTTGACTGCCTTAAGGGCGCGACCATCTTCACCAAATTGGATTTGAGAGCCATATATAACCTCATTCGCATCAAAGAGGGTGATGAGTGGAAAACCGCTTTCAATACTCGCAATGGGCACTACCAATACTTGGTAATGCCATTCGGGTTATGCAATACTCCAGCAGTATTTCAAGAACTAATTAATGATGTTCTCCGTGAAGAATAAATTGTTTTGTAAACTCGACAAATGTGAATTTCATAGAACCATGGAACCATTCCTGGGATATGTCATTTCGAAACAGGGCATTTCCATGGACAAACAGAAATTGTCGGCTGTGCTTCATTGGCCACGTCCCAAGGGCCTCAAAGCCATTCAAAGATTTATTGGCTTTGCCAATTATTATCGTAAATTTATCCGTGAGTTTTCCAGAATTGTCAGACCCCTCACAGACCTGACACATAAGGGAGCCAAGGTGTCAGAGTGGCCCAAGGAGGCTGAGGAGGCTTTCGAGGCACTCAAAGCTGCGTTTGCCTCTGCACCAGTGGTGTCGCATCCCAAAGCTGCTCTACCATATATACTTGAGGTAGATGCGTCTGATACTGGTGTAGGGGCTGTACTTTCTCAGAGGTCTGGTCCGGGACAACCACTCAAGCCGTGTGGCTTCTTTTCCAAAAAATTAACGAAGGTGCAATCGGTATATGAGATCGGTGACCGTGAATTGTTGGCAATTATCCTGGCCTTACGTGAGTGGCATCACCTGTTGGAAGGCACCAGGGTACCGATACTCATCTTAACCGATCACAAGAATCTATTGTATCTTTCAGAGGCTAAGAGACTGCCTCCAAGACAAGCCAGATGGGCTCTCTTCCTCTCTTGCTTTAACTTTGTTGTTTCCTATTTGCCCGGTTCTAAGAATGTAAAAGCTGATGTGCTGTCCAGGCAGCATGGTTCTGAGTTGGAGTCTGAGGAACAGCCAGTACCTATCATTCCACAAGATCGCATCCTGGCTGCCTTGAGGACTAGCATCACGTCTCCTCTGGGTCAGGAGATCTTGGCAATGCAAGCTGAATCTCCCCCTGAAAAGCTCATAGGCAAATGTTTTGTGGCTGAACCTTTTCGGGCGAGACTCCTTGAGACATACCATGCTTCACGAGCAGCTGGTTATATGGGCAGAGATCAATTAATTTAGTCTTTATCTCGTATTTTCTGGGGGCCAACACTGAGGGCAGATTGCTCTGTCTTTACTGCAGCTTGTGCTGTTTGTGCCTGTTCTAAATCACCCAGGCATCTGCCAGTGGACCTGTTGCAGCCTGTTCCTAATGGTGATTGTCCATGGTCACATGTGTCTCTTGATTTTCTGGGTGAATTACCCGCCTCTAAGTGTTACCATATATCTTGATGGTTGTTGACAGATTTTCGAAAATGGCCCATTTCGTGCCCTTGCCTGGTCTGCCTTCTGCTAAGGAGTTGGAAGTAGTGTTCGCCTGTGAGGTATTCAGACTCCACGGAGTACCTCAGGTGTTGGTATCAGACTGGGGCAGTCAATTTATTTCCAGATTTTGGAGGGCATTCTGTGGCCAAATCGGTATCCAATTGTCTTATTCGTCTGCATACCATCCACAGACTAATGGAGCTGCTGAACGCTCTAACCAGGGGCTCGAACAATTTATCCGCTACTTTGTATCCAACCATCATGATGACTGGGCTGAGTTGTTACCTTGGGCAGAGTTTGCGAGAAACTGTGCGATTAATAATTCATCCGGAAGCTCCCCATTTCTTGTCAATTATGGGTACCAACCATCCTTGCTTCCGGATGCTTTCTAGGCACAACAGATGCTAGCCCTTGATGAACACCTCAGACAGCTTTGTTCCACATGGGCACAAGTACAGACTTCACTACGTGAGTCCTTTCAGCGTTACAGGCATCATGCCAACAACAGGAGGCTGCCGGCTCCTGTGTTTCAGGTTGGGGACCGTGTGTGGCTTTCATCCAAAAATTTTAATCTACAAACTCCTTGTCACAAATTTGCCCCAAGGTTTATTGGTCCATTCAAAGTCCTCTGGCGGGTCAATCAAGTTTCCAATGCATTGGACCTCCACGCAAATATGCATATTCACAATGTCTTTCATGTATCCCTACTTAAACCTCTTGTCTGTAACCGCTATATTTCTGCTCCGGTGGTGCCGGCACCGGTACGCATCCAAGACCACAATGAGTATGAGGTTCAAAGTATTATAGACTCACGCAGGGTGCGTGGGCAACTCCAGTACCTGGTGCACTGGAAGGGCTAGGGTCCAGAGGAACGTTCATGGGTCAAGCATGCTGATATTTATGCACCAGTATTGTTGCGTCAGTTCCATGCCAAATTTCCCTCTAAGCCTGGTCCTACCTCGTGGGGAGGGGGTTGTTGAGAGGGTGGTACTATCACGGTGCCCGTGCTTCCTGCTCTGACGGTGACATTGTTATCCATTGTCTGCCATTCTCTGATTGGCTGGTCATAATTGCTCGTACCAGGGCTTGCCTTTATATACCCTTGGATGTCTTTCATTAGGTGCCCTTTCTTGTGTACGAGTTCCTGACTGTGTATCCATGCTATTGCTTATCGTGTATGACCTGGCCTGCCTGACTACATTCCTGAGTTCCTGTTTCTGCTGTTCCGTTGATGACCGTATCTGGCTGAGGACCTGTTCCGTTGATGACCGTATCTGGCTGAGAACCCGCTCCGTTGCTGACTGTATGTGGCTGAAGAACCCGCTTCGTTGCTGACCGTATCTGGCTGAGAACCCACTCCGTTGCTGATTGTATCTGTCTGAGGACCCGCTCCGTTGCTGACCGTATCTGGCTGAGAACCCGCTCCATTGCTGATTGCATCTGGCTGAAGAACCCACTCCGTTGCTGACTGTATCTGTCTGAAGAACACTATCACGGTGCCTGTGCTCCCCTTGTTATTGCTTTCCTGTCAGTCTACACTGTGTGTGCTCCCATTGGCTGTCCTGTGTTGGTCCCACCCAGTATGGCCTTTATATACTGGGATCCAGCACCCATACGGTGCCCTTTCCTGGTGTTCCTGTACCAGTGCTAGTTTCTGCTCATTGATTTCCAGTGTACTGACTTGGCCTGCCTGACTACTCTGTATCTGTTCTCCTGCTCCTGTGTACTGACCCGGATTGTCTGACTATTCTTCAGTGCCTGCTCCTGTGTACCGACCCGGCCTGGCTGACGTTCCTGCTCATGTGTACTGACCCGGCTTGGCTGATGTTTCTGTTCCGTGATTCGACCCGGCTTGGTTGGCGTTCCTGTTCTGACAGC